>CM039427.1:7685026-8189018 GCA_022379115.2 Bauhinia variegata | reverse complement strand
GACCAAATCTCTTTTTCTTGGTCCCAAACTTCTCCAATTGGTTTAATGTGTCATATTACATCAATCTATGCTTGACATTTGGGTTCGGTTCAACATTGGAGCTAGTGGAACGAAGAAAGACCAAATGGACGAAGTTGGTCAAGTTGTGTGATTCTTGCACCAAATATCTTTTCCTTGGTCCCAAACTTCTCCAATTGGTCTAATGTGTCATATTACATCAATTCTGCTTGACATTTAGGTTTGGTCAACTTTGGAGCTAGTAAGAACGATGAAAGACCAAAATGGACGAAGTTTGTCAAGTTGGGTTCTTGCACCAAATCTCTTTTCCTTGGTCCCAAACTTCTCCAATTAGTTTAATGTGTCATATTAAATCAATCTATGCTTGACATTTGGGTTCGAATAACTTTGGGCTAGTGGGAACGAAGAAAGACCAAAATAGACGAAGTTGGTCAAGTTGGGTGATTCTTGCACCAAATATCTTTTCCTTGGTCCCAAACTCCTCCATTGGGTCTAATCTGTCATATTATATCAATCTATGCTGACATTTGGGTTCAGTCAACTTTGGAACTAGTGAGAACGAACAAAGACCAAAAGGACGAACTTGGTCAAGTTAGGTGATCCTTGGACCAAATCTCTTTTCCTGGTTCCCAAACTTCTCTAATTGGTCTAATGTGTCATATTACATGAATCTATGCCTAACATTTGGGTTCGGTCAACTTTGGAGCTAGTCGAACGAAGAAAGACCAAAATGAAGGAAGTTAGTCAAGTTGGGTGATTCTTGTACCAAATCACTTTTTCTTGGTCCCAAACTTCTCCAATTGGTCTAATGTGTCATATTACATCAATCTATGCTTGACATTTAGGTTGGTCAACTTTGGAGCTAGTCAGAACGATGAAAGACCAAAATCGACGAAGTTTGTCAAGTGGGGTTCTTGCACCAAATCTCTTTTCCTTGGTCCAAAACTTCTCCAATTGGTTTAATGTGTCATATTACATCAATGTATGATGGCATTTGGGTTCGGTTAACTTTGGAGCTAGTCGGAACGAAGAAAGACCAAAATAGGACGAAGTTGGTCAAGTTGGGTGATTCTTGGACCAAATATCTTTTCCTTGGTCCCAAATCTCCAATTGGTCTAATGTGTCATATTATATCAATCTATGGCTGACATTTGGGTTTAGTCAACTTTGGAACTAGTGAGAACGAACAAAGACCACAAATGGACGAACTTGGTTAAGTTGGTGATTCTTGGACCAAATCTCTTTTCCTTGGTTCCAAACTTCTCTAATTGGTCTAATGTGTCATATTACATCAATCTATGCCTAATATTTGGGTTCAGTCAACTTTGGAGCTAGTCGAACGAAGAAAGACCAAAATGAAGGAAGTTGGTCAAGTTGGGTGATTCTTGGACCAAATCTCTTTCTTGGTCCCAAACTTCTCCAATTGGTCTAATGTGTCATATTACATGAATCTATGCCTAACATTTGGGTTCAGTCAACTTTGGAGCTAGTCGAAACGAAGAAAGACCAAAATGAACGAAGTTAGTCAAGTTGGGTGATTCTTGGACCAAATCTCTTTTTCTTGGTCCCAAACTTCTCCAATTGGTCTAATGTGTTATATTACATCAATCTATGCTTGACATTTTGGTTCGGTCATCAACTTTGGAGCTAGTCGGAATGAAGAAAGACCAAAATGGACGAAGTTTGTCAAGTTGGGTTCTTGCACCAAATCTCTTTTCCTTGGTCCAAAACTTCTCCAATTGGTTTAATGTGTCATATTACATCAATCTATGCTTGGCATTTGGGTTCGATTAACTTTGGAGCTAGTGGAACGAAGAAAGACCAAAATAGACGAAGTTGGTCAAGTTAGATGATTCTTCGACCAAATCTCTTTTCCTTGGTTCCAAAACTTCTCCAATTGGTCTAATGTGTCATATTACATCAATCTATCCTTGACATTTAGGTTCGGTCAACTTTGAGCTTGTACGAACGATGAAAGACCAAAATGGACGAAGTTGGTCAAGTTGGATGATTCTTGACCAATCTCTTTTCCTTGGTCCCAAATTTCTCCAATTTGTCTAATGTGTCATATTACACCAATCTATGCCTGACATTTGGGTTCGGTCAACTTTGGAACTAGTCGGAACGAAGAAAGACCAAAATGGACGAAGTTGGTCAAGTTGGGTTCTTGCCCCAAATCTCTTTTCATGGTCCCAAACTTCTCCAATTGGTTTAATGTGTCATATTACATCAATCTATGCTTGACATTTGGTTCGGTTAACTTGGGAGCTAGTCGGAACGAAGAAAGACCAAAATGGACGAAAGTTGGTCAAGTTGGGTGATTCGTGCACAAATATCTTTTCCTTGGTCCCAAACTTCTCCAATTGGTCTAATTGTGTCATATTACATCAATCTATGCCTGACATTTGGGTTCGATTAACTTTAGAGCTAGTCGGAATGAAGAAAGAACAAAATGGACGAATTGGTTAAGTTGGATGATTCTTGGACCAAATCTCTTTTCCTTGGTCCCAAATTTCTCCAAAGGTCTAATGTGTCATATTACACCAATATGGCTGACATTTGGGTTCAGTCAACTTTGGAATAAGTGAGAACGAACAAAGACCAAAAATGGACGAAGTTGGTCAACTTGGTGATTCTTGGAGCAAATCTCTTTTTCTTGGTCCCAAACTTCTCCAATTGGTCTAATGTGTCATATTACACCAATCTATGATAGACATTTTGGGTTCTGTCAACTTTGGAATATTCAGAACGAAGAAACACCAAAATGGACGAAGTTGGTCAAGTTGGGTGATTTTTGGACCAAATCTCTTTTCCTTGGTTCCAAACTTCTCTAATTGGTCTAATGTGTCATATTACATGAATCTATGCCTGACATTTGGGTTCGGTCAACTTTGGAGCTAGTCGGAACGAAGAAAGACCAAAATGACGAAGTTGGTCAAGTTGGGTGATTGTTGGACCAAATCACTTTTTCTTGGTCCCAAATTTCTCCAATTGGTCTAATGTTCATATTACATCAATCTATGCTTGACATTTTGGTTCGGTCAACTTTAGAGCTAGTCGGAACGAAGAAAGACCAAAATGGACGAAGTTGGTCAAGTTGGGTTCTTGGACCAAATCTCTTTTCATTGGTCCCAAACTTCTCCAATTGGTTTAATGTGTCATATTACATCAATCTATGCTTGACATTTAGGTTCGGTTAACTTTAGAGCTAGTCGAAACGAAGAAAGACCAAAATAGACGAAGTGTCGTCAAGTGAGTTGGTGATTCTTGCACCAAATATCTTTTCCTTGGTCCCAAACTTCTCCATTGGTCTAATGTGTCATATTACATCAATCTATGCCTGACATTTGGGTTCGGTCAACTTTGGAACTAGTTGAGAACGAACAAAGACCAAAATGGACGAAGTTGGTCAAGTTGGGTGATTCTTGGACCAAATCTCTTTTCCTTGGTCCCAAATTTCTCCAATTGGTCTAATGTGTCATATTACATCAATCTATGGCTGAATTTGGGTTCAGTCAACTTTGGAACAAGTGAAGAAGAACAAAGACCAAAATGGACGAAGTTTGTCAAGTTAGGTGATTCTTGGAGCAAATCTCTTTTTTTGGTCCCAAACTTCTCCAATTGGTCTAATGTGTCATATTACATGAATCTATGCCTAAATTTGGGTTCAGTCAACTTTGGAGCTAGTCGAAACGAAGAAAGACAAAATGAAGGATGAAGGAAGTTAGTCAAGTTGGGGATTCTTGGACCAAATCACTTTTTCTTGGTCCCAAATTCTCCAATTGGTCTAATGTGTTATATTACACCAATCTATGCTTGACATTTGGGTCGGTCAACTTTGGAGCTAGTCGGAATGAAGAAAGACCAAAATGGACGAAGTTTGTCAAGTTGGGTCTTGCACCAAATCTCTTTTCCTTGGTCCAAAACTTCTCCAATTGGTTTAATGTGTCATATTACATCAATGTATGCTTGGCATTTGGGTTCGTTTAACTTTGGAGCTAGTCGGAACGAAGAAAGACCAAAATAGACGAAGTTGGTCAAGTTAGATGATTCTTCGACCAAATCTCCTTTCCTTGGTCCCAAACTTCTCCAATTGGTCTAATGTGTCATATTACATCAATCTATCCTTGACATTTAGGTTCGGTCAACTTTGGAGCTTGTTACGAACGAAGAAAGACCAAAATGGACGAAGTTGGTAACTTGGATGATTCTATGACCAAATCTCTTTTCCTTGGTCCCAAATTTCTCCAATTTGTCTAATGTGTCATATTACACCAATCTATGCCTGACATTTGGGTTCGGTCAACTTTGGAACTAGTCGGAACGAAGAAAGACCAAAATGGACGAAGTTGGTCAAGTTGGAGATTCTTGCCCCAAATCTCTTTTCCATGGTCCCAAACTTCTCCAATTGGTTTAATGTGTCATATTACATCAATCTATGCTTGACATTTGGTTCGGTTAACTTGGGAGCTAGTCGGAACGAAGAAAGACTAAAATGGACGAAGTTGGTCAAGTTGGGTGATTCGTGCACAAATATCTTTTCCTTGGGTCCCAAACTTCTCCAATTGGTCTATTGTGTCTTATTACATCAATCTATACCTGACATTTGGGTTCGATTAACTTTAGAGCTAGTCGGAATGAAGAAAGAACAAAACGGACGAAATTGGTTAAGTTGGATGATTCTTGGAGCAAATCTCTTTTCCTTGGTCCCAAACTTCTCCAATTGGTTTAATGTGTCATATTACATCAATCTATGCTCACATTTGAGTTCGGTCAACTTTAGAGCTAGTCAGAACGAAGAAAGACCAAAATGGACGAAGTTGGTCAAGTTAGGTGATTCTTGCACCAAATCTCTTTTCCTTGGTCCCAAACTTCTCCAATTGGTCTAATGTGTCATATTACATCAATCTATGGCTGACATTTGGATTCGGTCAACTTTGGAGCTAGTGAGAACGAAGAAAGACCAAAATGGACAAGTTGGTCAAGTTAGGTGATTCTTGGACCAAATCTTTTTTTCTTGGTCCCAAATTCTCCAAATGGTCTAATGTGTCATATTACACCAATCTATGGCTGACATTTGGGTTCAGTCAACTTTGGAATAAGTGAGAACGAACAATGACCAAAATGGACGAAGTTTTCCCAACTTGGGTGATTCTTGGAGCAAATCTCTTTTTCTTGGTCCCAACTTCTCTAATGGTCTATCATGTGTCATATTACACCAATCTATGATAGGCATTTTGGTTCTGTCAACTTTGGAACTATTCAGAATGAAGAAACACCAAAATGGACGAAGTTGGTCAAGTTGGGTGATTTTTGGACCAAATCTCTTTTCCTTGGTTCCAAAATTCTCTAATTAGTCTAATGTGTCATATTACATGAATCTATGCCTGACCTTTGGGTTTCGGTCAACTTTGGAGCTAGTGGGAACAAGAAAGACCAAAATGGAGGAAGTTGTGAAGTTGGGTGATTGTTGGACCAAATCACTTTTTCTTGGTCCCAAATTTCTCCAATTGGTCTAATGTGTCATATTACACCAATCTATGCTTGACATTTTGGTTCGGTCAACTTTAGAACTAGTCGGAACGAAGAAAGACCAAAATGGACGAAGTTGGTCAAGTTGGGTTCTAGGACCAAATCTCTTTTCATTGTCCAATACTTCTCCAATTGGTTTAATGTGTCATATTACATCAATCTATGCTTGACATTTAGGTTCGGTTAACTTTAGAGCTAGTCGAGAACGAAGAAAGACCAAAATAGACGAAGTTCGTCAAGTTGAGTAATTCTTGCACCAAATATCTTTTCCTCGGTCCCAAACTTCTCCATTGGTCTAATGTGTCATATTACATCAATCTATGCCTGACATTTGGGTTCGGTCAACTTTGCAACTAGTGAGAACGAACAAAGACCAAAATGGACGAAGTTGGTCAAGTTAGGTGATTCTTGGACCAAATCTCTTTTTCTTGGTCCCAAATTTCTCCAAATGGTCTAATGTGTCATATTACACAATCTATGGCTGACATTTGGGTTCAGTCAACTTTGGAACAAGTGAGAACGAACAAAGACCAAAATGGACGAAGTTTGCCAAGTTGGTGATTCTTGGAGCAAATCTCTTTTTCTTGGTCCCAAACTTCTACAATTGGTCTAATGTGTCATATTACACTAATCTATGCTTGGCATTTTGGTTTTGTCAAGTTTGGAACTAGTCAGAATGAAGAAAGACTAAAATGGACAAAGTTGGTCAAGTTGGGTGATTTTTGGAGTAAATCTCATTTTCTTGGTTCTAAACATCTCCAATTGGTCTAATGTGTCATATTAGAGGAATCTATGCCAGACATTTGGGTTCGGTCAACTTTGGAGCTAGTCGGAACGAAGAAAGACCAAAATGGACGAAGTTTGTCAAGTTGGGTGATTCTTGGCCCAAATATCTTTTCGTTGGTCCCAAACTTCTCCAAATTGTTTAATGTGTCATATTACATCAATCTATGCTTGATATTTAGTTCGGTCAACTTAGGAGCTAGTCGGAACGAAGAAAGACCCAAATGGACGAAGTTAGTCAAGTTGGGTGATTCATGCACCAAATATCTCTTCCTTGGTCCGAAACTTCTCCAAATTGTTTAATGTGTCATATTACATCAATCTATGCTTGACATTTAGTTCGGTTAACTTTGGAGCTAGTCGGAAGGATGAAAGGCCAAAATGGACGAAGTTTGTCAGGTTGGGTGATTCTTGCACCAAATCTCTTTTCCTTGGTCCCAAACTTCTCCAATTGGTCTAATGTCTTATTACATCAATCTATACCTGACATTTGGGTTCCGTCAACTTTGAGCTAGTCGGAACGAAGAAAGACCAAAACGGAGAAAGTTGGTTAAGTTAGATGATTCTTGGTCCAAAACTTCTCCCATTGGTTTAACATGTGATATTACATCAATCTATGCTTGACATTTGGGTTCGGTCAACTTTGGAGCTAGTCGGAACGAAGAAAGACCAAAATGGACGAAGTTTGTCAAGTTGGGTGATTCATGCACCAAATATCTTTTCTTGGTCCGAAACTTCTCCAAATTGTTTAATGTGTCATATTACATCAATCTATGCTTGACATTTAGTTTGGTTAACTTTGGAGCTAGTCGGAACGATGAAAGACCAAAATGGACGAAGTTTGTCAGGTTGGTGATTCTTGCACTAAATCTCTTTTCATTGGTCCGAAACTTCTCCAATTGGTCTAATCTGTCTTATTACATCAATCTATACCTAACATTTTGGTTCCGTTAACTCAAGAGCTAGTAGGAACGAAGAAAGACCAAAACGGACAAAGTTGGTTAAGTTGGGCGATTCTTTGACCAAATCTCTTTTCCTTGGTTCCAAACTTCTCCAATTGGTCTAATGTGTCATATTACATGAATCTATGCCTAACATTTGGGTTCGATCAACTTTGGAGCTAGTCGAAACGAAGCAAGACCAAAATGGACGAAGTTAGTCAAGTTGGGTGATTCTTGGACCAAATCACTTTTTCTTGGTCCCAAATTCTCCAATTGGTCTAATGTGTCATATTACACCATTCTATGCTTGACATTTGGGTTCGGTCAACTTTGGAACAAGTCGGAACGAAGAAAGACCAAAATGGAGGAAGTTAGTCAAGTTAGGTGATTCATGCACCAAATATCTCTTCCTTGGTCCCAAATTTCTCCAATTGTTTAATGTGTCATATTACATCAATCTATGCTTGACATTTGGTTCGATCAACTTTGGAACTAGTCGGAAGGAAGAAAGACCAAAATGGACCAAGTTGGTCAAGTTGAGTTCTTGCTCCAAATCTCTTTTCCTTGGTCCAAAACTTCTCCAATTGGTTTAATGTGTCATATTACACCAATCTATGCTTGACATTTGGGTTCGGTCAACTTTGGAACTAGTGAGAACGAACAAAGAGCAAAATGGACGAAGTTGGTCAAGTTAGGTGATTCTTGGACCAAATCTCTTTTCCTTCGTCCCAAACTTCTCCAATTGGTCTAATGTGTCATATTACATCAATCTATGCCTGACATTTGGGTTCGGTCAACTTTGGACCTAGTCGGAACGAAGAACGGCCAAAATGGACGAAGTTGGTCAAGTTGGATGATTCTTGGACCAAATCTCTTTTCCTTTGTCCAAAACTTCTCCAATTGGTCTAATGTGTCATATTACATGATTCTATGCCTGACATTTGGGTTCGGTCAACTTTGGAGCTAGTCAGAAAGAAGAAAGACCAAAATGGACGAAGTTAGTCAAGTTGGATGATTCTTGGACCAAATCTCTTTTCCTTGGTCCCAAACTTCTCCAATTGATTTAATGTGTCATATTACATCAATCTATGCTTGACATTTGGGTTGGCTCAACTTTGGAGCTAGTCGGAACGAAGAAAGACCAAAACGGACGAAGTTGGTCAAGTTAGGTGATTCTTGCACCAAATATCTTTTTCCTTGGTCCCAAACTTCTCCAATTGATTTAATGTGTCATATTACATCAATCTATGCTTGACATTTGGGTTGGTTAACTTTGGAGCTAGTCGGAACGAAGAAAGACCAAAACGGACGAAGTTGGTCAAGTTAGGTGATTCTTGCACCAAATATCTTTTCCTTGGTCCCAAACTTCTCCAATTGATTTAATGTGTCATATTACATCAATCTATGCTTGACATTTGGGTTGGCTTAACTTTGGAGCTAGTTGGAACGAAGAAAGACCAAAACTGGATGAAGTTGGTCAAGTTAGGTGATTCTTGCACCAAATATCTTTTCCTTGGTCCCAAACTTCTCCAATTGATTTAATGTGTCATATTACATCAATCTATGCTTGACATTTGGGTTGGCTTAACTTTGGAGCTAGTCGGAACGAAGAAAGACCAAAACGGACGAAGTTGGTCAAGTTGGATAATTCTTGGACCAAATCTCTTTTCCTTTGTCCAAAACTTCTCCAATTGGTCTAATGTGTCATATTACATGATTCTATGCTGACATTTGGGTTCGGTCAACTTTGGAGCTAGTCAGAAAGAAGAAAGACCAAAATGGACGAAGTTAGTCAAGTTGGATGATTCTTGGACCAAATCTCTTTTCCTTGGTCCCAAACTTCTCCAATTGATTTAATGTGTCATATTACATCAATCTATGCTTGACATTTGGGTTGGCTTAACTTTGGAGCTAGGCGGAACGAAGAAAGACCAAAACGGACGAAGTTGGTCAAGTTAGGTGATTCTTGCACCAAATATCTTTTCCTTGGTCCCAAACTTCTCCAATTGATTTAATGTGTCATATTACATCAATCTATGCTTGACATTTGGGTTCCGTCAACTTTGGAACTAGTGAGAACGAACTAAGAGCAAAATGGACGAAGTTGGTCAAGTTGGTGATTCTTGGACCAAATCTCTTTTCCTTCGTCCCAAACTTCTCCAATTGGTCTAATGTGTCATATTACATGAATCTATGCCTGACATTTGGGTTCGGTCAACTTTGGAGGTAGTCAGAAAGAAGAAAGACCAAAATGGACGAAGTTAGTCAAGTTGGGTGATTCTTGCACCAAATATCTTTTCCTTGGTCCCAAACTTCTCCAATTGGTCTAATGTGTCATATTACATCAATCTATGCCTGATATAGGGGTTCGTTCAACCTTGGAGCTAGTCAGAACAAAGAAAATCGAAAATGGACGAAGTTGGTCAAGTTGGATGATTCTTGGACCAAATCTCTTTTCCTTGGTCCCAAACTTCTCCAATTGATTTAATGTGTCATATTACATCAATCTATGCTTGACATTTGGGTTGCTTAACTTTGGAGCTAGTCGGAACGAAGAAAGACCAAAACGGACGAAGTTGGTCAAGTTAGGTGATTCTTGCACCAAATATCTTTTCCTTGGTCCCAAACTTCTCCAATTGATTTAATGTGTCATATTACATCAATCTATGCTTGACATTTGGGTTGGCTTAACTTTGGAGCTAGTCGGAATGAAGAAAGACCAAAACGGACGAAGTTGGTCAAGTTAGGTGATTCTTGCACCAAATATCTTTTCCTTGGTCCCAAACTTCTCCGATTGATTTAATGTGTCATATTACATCAATCTATGCTTGACATTTGGGTTGGCTTAACTTTGGAGCTAGTCGGAACGAAGAAAGACCAAAACGGACGAAGTTGGTCAAGTTAGGTGATTCTTGCACCAAATATCTTTTCCTTGGTCCCAAACTTCTCCAATTGATTTAATGTGTCATATTACATCAATCTATGCTTGACATTTGGGTTGGCTTAACTTTGGAGCTAGTCGGAACGAAGAAAGACCAAAACGGACGAAGTTGGTCAAGTTAGGTGATTCTTGCACCAAATATCTTTTCCTTGGTCCCAAACTTCTCCAATTGATTTAATGTGTCATATTACATCAATCTATGCTTGACATTTGGGTTGGCTTAACTTTGGAGCTAGTTGGAACGAAGAAAGACCAAAACGGATGAAGTTGGTCAAGTTAGGTGATTCTTGCACCAAATATCTTTTCCTTGGTCCCAAACTTCTCCAATTGATTTAATGTGTCATATTACATCAATCTATGCTTGACATTTGGGTTGGCTTAACTTTGGAGCTAGTCGGAACGAAGAAAGACCAAAACGGACGAAGTTGGTCAAGTTAGGTGATTCTTGCACCAAATATCTTTTCCTTGGTCCCAAACTTCTCCAATTGATTTAATGTGTCATATTACATCAATCTATGCTTGACATTTGGGTTGGCTTAACTTTGGAGCTAGTTGGAACGAAGAAAGACCAAAACGGATGAAGTTGGTCAAGTTAGGTGATTCTTGCACCAAATATCTTTTCCTTGGTCCCAAACTTCTCCAATTGATTTAATGTGTCATATTACATCAATCTATGCTTGACATTTGGGTTGGCTTAACTTTGGAGCTAGTCGGAACGAAGAAAGACCAAAACGGACGAAGTTGGTCAAGTTGGATAATTCTTGGACCAAATCTCTTTTCCTTTGTCCAAAACTTCTCCAATTGGTCTAATGTGTCATATTACATGATTCTATGCCTGACATTTGGGTTCGGTCAACTTTGGAGCTAGTCAGAAAGAAGAAAGACCAAAATGGACGAAGTTAGTCAAGTTGGATGATTCTTGGACCAAATCTCTTTTCCTTGGTCCCAAACTTCTCCAATTGATTTAATGTGTCATATTACATCAATCTATGCTTGACATTTGGGTTGGCTTAACTTTGGAGCTAGGCGGAACGAAGAAAGACCAAAATGGACGAAGTTGGTCAAGTTAGGTGATTCTTGCACCAAATATCTTTTCCTTGGTCCCAAACTTCTCCAATTGATTTAATGTGTCATATTACACCAATCTATGCTTGACATTTGGGTTCCGTCAACTTTGGAACTAGTGAGAACGAACTAAGAGCAAAATGGACGAAGTTGGTCAAGTTAGGTGATTCTTGGACCAAATCTCTTTTCCTTCGTCCCAAACTTCTCCAATTGGTCTAATGTGTCATATTACATGAATCTATGCCTGACATTTGGGTTCGGTCAACTTTGGAGGTAGTCAGAAAGAAGAAAGACCAAAATGGACGAAGTTAGTCAAGTTGGGTGATTCTTGCACCAAATATCTTTTCCTTGGTCCCAAACTTCTCCAATTGGTCTAATGTGTCATATTACATCAATCTATGCCTGATATAGGTTCGTTCAACCTTGGAGCTAGTCAGAACAAAGAAAACGAAAATGGACGAAGTTGGTCAAGTTGGATGATTCTTGGACCAAATCTCTTTTCCTTGGTCCCAAACTTCTCCAATTGATTTAATGTGTCATATTACATCAATCTATGCTTGACATTTGGGTTGCTTAACTTTGGAGCTAGTCGGAACGAAGAAAGACCAAAACGGACGAAGTTGGTCAAGTTAGGTGATTCTTGCACCAAATATCTTTTCCTTGGTCCCAAACTTCTCCAATTGATTTAATGTGTCATATTACATCAATCTATGCTTGACATTTGGGTTGGCTTAACTTTGGAGCTAGTCGGAACGAAGAAAGACCAAAACGGACGAAGTTGGTCAAGTTGGATAATTCTTGGACCAAATCTCTTTTCCTTGGTCCCAAACTTCTCCAATTTGTCTAATGTGTCATATTACATGAATCTATGCCTGACATTTGTGTTCGGTCAACTTTGGAGCTAGTCAAAAAGAAGAAAGACCAAAATGGACGAAGTTAGTCAAGTTGGATGATTCTTGGACCAAATCTCTTTTCCTTGGTCCCAAACTTCTCCAATTGGTTTAATGTGTCATATTACAGTACTCTATGCTTGACATTTGGTTTGGTTAACTTTGGAGCTAGTCGGTAAGAAGAAAGACCAAAATAGACGAAGTTGGTCAAGTTAGATGATTCTTGGGCCAAATCTCTTTTCCTTGGTTCCAAAATTCTCCATTGGTCTAATGTGTCATATTACATCAATCTATGCCTGATATAAGGGTTCGGTCAACCTTGGAGCTAGTCGGAATGAAGAAACACCAAAATGGACGAAGTTTGTCAAGTTGTATGATTCTTTGACCAACTCTATTTTCTTTGCTCCAAAACTTCTCTAATTTGTCTAATGTGTCATATTACACCAATCTATGCCTGACATTTCGGTTCGGTCAACTTTGGAACAAGTAGGAACGAAGAAAGACCAAAATGGAGGATGTTGGTCAAGTTGGATGATTGTTGGACCAATTCTCTTTTCCATGGTCTGAAACTTCTCCAATTGGTCTAATGTCATATTACACCAATCTATGCTTGACATTTGGGTTCGGTCAACTTTGGAACTATTGAGAACGAAGACAGACCAAAATGGACGAAGTTGGTCAAGTTAGGTGGTTCTTGCACCAAATATCTTTTGCTTGGTCCCAAACTTCTCCAATTGGTTTAATGTGTCATATTACATCAATCTATGCTTGACATTTGGGTTCGGTCAACTTTGGAGCTAGTCGGAACGAAGAAAGACCAAAATGGACGAAGTTGGTCAAGTTCGATGATTTTTGCACCAAATATCTTTTCCTTGGTCCAAAAATTCTCCAATTGGTCTAATGTGTCATATTACATCAATCTATACCTGACATTTGGGTTCGGTCAACTTTGGAGCTAGTCGGAACGAAGAAAGACCAAAATGGACGAAGTTGGTCAAGTTAGATGATTCTTAGACCAATTCTCTTTTCCTTGGTCCCAAACTTCTCCAATTGGGCTAATGTGTAAAATTACATGAATCTATGCCGACATTTGGGTTCAGTGAAGTTTGGAACTCGTCAGAACGAAGAAAGAATAAAATGGACGAAACGAAGAAAGAATAAAATGGACGAAGTTGGTCAAGTTGGATGATTCTTGCACCAAATATCTTCTCCTTCGACCCAAACTTCTCCAATTGGTCTAATGTATCATATTATATCAATCTATTCCCGACATTTGGGTTTGGTCAGCTTTGGAGCTAGTCGGAACGAAGAAAGACCAAAATGGACGAAGTTGGTCAAGTTGGATGATTCTTGGACCAAATTTCTTTTCCTTGGTCCCAAACTTCTCCATTTGGTCTAATGTGTCATAATACACCAATCTATGCTTGAAATTTGGGTTTGGTCAACTTTGGAGTTAGTCAGAATGAAGAAAGACCAAAATGGTCGAAGTTGGTCAAATTCGGTGATTCTTGCATCAAATATCTTTTCCTTGGTCCCAAACTTCTCCAATTGGTCTAATGTGTCATATTACATTAATCTATGCCTGACATTTAGGTTCAGTCAACTTTGGACCTAGTTAAAACAAAGAAATACCAAAATGGACGAAATTGGCAAAGTTGGATGATTCTTTGACCAAATCTCTTTTCCTCGGTCCCTAACTTCTCAAATTTGTCTAATGTGTCATATTACATGAATCTATGCCTGACATTTGGGTTCGGTCAACTTTGAAGCTAGTCAAAACGAAGAAAGACCAAAATGGACGAAGTTGGTCATGTTGGATGATTCTTGGACCAAATCTCTTTTCCTTGGTCCCAAACTTCTCCAATTGGTTTAATGTGTCATATTACATTACTCTATGCTTGACATTTGGTTTGGTTAACTTTGGAGCTAGTCGGTAAGAAGAAAGACCAAAATAGACGAAGTTGGTCAAGTTAGATGATTCTTGGGCCAAATCTCTTTTCCTTGGTTCCAAAATTCTCCATTGGTCTAATGTGTCATATTACATCAATCTATGCCTGATATAAGGGTTCGGTCAACCTTGGAGCTAGTCAGAATGAAGAAACACCAAAATGGACGAAGTTTGTCAAGTTGTATGATTCTTTGACCAACTCTATTTTCTTTGATCCAAAACTTCTCTAATTTGTCTAATGTGTCATATTACACCAATCTATGCCTGACATTTCGGTTCGGTCAACTTTGGAACTAGTAGGAACGAAGAAAGACCAAAATGGAGGATGTTGGTCAAGTTGGATGATTGTGGACCAATTCTCTTTTCCATGGTCTGAAACTTCTCCAATTGGTCTAATGTCATATTACACCAATCTATGCTTGACATTTGGGTTCGGTCAACTTTGGAACTATTGAGAACGAAGACAGACCAAAATGGACGAAGTTGGTCAAGTTAGGTGGTTCTTGCACCAAATATCTTTTGCTTGGTCCCAAACTTCTCCAATTGGTTTAATGTGTCATATTACATCAATCTATGCTTGACATTTGGGTTCGGTCAACTTTGGAGCTAGTCGGAACGAAGAAAGACCAAAATGGACGAAGTTGGTCAAGTTCGATGATTTTTGCACCAAATATCTTTTCCTTGGTCCAAAAATTCTCCAATTGGTCTAATGTGTCATATTACATCAATCTATACCTGACATTTGGGTTCGGTCAACTTTGGAGCTAGTCGGAACGAAGAAAGACCAAAATGGACGAAGTTGGTCAAGTTAGATGATTCTTAGACCAATTCTCTTTTCCTTGGTCCCAAACTTCTCCAATTGGGCTAATGTGTAAAATTACATGAATCTATGCCGACATTTGGGTTCAGTGAAGTTTGGAACTCGTCAGAATGAAGAAAGAATAAAATGGACGAAACGAAGAAAGAATAAAATGGACGAAGTTGGTCAAGTTGGATGCTTCTTGCACCAAATATCTTCTCCTTCGACCCAAACTTCTCCAATTGGTCTAATGTATCATATTACATCAATCTATTCCCGACATTTGGGTTCGGTCAGCTTTGGAGCTAGTCGGAACGAAGAAAGACCAAAATGGATGAAGTTGGTCAAGTTGGATGCTTCTTGCACCAAATATCTTCTCCTTCGACCCAAACTTCTCAAATCTGTCTAATGTGTCATATTACATGAATTTATGCCTGACATTTGGGTTCGGTCAACTTTGAAGCTAGTCAAAACGAAGAAAGACCAAAATGGACGAAGTTGGTCATGTTGGATGATTCTTGGACCAAATATCTTTTCCTTGGTCCCAAACTTCTCCAATTAGGCTAATGTGTCATATTTCATCAATATATGCCTGTCATTTGGGTTTCGTCAACTTTGGAGCTAGTCGGAACGCAAAAAGACCAAAATAGAATAATGCGGTCAACTTGGATGATTCTTGAGCCAAATCTCTTTTCCTTGGTCCCAAACTTCTCCAATTGGTCTTATTACATCAATATATGCCTGTCTTTTGGGTTCGGTTAACTTTGGAGCTAGTCGGAACAAAGAAAGACCAAAATGGACGAAGTTGGTCATGTTGGATGATTGTTGGACCAAATCTCTTTTCCTCGGTCCCAAACTTCTCCAATTTGTCTAATGTGTCATATTACATCATCTATGCCTGACATTTGGCTTCGGTCAACTTTGGAACTAGTCGGAACGAAGAAAGAACAAAATCGATGAAGTTGGTCAAGTTCGATGCTTCTTGCACCAAATATCTTTTCCTTGGTCCCAAACTTCTCCAATTGGTCTAATGTATCATATTATATCAATCTATGCCTGACATTTGGGTTCGGTCAGCTTTGAAGCTAGTCGAAACGAACAAAGGCCAAAATGGAGAAGTTGGTCAAGTTGGATGATTCTTGGACCAAATCTCTTTTCCTTGGTCCTAAAATTCTCCAATTAGTCTAATGTGTCATATTAGATCAATCTATGCCTGACATTTGGGTTCGGTCAACCTTGGAGCAAGTTGGAATGAAAAAAGGCCAAAATGGATGAAGTTGGTCAAGTTGGATGATTCTTCGACCAAATCTCTTTTCCTTGGTCCCCAACTTCTCCAATTAGGCTAATGTGTCATATTTCATCAATATATGCCTGTCATTTGGGTTTCGTCAACTTTGGCGCTAGTCGAAACGCAAAAAGACCAAAATAGAATAAGGCGGTCAACTTGGATGATTCTTGAGCCAAATCTCTTTTCCTTGGTCCCAAACTTCTCCAATTGGTCTAATGTGTCATATTACATCAATATATGCCTGTCTTTTGGGTTCGGTCAGCTTTGGAGCTAGTCGGAACGAAGAAAGACCAAAATGGACGAAGTTGGTCAAGTTGGATGATTCTTTGACCAAATTTCTTTTCCTTGGTCCCAAACTTCTCCATTTGGTCTAATGTGTCATAATACACCAATCTATGCTTGAAATTTGGGTTTGGTCAACTTTGGAGTTAGTCGGAATGAAGAAAGACCAAAATGGTCGAAGTTGGTCAAATTCGGTGATTCTTGCATCAAATATCTTTTCCTTGGTCCCAAACTTCTCCAATTGGTCTAATGTGTCATATTACATTAATCTATGCCTGACATTTGGGTTCAGTCAACTTTGGACCTAGTTAAAACAAAGAAATACCAAAATGGACGAAATTGGCAAAGTTGGATGATTCTTCGACCAAATCTCTTTTCCTTGGTCCCAAGCTTCTCCAATTGGTTTAATGTGTCATACTACATCAATCTATGCTTGACATTTGGGTTCGGTCAACTTTGGAGCTAGTCAAAACTATGAAATACCAAAATGGACGAAGTTGGTCAAGTTGGATGATTCTTGCACCAAATATCTTTTGCTTGGTCCCAAACTTCTCCAATTGGTCTAATGTCATATTCCATCAATCTATGCTTGACATTTGGGTTCTGCCAACTTTGGAACTAGCCGGAATGAAGAAAGACCAAAATGGATGATGTTGGTCAAGTTGGGTGATTCTTGCACCAAATATCTTTTCCTTAGTCCCAAACTTCTCCAATTGGTTTAATGTGTTATATTAAATCAATCTATGCTTGACATTTGGGTTCGGTGAACTTTGGAGCTAATCGGAACGAAAAAAGACCAAAATGGACGAAGTTGGCCAAGTTGGATGATTCTTCGCCCAAATCTCTTTTCCTTGGTCCTAAACTTCTCCAATTGGTCTAATGTGTGATATTACATGAATCTATGCCTAACATTTGGGTTCAGTCAACCTTGGAGCTAGTTGGAATGAAAAAAGATCAAAATGGACGAAGTTGGTCAAGTTGGATGATTCTTGGACCAAATCTCTTTTCCTTGGTCCAAAACTTCTCCAATTGGTTTAATGTCTCATATTACATCAATCTATTCTTGACATTTGGGTTCGGTCAGCTTTAGAACTAGTCGGAAAGAAGAAAGACTAAAATGGACGAAGTTGGTCAAGTTGGATAATTCTTCGACCAAATCTCTTTTTCTTGGTTCCAAACTTCTCCAATTGGTTTAATGTGTCATAATACACCAATCTATGCTTGAAATTTGGGTTGGGTCAACTTTGGAGTTAGTCGGAATGAATAAAGACCAAAATGGACGAAGTTGGTCAAGTTCAATGATTCTTGCACCGAATATCTTTTCCTTGGTCCTAAACTTCTCCAATTGGTCTAATGTGTCAAATTACATCAATCTATACCGGACATTTGGGTTCGGGCAACTTTGGAGCTAGTCGAAAAGAAGAAAGACCAAAATGGGCGAAGTTGGTAAAGTTGGATGATTCTTGGACCAATTCTCTTTTCCTTGCTCCGAAACTTCTCCAATTGGGCTAAAGTGTAATATTACATGAATCTATGCCGACATTTGGGTTCAGTCAATTTTGGAACTCGTCGGAACGAAGAAAGACCAAAATGGACGAAGTTGGCCAAGTTGGGTGATTCATGCACCAAATATCTTTACCTTGGTCCCAAATTTCTCCAATTGGTCTAATGTGTCATATTACATCTATCTATGCCTGACATTTGGGTTCGGTCAACTTTGGAACTAGTCAGAACAAAGAAAGAATAAAATGGACGAAGATGGTCAAGTTGGATGCTTCTTGTACCAAATATCTTTTCCTTCGTCCCAAACATCTCCAATTGGTCTAATGTATCATATTATATCAATCTATGCCCGACATTTGGGTTCGGTCAGCTTTGGGGCTAGTCGGAACGAAGAAAGAATAAATGGACGAAGTTGGTCAAGTTGGATACTTCTTGCACCAAATATCTTTTCCTTCGTCCCAAACTTCTCCAATTGGTCTAATGTATCATATTACATCAATCTATGCCCGACATTTGGGTTCGGTCAGCATTGGAGCTAGTCGGAACGAAGAAAGACCAAAATGAACGAAGTTGGTCAAGTTGGATGATTCTTTGACCAAATTTCTTTTCCTTAGTCCAAAACTTCTCCAATTGGTCTAATGTGTCATATTACATGAATCTATGCCTGACATTTGGGTTCAGTCAACCTTGGAGCTAGTTGGAAAGAAGAAAGACAAAAATGGATGAAGTTGGTCAAGTTGGGTGATTCTTGCACCAAATATCTTTTCCTTGGTCCCAAACTTCTCCAATTGGTCTAATGTGTCATATTACATCAATATATGCCTGTAATTTGGGTTCGGTCAACTTTGGAGCTAGTCGGAACGCAGAAAGACCAAAATAGACGAAAGTGGTTAACTTGGATGATTCTTGGGCCAAATCTCTTTTCCTTGGTCCCAACTTTCCCTAATTGTCCTAATGTGTCATATTACATCAATCTATGCCAGACATTTGGGTTCGGTCAGCTTTGGAGCTACTCGGAACGAAGAAAGACTAAAATGGACGAAGTTGGTCAAGTTGGATAATTCTTGGGCCAAATCTCTTTTCCTTGGTCCCAAACTTCTTCAATTGGTCAAATGTGTCATATTACATCAATCTATGCTGGACGTTTGGGTTCAGTCAACTTTGGAGCAAGTCAGAACGTAAAAAGACCAAAATAGAAAAAGGTGGTCAACTTAGATGATTCTTGGGCCAAATCTCTTTTCCTTGGTCCCAAACTTCTCCAATTGGTCTAATGTGTCATATTACATCAATCTATGCCTGGCATTTCGGTTCGGTCAACTTTGGAGCTAGTCGAAACGAAGAAAGACCAAAATGGATGAAGTTGGTTAAGTTGGGTGATTCTTGCACCAAATATCTTTACCTTGGTCCCAAATTTCCCTAATTGTCCTAATGTGTCATATTACATCAATCTATGCCTGACATTTGGGTTCGGTCAGCTTTGGAGCTACTCGGAACGAAGAAAGACTAAAATGGACGAAGTTGGTCAAGTTGGATGATTCTTGGGCCAAATCTCTTTTCCTTGGTCCCAAACTTCTCCAATTGGTCAAATGTGTCATATTACATCAATCTATGCTGGACGTTTGGGTTCAGTCAACTTTGGAGCAAGTCAGAATGTAAAAAGACCAAAATACATGAAGGTGGTCAACTTAGATGATTCTTGGGCCAAATCTATTTTCCTTGGTCCCAAATTCTCCAATTGGTCTAATGTGTCATATTACATCAATCTATGCTGGACGTTTGGGTTCAGTCAACTTTGGAGCAAGTCAGAACGTAAAAAGACTAAAATAGAAAAAGGTGGTCAACTTAGATGATTCTTGGGCAAAATCTCTTTTCCTTGGTCCCAAATTTCCCTAATTGGCCTAATGTGTCATATTACATCAATCTATCCCTGACATTTCGGTTCGGTCAGCTTTGGAGCTACTCGGAACGAAGAAAGACTAAAATGGACGAAGTTGGTCAAGTTGGATGATTCTTGGCCAAATCTCTTTTCCTTGGTCCCAAACTTCTTCAATTGGTCTAATGTGTCATATTACATCAATATATGCTGGACGTTTGGGTTCAGTCAACTTTGGAGCAAGTCGGAACGTAAAAAGACCAAAATGGACGAAGTTGGTCAAGTTCGGTGATTCTTGCACCAAATATCTTTTCCTTAGTCCCAAACTTCTCCAATTGGTCTAATGTGTCTTATTACATCAATCTATGCCTGACATTTGGGTTCGGTCAAATTTGGAGCTAGTCGAAACGAAGAAAGACCAAAATGGACGAATTTGGTCAAGTTGGATGATTCTTGGACCAAATCTCTTTTCCTTGGTCCCAAACTTCTCTAATTGGCTAATGTGTAATATTACATGAATCTATGCTTGACATTTGGGTTCGATCAATGTAGGAGTTAGTCAGAACGAAGAAAGACCAAAATGGACGAAGTTGGTCAAGTTGGGTGATTCTTGCACCAAATATCTTTTCCTTGGTTCCAAACTTCTCCAATTGGTCTAATGTGTCATATGACATCAATCTATGCTGGACATTTGGGTTCTGTCAACTTTGGAGATAGTCGGAACGAAAAAAGACCAAAATGGACGAAGTTGGTCAAGTTCGGTGATTCTTGCACCAAATATCTTTTCCTTGGCCCCAAACTTCTCCAATTGGTCTAATGTGTCATATTACATCAATATATGCCTGTCATTTCAGAACGCAAAAAGCCCAAAATAGAAGAAGGTGGTCAACTTGGATTATTCTTGGGCCAAATCTCTCTTCCATGGTGCCAAACTTCTCCAATTACTTTAATGTGTCATATTACATCGATCTATGCTTGACATTTAGGTTCGGTCAACTTTAGAACTAGCCGGAATGAAGAAAGACCAAAATGGATGAAATTTGTCAAGTTGGGTGATTCTTGCACCAAATATCTTTTCCTTAGTCCCAAACTTCTCCAATTGGTTTAATGTGTCATATTAAATCAATCTATGCTTGACATTTGGGTTCGGTGAACTTTGGAGCTAGTCGGAACGAAGAAAGACCAAAAAAGACGAAGTTGGTCAAGTTGGATGCTTCATGCACCAAATATCTTTTCCATGGTTCCAAACTTCTCCATTTGGTCTAATGTGTCATATTACACCAATCTATGCTTGACATTTGGATTCGGTCAACTTTGGAGCTAGTGAGAACGAAGAAAGACCAAAATAGACGAAGTTGGTCAAGTTGCGTGATTCTTGCACCAAATATTTTTCCATGGTCCCAAACTTCTCCAATTGGTCTAATGTGTCATATTACATCAATCTATGCTTGACATTTGGGATCAGTCAACTTTGGAGCTAGTCGGAATGAAGAAAGACCAAAATGGACGAAGTTGGTCAAGTTGGATGATTCTTGGACCAATTCTCTTTTCCTTGGTCCCAAACTTCTCCAATTAGGCTAATGTGTAATATTACATGAATCTATGGCCGACATTTGGGTTCGGTCAACTTTGGAACCCGTCGGAACGAAGAAAGACCAAAATTGACAAAGTTGGCCAAGTTGGGTGATTCTTGCACCAAATATCTTTACCTTGGTCCCAAACTTCTCCAATTGGTTTAATGTGTCATATTAAATCAATCTATGCTTGACATTTGGGTTCGGTCAACTTTGGAGCTAGTCGGAACGAAGAAAGACCAAAATAGACAAAGTTGGTCAAGTTGGATGATTCTTCGACCAAATCTCTTTTCCTTGGTCCCAAACTTCTCCAATTCGTTTAATGTGTCATATTACATCAATCTATACTTGACATTTGTGTTCGGTCAACTTTGGAACTAGCCGGAATGAAGAAAGACCAAAATGGATGAAATTGGTCAAGTTGGGTGATTCTTGCACGAAATATCTTTTCCTTAGTCCCAAACTTCTCCAATTGGTTTAATGTGTTATATTAAATCAATCTATGCTTGACATTTGGGTTCGGTGAACATTGGAGCTAGTCGGAATGAAGAAAAGACCAAAATTGACGAAGTTTGTCAAGTTAGGTGATTCTTGGACCAAATTTCTTTTCCTTGATCCCAAACTTCTCCATTTGGTCTAATGTGTCATTTTACACCAATCTATGCTTGACATTTGGGTTCGGTCAACTTTGGAGCTAGGTAGAACGAAGAAAGACCAAAATGGACGAAGTTGGTCAAGTTGGGTGATTCTTGCACCAAATATTTTTCCATGGTCCCAAACTTCTCCAATTGGTTTAATGTGTCATATTACATCGATCTATGCTTGACATTTGGGTTCGGTCAACTTTGGAGCTAGTCAGAACGAAGAAAGATCAAAATGGACAAAGTTGGTCAAGTTGGGTGATTCTTGCACCAAATATTTTTCCATGGTCCCAAACTTCTCCAATTGGTCTAATGTGTCATATTACATCAATCTATGCTTGACATTTGGGATCAGTCAAATTTGGAGCTAGTCGGAACAAAAAAAAACCAAAATGGACGAAGTTTGTCAAGTTCGATGATTCTTGCACCAAATATCTTTTCCTTGGTCCCAAACTTCTCCAATTGGTCTAATGTGTCATATTACATCAATCTATGCCTGACATTTGGGTTCGGTCAACTTTGGAGCTAGTCGGAATGAAGAAAGACCAAAATAGACGAAGTTGGTCAAATTGGGTGATTCTTGCACCAAATATCTTTACCTTGGTCCCAAACTTCTCCAATTGGTCTAATGTGTCATATTACATCAATCTATGCCTGACATTTGGGTTCGGTCAACCTTGGAGCTAGTCAAAACAAAGAAAGACCAAAATGGACGAAATTGGTCAAGTTGGATGATTCTTTGACCAAATCTCATTTCCTCGGTCCCTAACTTCTCCAATTGGGCTAATGTGTAATATTACATCAATATATGCCTGTCATTTGGGTTTCGTCAACTTTGGAGCTAGTCGAAACGCAAAAACACCAAAATAGAAAAAGGTGGTTAACTTGGATGATTCTTGAGCCAAATCTCTTTTCCTTGGTCCCAAACTTCTCCAATTGGTCTAATGTGTCATATTACATCAATATATGCCTGTCTTTTGGGTTCCGTTAAATTTGGAGGTAGTCGGAACAAAGAAAGACCAAAATGGACGAAGTTGGTCAAGTTGGATGATTCATGGACCAAAACCCTTTTCCTTGGTCCCAAACTTCTCCAATTGGGCTAATGTGTAGTACTACATGAATCTATGCCTGACATTTGGGTTCGGTCAACTAGGAACTAGTCGAAACGAAGAAAGACCAAAATAGACGAAGTTGGTCAAGTTGGGTGATTCTTGCACCAAATATCTTTACCTTGGTCCCAAACTTCTCCAATTGGTCTAATGTGTCATATTACATCAATATATGCCTGTAATTTGGGTTAGGTCAACTTTGGAGCTACTCAGAATGCAGAAAGACCAAAATGGACGAAGTTGGTCAACTTGGATGATTCTTGAGCCAAATCTCCTTTCCATGGTCCCAAACTTCTCCAATTGGTTTAATGTGTCATATTACATCAATCTATGCTTGACATTTGGGTTCGGTTAAATTTGGAGCTAGTCGGAACGAAGAAAGACCAAAATAGACGAAGTTGGTCAAATTGGGTGATTCTTGCACCAAATATCTTTACCTTGGTCCCAAACTTCTCCAATTCGTCTAATGTGTCATATTACATCAATCTATGCCTGACATTTGGGATCGGTCAGCTTTGGAGTTAGTCAGAACGAAGAAAGACTAAAATGGATGAAGTTGGTCAAGTTGGATGATTCTTGGACCAAATCTCTTTACCTTGGTCCCAAACTTCTCCAATTGGTCTAATGTGTCATATTACATCAATATATGCCTGTTATTTAGGTTCCGTCAACTTTGAAGCTAGTCGGAACGATGAAAGACCAAAATAGACGAAGGTGGTCAACTTGGATGATTCTTGGGCCAAATCTCCTTTCCATAGTCCCAAACTTCTCCAATTGGTTTAATGTGTCATATCACATCGATCTATGCTTGACATTTGGGTTTGGTCAACTTTGGAGTTAGTCGGAACGAAGAAATACCAAAATAGACGAAGTTGGTCAAGTTGGGTGATTCTTGCACCAAATATCTTTACCTTGGTCCCAAACTTCTCCAATTGGTCTAATGTGTCATATTACATCAATATATGCCTGTAATTTGGGTTAGGTCAACTTTGGAGCTACTCAGAATGCAGAAAGACCAAAATGGACGAAGTTGGTCAACTTGGATGATTCTTGAGCCAAATCTCCTTTCCATGGTCCCAAACTTCTCCAATTGGTTTAATGTGTCATATTACATCGATCTATGCTTGACATTTGGGTTCGGTCAACTTTGGAGCTAGTCGGAACGAAGAAAGACTAAAATGGATGAAGTTGGATAATTCTTGAACCAAATCTCTTTACCTTGGTCCCAAACTTCTCCGATTGGTCTAATGTGTCATATTACATCAATATATGCCTGTCATTTAGGTTCGGTCAACTTTGGAGCTAGTCGGAACGATGAAAGACCAAAATAGACGAAGGTGGTCAACTTGGATGATTCTTGGGCCAAATCTCCTTTCCATGGTCCCAAACTTCTCCAATTGGTTTAATGTGTCATATTACATGAATCTATGCTTGACATTTGGGTTCGGTTAAATTTGGAGCTAGTCGGAACGAAGAAAGACCAAAATGGACGAAGTTGGTCAAGTTGGGTGATTCTTGCACCAAATATCTTTACCTTGGTCCCAAACTTCTCCAATTCGTCTAATGTGTCATATTACATCAATCTATGCCTGACATTTGGGATCGGTCAACTTTGGAGTTAGTCGGAACGAAGAAAGACTAAAATGGATGAAGTTGGTCAAGTTGGATGATTCTTGGACCAAATCTCTTTACCTTGGTCCCAAACTTCTCCAATTGGTCTAATGTGTCATATTACATCAATATATGCCTGTTATTTAGGTTCGGTCAACTTTGAAGCTAGTCGGAACGATGAAAGACCAAAATAGACGAAGGTGGTCAACTTGGATGATTCTTGGGCCAAATCTCCTTTCCATAGTCCCAAACTTCTCCAATTGGTTTAATGTGTCATATCACATCGATCTATGCTTGACATTTGGGTTTGGTCAACTTTGGAGTTAGTCGGAACGAAGAAATACCAAAATAGACGAAGTTGGTCAAGTTGGGTGATTCTTGCACCAAATATCTTTACCTTGGTCCCAAACTTCTCCAATTGGTCTAATGTGTCATATTACATCAATATATCCCTGTAATTTGGGTTCGGTCAACTTTGGAGCTAATCGTAACGCAGAAAGACCAAAATAGACGAAGGTGGTTAACTTGGATGATTCTTGGGCCAAATCTCTCTTCCTTGGTCCCAAACTTCTCCAATTGGTCTAATGTGTCATATTACATCAATCTATGCCTGACATTTGGGTTCGGTGAACTTTGCAGCTAGTCGGAACGATGAAATACCAAAATGGACGAAGTTGGTCAAGTCGGATGATTCTTGGACCAAATCTCTTTTCCATGGACCTAAACTTCTCCAATTGGTCAAATGTGTCATATTACATGAATCTATGCCTGACATTTGGGTTCGGTCAACCTTGGAGCTAGTTGGAATGAAAAAAGACTAAAATGGACGAAGTTGGTCAAGTTGGATGATTCTTCGACCAAATCTCTTTTCCTTGGTCCCAAACTTCTCCAATTCGTTTAATGTGTCATATTACATCAATCTATGCTTGACATTTGTGTTCGGTCAACTTTGGAACTAGCCGGAATGAAGAAAGACCAAAATGGATGAAATTGGTCAAGTTGGGTGATTCTTGCACCAAATATCTTTTCCTTAGTCCCAAACTTCTCCAATTGGTTTAATGTGTCATATTAAATCAATCTATGCTTGACATTTGGGTTCGGTGAACTTTCGAGCTAGTCGGAATGTGGAAAAGACCAAAATTGACGAAGTTTGTCAAGTTAGGTGATTCTTGGACCAAATTTCTTTTCCTTGATCCCAAACTTCTGCATTTGGTCTAATGTGTCATATTACACCAATCTATGCTTGACATTTGGGTTCGGTCAACTTTGGAGCTAGTAGAACGAAGAAAGACCCAAATGGACGAAGTTGGTCAAGTTGGGTGATTCTTGCACCAAATATTTATCCATGGTCCCAAACTTCTCCAATTGGTCTAATGTGTCATATTACATCAATCTATGCTTGACATTTGGGATCAGTCAACTTTGGAGCTAGTCGGAACGAAAAAAGACCAAAATGGACGAAGTTTGTCAAGTTCGATGATTCTTGCACCAAATATCTTTTCCTTGGTCCCAAACTTCTCCAATTGGTCTAATGTGTCATATTACATCAATCTATGCTTGACATTTGAGTTCGGTCAACTTTGGAACTAGTCGGAACGAAGAAAGACCAAAATGGACAAAGTTGGTCAAGTTGGATGATTCTTGGACCAATTCTCTTTTTCTTGGTCCCAAACTTCTCCAATTAGGTTAATGTGTAACATTACATGATTCTATGGCCGACATTTAGGTTCGGTCAACTTTGGAACTCGTCGGAACGAAGAAAGACCAAAATCGACAAAGTTGGCCAAGTTAGGTGATTCTTGCGCCAAATATCTTTACCTTGGTCCCAAACTTCTCCAATTGGTCTAATGTGTCATATTACAGCAATGTATGCTTGTCTTTTGGGTTTCGTTAAATTTGGAGCTAGTCGGAACAAAGAAAGACCAAAATAGATGAACTTGGTGAAGTTGGATGATTCATGGACCAAAATCCTTTTCCTTGGTCCCAAACTTCTCCAATTGGGCTAATGTGTAGTATTACATGAATCTATGCCTGACATTTGGGTTCGGTCAACTAGGGAACTAGTCAAAACGAAGAAAGACCAAAATAGACGAAGTTGGTGAAGTTGGGTGATTCTTGCACCAAATATCTTTACCTTGGTCCCAAACTTCTCCAATTTGTCTAATGTGTCATATTACATCAATCTGTGCCTGTAATTTGGGTTCGGTCAACTTTGGAGCTACTCAGAACGCAGAAAGACCAAAATGGACGAAGTTGGTCAACTTGGATGATTCTTGGGCCAAATCTCCTTTCCATGGTCCCAAACTTCTCCAATTGGTTTAATGTGTCATATTACATCGATCTATGCGTGACATTTGGGTTCGTTCAACTTTTGAGCTAGTCGGAACGAAGAAAGACCAAAATGGATGAAGTTGGTTAAGTTAGGTGATTCTTGCACCAAATATCTTTACCTTGCTCCAAAATTTCTCCATTTGGCTTAATGTGTCATATTACATAAATCTATGCCTAACATTTGGGATCGGTCAACTTTGGAGCTAGTTGGAACGAAGAAAGACTAAAATGGATGAAGTTGGTCAAGTTGGATGATTCTTGGACCAAATCTCTTTACCTTGGTCCCAAACTTCTCCAATTGGTCTAATGTGTCATATTACATCAATATATGTCTGTCATTTAGGTTCGGTAAACTTTGAAGCTAGTCAGAACGATGAAAGACCAAAATAGACGAAGGTGGTCAACTTGGAAGATTCTTGGGCCAAATATCTTTACCTTGGTCCCAAACTTCTCCAATTGGTCTAATGTGTCATATTACATCAATATATCCCTGTAATTTGGGTTCGGTCAACTTTGGAGCTAATCGTAACGCTGAAAGACCAAAATAGACGAAGGTGGTTAACTTGGATTATTCTTGGATCAAATCTCTTTTCCTTGGTCCCAAACTTCTCCAATTGGTGTAATGTGTCATATTACATGAATCTATGCCTGACATTTGGGTTCGGTCAATGTTGCAGTTAGTCGGAACGAAGAAAGACCAAAATGGACGAAGTTGGTCAAGTTGGGTGATTCTTGCACCAAATATCTTTTCCTTGGTCCCAAACTTCTCCAATTGGTGTAATGTGTCATATTACATGAATCTATGCCTGACATTTGGGTTCGGTCAACGTTGGAGTTAGTCGGAACGAAGAAAGACCAAAATGGACGAAGTTGGTCAAGTTGGGTGATTCTTGCACCAAATATCTTTTCGTTGGTTCCAAACTTCTCCAATTGGTCTATTGTGTCATATTACATCTATCTATGCTGGACATTTGGGTTCAGTCAACTTTGGAGCAAGTCGAACGTAAAAAGACAAAAAAGGACGAAGTTAGTCAAGTTTGGTGATTCTTGCACCAAATATCTTTTCCTTGGTCCCAAACTTCTCCAATTGGTCTAATGTGTCATATTACATCTATCTATGCCTGAAATTTGGGTTCGGTCAATTTTGGAGCTAGTCGGAACGAAGAAAGACGAAAATAGACGAAGTTGGTAAAGTTAGGTGATTCTTGCACCAAATATCTTTTCCTTGGTTCCAAACTTCTCCAATTGGTCTAATGTGTCATATTACATCAATCTATGTTGGACATTTTGGTTCTGTCAACTTTGGAGCTAGTCGGAACGAAAAAAGAATAAAATGGAAGAAGTTGGTCAAGTTCGGTGATTCTTGCACCAAATATCTTTTCCTTGGTCCCAAACTTCTCCAGTTGATCTAATGTATCATATTACATCAATCTATGCCTGACATTTAGATTCGGTCAGCTTTGGAGCTTGTCGGAACGAATAAAGACGAAAATGGACGAAGTTGGTCAAGTTGGATGATTCTTGGACCAAATATCATTTCCTTCGTTCCAAACTTCTCCAATTGGGCTAATGTGTCATATTACATGAATCTATGCCAGACATTTGGGTTCGGTCAACGTTGGAGTTAGTCGGAACGAAGAAAGACCAAAATGGACGAAGTTGGTCAAGTTGGGTGATTCTTGCACCAAATATCTTTTCCTTGGTCCCAAACTTCTCCAATTGGTCTAATGTGTCATATTACATCAATATATGCCTGTACTTTGGGTTCGGTCAACTTTGGAGCTAGTTGGAACGCAGAAAGACCAAAATAGACGAAGGTGGTCAACTTGGATGATGCTTGGGCCAAATATCTTTATCTTGGTCCCAAATTTCTCCAATTGGCCTAATGTGTGATATTACATCAATCTATGCCTGACATTTGGGTTCGGTCAGCTTTGGAGCTAGTCGGAACGAAGAAACACCAAAATGGACGAAGTTTGTCAAGTTGGGTGATTCTTGCACCAAATATCATTTCCTTCGTTCCAAACTTCTCCAATTGGGCTAATGTGTCATATTACATGAATCTATGCCAGACATTTGGGTTCGGTCAACGTTGGAGTTAGTCGGAACGAAGATAGACCAAAATGGACGAAGTTGGTCAAGTTGGGTGATTCTTGCACCAAATATCTTTTCCTTGGTCCCAAACTTCTCCAATTGGTCTAATGTGTCATATTACATAAATATATGCCTGTCATTTTGGAATGAAAAAGACCAAAATAGAAGAAAGTGGTTAACTTTGATGATTCTTGGGCCAAATCTCTTCTCCTTGGTCCCAAACTTCTCCAATTGGTCTAATGTGTCATATTACATCAATCTATGCCTGACATTTGGGGTCGGTCAACTTTGGAGCTAGTCAGAACGAAGAAAGACCAAAATGGATGAAGTTGGTTAAGTTAGGTGATTCTTGCACCAAATATCTTTACCTTGATCCCAAATTTCTCCAATTGGCTTAATGTGTCATATTACATCAATCTATGCCTGACATTTGGGTTCGGTCAGCTTTGGGGCTAGTCGGAACGAAGAAACACCAAAATGTACGAAGTTAGTCAAGTTTGGGTGATTCGTGCACCAAATATCTTTTCCTTGGTTCCAAACTTCTCCAATTGGTCTAATGTGTCATATTACATCAATCTATGCTGGACATTTGGGTTCAGTCAACTTTTGAGCAAGTCGGAACGTAAAAAGAGCAAAATGTACGAAGTTGGTCAAGTTCGGTGATTCTTGCACCAAATATCTTTTCCTTGGTCCCAAACTTCTCCAGTTGATCTAATGTATCATATTACATCAATCTATGCCTGACATTTAGATTCGGTCAGCTTTGGAGCTTGTCGGAACGAAGAAAGACGAAAATGGACGAAGTTGGTCAAGTTGGATGATTCTTGGACCAAATATTATTTCCTTCGTTCCAAACTTCTCCAATTGGGCTAATGTGTCATATTACATGAATCTATGCCAGACATTTTGGTTCGGTCAACGTTGGAGTTAGTCGGAACGAAGAAAGACCAAAATGGACGAAGTTGGTCAAGTTGGGTGATTCTTGCACCAAATATCTTTTCCTTGGTCCCAAACTTCTCCAATTGGTCTAATGTGTCATATTACATCAATATATGCCTGTACTTTGGGTTCGGTCAACTTTGGAGCTAGTTGGAACGCAAAAAGACCAAAATAGACGAAGGTGGTCAACTTAGATGATGCTTGGGCCAAATATCTTTACCTTGGTCCCAAATTTCTCCAATTGGCCTAATGTGTGATATTACATCAATCTATGCCTGACATTTGGGTTCAGTCAGCTTTGGAGCTAGTCGGAACGAAGAAAGACCAAAATGGACGAAGTTTGTCAAGTTGGGTGATTCTTGCACCGAATATCATTTCCTTCATTCCAAACTTCTCCAATTGGGCTAATGTGTCATATTACATGAATCTATGCCAGACATTTGGGTTCGGTCAACGTTGGAGTTAGTCGGAACGAAGAAAGACCAAAATGGACGAAGTTGGTCAAGTTGGGTGATTCTTGCACCAAATATCTTTTCCTTGGTCCCAAACTTCTCCAATTGGTCTAATGTGTCATATTACATCAATCTATGCTGGACATTAGGGTTCAGTCAACTTTTGAGCAAGTCGGAACGTAAAAAGAGCAAAATGTACGAAGTTGGTCAAGTTCGGTGATTCTTGCACCAAATATCTTTTCCTTGGTCCCAAACTTCTCCAATTGATCGAATGTATCATATTACATCAATCTATGCCTGACATTTAGGTTCGGTCAGCTTTGGAGCTTGTCGGAACGAAGAAAGACTAAAATGGATGAAGTTGGTCAAGTTGGATGATTCTTGGACCAAATATCATTTCCTTCGTTCCAAACTTCTCCAATTGGGCTAATGTGTCATATTACATCAATCTATGCTTGACATTTGGGTTCGGTCACCTGTGGAGCTAGTCGGAACAAAGAAAGACCAAAATGGATGAAGTTGGTGAAGTTAGGTGATTCTTTCACCAAATATCTTTACCTTGCTCCCAAATTTCTCCAATTGGCCTAATGTGTCATATTACATCAATCTACGCCTGACATTTGGGTTCGGTCAGCTTTGGAGCTAGTCGGAACGAAGAAAGACCAAAATGTACGCAGTTAGTCAAGTTAGGTGATTCGTGCACCAAATATCTTTTCCTTAGTCCCAAACTTCTGCAATTGGTCTAATGTGTCATATCCAACAATCTATGCTGGACATTTGGGTTCAGTAAACTTTGGAGCAAGTCGGAACATAAAAAGAACAAAATGGACGAAATTGGTCAAGTTCGGTGATTCTTGCACCAAATATCTTATCCTTGGTCCCAAATTTCTCCAATTGATCTAATGTATCATATTACATCAATCTATGCCTGACATTTGGGTTCGGTCAGCTTTGGAGCTAGTCGAAACGAAGAAAGACCAAAATGGCCGAAGTTTGTCAAGTTGGGTGATTCTTGCACCAAATATCATTTCCTTCGTTCCAAACTTCTCCAATTGGTCTAATGTGTCATATTACATCTACATATGCCTGTCATTTTGGAATGCAAAAAGACCAAAATAGAAGAAAGTGGTTAACTTGGATGATGCTTGGGCCAAATATCTTTACCTTGGTCCCAAATTTCTCCAATTGGCCTAATGTGTGATATTACATCAATCTACGCCTGACATTTGGGTTCGGTCAGCTTTGGAGCTTGTCGGAACGAAGAAAGACCAAAATGTACAAAGTTAGTCAAGTTGGGTGATTCGTGCACCAAATATCTTTTCCTCAGTCCCAAACTTCTCCAATTGGTCTAATGTGTCATATCACATCAATCTATGCTGGACATTTGGGTTCAGTCAAGTTTGGAGCAAGTCGGAACGTAAAAAGAGCAAAATGGACGAAGTTGGTCAAGTTCGGTGATTCTTGCACCAAATATCTTTTCCTTGATCCCAAACTTCTCCAATTGATCTAATGTATCATATTACATCAATCTATGCCTGACATTTAGGTTCGGTCAGCTTTGGAGCTAGTCGGAATGAAGAAAGACCAAAATGGTTGAAGTTGGTCAAGTTCGGTGATTCTTACACCAAATATCTTTTCCTTGGTCCCAAACTTCTCCAATTGGTCTAATGTGTAGTATTACATGAATCTATGCCTGACATTTGGGTTCGGTAAACTTTGGAGCAAGTCGGAACGTAAAAAGAGCCAAATGGACGAAGTTGGTCAAGTTCGGTGATTCTTGCACCAAATATCTTTTCCTTGATCCCAAACTTCACCAATTGATCTAATGTATCATATTACATCAATCTATGCCTGACATTTGGGTTCGGTCAGCTTTGGAGCTAGTCGGAACGAAGAAAGACCAAAATGGACGAAGTTTGTCAAGTTGGGTGATTCTTGCACCAAATATCATTTCCTTCGTTCCAAACTTCTCCAATTGGGCTAATGTGTCATATTACATGAATCTATGCCAGACATTTGGGTTCGGTCAACGTTGGAGTTAGTCGGAACGAAGAAAGACCAAAATGGACGAAGTTGGTCAAGTTGGGTGATTCTTGCACCAAATATCTTTTCCTTGGTCCCAAACTTCTCCAATTGGTCTAATGTGTCATATTACATCAATATATGCCTGTCATTTTGGAATGCAAAAAGACCAAAATAGAAGAAAGTGGTTAACTTGGATGATTCTTGGGCCAAATCTCTTCTCATTGGTCCCAAACTTCTCCAATTGGTCTAATGTGTGATATTACATCAATCTATGCCTGACATTTGGGGTCGGTCAACTTTGGAGCTAGTCGGAACGAAGAAAGACCAAAATGGATGAAGTTGGTTAAGTTAGGTGATTCTTGCACCAAATATCTTTACCTTGCTCCCAAATTTCTCCAATTGGCTTAATGTGTCATATTACATCAATCTAAGCCTGACATTTAGGTTCGGTCAGCTTTGGAGCTAGTCGGAACGAAGAAAGACCATAATGTACAAAGTTAGTCAAGTTGTGTGATTCGTGCACCAAATATCTTTTCCTTAGTCCCAAACTTCTCCAATTGGTCTAATGTGTCATATCACATCAATCTATGCTGGACATTTGGGTTCAGTCAACTTTGGAGCAAGTCGGAACGTAAAAAGAGCAAAATGGACGAAGTTGGTCAAGTTCGGTGATTCTTGAACCAAATATCTTTTCCTTGGTCCCAAACTTCAATTGGTCTAATATGTCATATTACATCAATTTATGCCTAACATTTGGGTTTGGTAAACTTTGGAGCTAGTGGGAACAAAGAAAGACCAAAATGGACGAAGTTGGCCAAGTTGGATGATTCTTGGACCAAAACTCTTTTCCTTGGTCCCAAACTTCTCCAATTGGGCTAATGTGTAGTATTACATGAATCTATGCCTGACATTTGGGTTCGGTAAACTTTGGAGCTAGTCGGAACGATGAAAGACCAAAATGGACGAAGTTGGTCAAGTTGGATGATTCTTGGACCAAAACTCTTTTCCTTGGTCCCAAACTTCTCCAATTGGGCTAATGTGTAGTATTAGATGAATCTATGCCTGACATTTGGGTTCGGTAAACTTTGCAGCTAGTCAGAACGAAAAAAGACCAAAATGGACGAAGTTGGTCAAGTTCGGTGATTCTTGCACCAAATATCTTTTCCTTGGTCACAAACTTCAATTAGTCTAATGTGTCATATTACATCAATCTATGCCTGACATTTGGGTTTGGTAAACTTTGGAGCTAGTGGGAACAAAGAAAGACCAAAATGGACGAAGTTGGCCAAGTTGGATGATTCTTGGACCAAAACTCTTTTCCTTGGTCCCAAACTTCTCCAATTGGGCTAATGTATAGTATTAGATGAATCTATGCCTGACATTTGGGTTCGGTAAACTTTGGAGCTAGTCGGAACGATGAAAGACCAAAATGGACGAAGTTGGTCAAGTTGGATGATTCTTGGACCAAAACTCTTTTCCTTGGTCCCAAACTTCTCCAATTGGGCTAATGTGTAGTATTAGATGAATCTATGCCTGACATTTGGGTTCGGTAAACTTTGGAGCTAGTCAGAACGATGAAAGACCAAAATGGACGAAGTTGGTCAAGTTGGATGATTCTTGGACCAAAACTCTTTTCCTTGGTCCCAAACTTCTACAATTGGTCTAATGTGTCATATTACATCAATATATGCCTGTACTTTGGGTTCGGTCAACTTTGGAGCTAGTCGGAACGCAGAAATACCATAATTGACGAAAGTGGTCAACTTGGATGATTCTTGGGCCAAATCTCATTTCCTTGGTCCCAAACTTCTCCAATTGGTCTATATTGCCATATTACATCAATCTATGCCTGACATTTGGGTTCGGTCAACTTTGGAGCTAGTCGGGACGAAGAAAGACCAAAATGGATGAAGTTGGTTAAGTTAGGTGATTCTTGCACCAAATATCTTTACCTTGCTCCCAAATTTCTCCAATTGGCCTAATGTGTCATATTACATCAATCTATGCTGGACATTTGGGTTAAGTCAACTTTGGAGCTAGTCGGAAAGTAAAAAGAGCAAAATGGACGAAATTGGTCAAGTTCGGTGATTCTTGCACTAAATATCTTTTCCTTGGTCCCAAACTTCTCCAATTGATCTAATGTTTCATATTACATCAATCTATGCCTGACATTTAGGTTCGGTCAGCTTTGGAGCTTGTCGGAACGAAGAAAGACCAAAATGGACGAAGTTGGTCAAGTTGGATGATTCTTGGACCAAAACTCTTTTCCTTGGTCCCAAACTTCTCCAATTGGTCTAATGTGTCATATTACATCAATATATGCCTGTACTTTGGGTTCGGTCAACTTTGACGCTAGTCGGAACGCAGAAAGACCATAATAGACGAAAGTGGTCAACTTGGATGATTCTTGGGCCAAATCTCATTTCCTTGGTCCCAAACTTCTCCAATTGGTCTATATTGCCATATTACATCAATCTATGCCTGACATTTGGGTTCGGTCAACTTTGGAGCTAGTCGGAACGATGAAAGACCAAAATGGATAAAGTTGGTCAGGTTGGATGATTGATGGACCAAAACTCTTTTCCTTGGTCCCAAACTTCTCCAATTGGGCTAATGTGTCATATTACATCAATCTATGCCTGACATTTGGGTTCGGTCAACTTTGGAGCTAGTCGGAATGAAGAAAGACCAAAATGGATGAAGTTGGTCAAGTTGGGTGATTCTTGGACCAAAACTCTTTTCCTTGGTCCCCAACTTCTCCAATTGGTCTAATGTGTCATATTATATCAATCTATGCCTGACATTTGGGTTCGGTCAACTTTGGAGCTAGTCAGAACGATGAAAGACCAAAATAGACGAAGTTGGTCAAGTTCGGTGATTCTTGCACCAAATATCTTTTCCTTGGTCCCAAACTTCAATTGGTCTAATGTGTCGTATTACATCAATCTATGCCTGACATTAGGGTTCGGTAAACTTTGGAGCTAGTGGGAACGAAGAAAGACCAAAATGGACGAGGTTGGCCAAGTTGGATGATTCTTGGACCAAAACTCTTTTCCTTGGTCCCAAACTTCTCCAATTGGGCTAATGTGTAGTATTAGATGAATCTATGCCTGACATTTGGGTTCGGTAAACTTTGGAGCTAGTCGGAACGATGAAAGAGCAAAATGGACGAAGTTGGTCAAGTTGTGTGATTCTTGGGCCAAATCTCTTCTCCTTGGTCCCAAACTTCTCCAATTAGGCTAATGTGTCATATTACATCAATCTATGCCTGACATTTGGGTTCGGTCAAATTTGGAGCTAGTCGGAATGAAGAAAGACCAAAATGGATGAAGTTGGTCAAGTTGGGTGATTCATGCACCAAATATCATTTCCTTGGTCCCAAACATCTTTTCCTTGGTCCCAAACTTCTCCAATTGGGCTAATGTGTCATATTACATCAATCTATCCCAGATATTTGGGTTCGGTCAACGTTGGAGTTAGTCGGAACGAAGAAAGACCAAAATGGATGAACTTGGTCAAGTTGGGTGATTCTTGCACCCAATATCTTTTCCTTGGTCCCAAACTTCTCCAATTGGTCTAATGTGTCATATTACATCAATATATGCCTGTCATTTTGGAATGGAAAAAGACCAAAATAGAAGAAAGTGGTTAACTTGGATGATTCTTGGGCCAAATCTCTTCTCCTTGGTCCCAAACTTCTCCAATTGGTCTAATGTGTCATATTACATCAATCTATGCCTGACATTTGGGTTCGGTCAACTTTGGAGCTACTCGGGACGAAGAAAGACCAAAATGGATGAAGTTGGTTAAGTTAGGTGATTCTTGCACCAAATATCTTTACCTTGCTCCCAAATTTCTCCAATTGGCCTAATGTGTCATATTACATCAATCTATGCTGGACATTTGGGTTAAGTCAACTTTGGAGCAAGTCGGAAAGTAAAAAGAGCAAAATGGACGAAATTGGTCAAGTTCGGTGATTCTTGCACTAAATATCTTTTCCTTGGTCCCAAACTTCTCCAATTGATCTAATGTTTCATATTACATCAATCTATGCCTGACATTTAGGTTCGGTCAGCTTTGGAGCTTGTCGGAACGAAGAAAGACCAAAATGGACGAAGTTGGTCAAGTTGGATGATTCTTGGACCAAAACTCTTTTCCTTGGTCCCAAACTTCTCCAATTGGTCTAATGTGTCATATTACATCAATATATGCCTGTACTTTGGGTTCGGTCAACTTTGAAGCTAGTCGGAATGCAGAAAGACCATAATAGACGAAAGTGGTCAACTTGGATGATTCTTGGGCCAAATCTCATTTCCTTGGTCCCAAACTTCTCCAATTGGTCTATATTGCCATATTACATCAATCTATGCCTGACATTTGGGTTCGGTCAACTTTGGAGCTAGTCGGAACGATGAAAGACCAAAATGGATAAAGTTGGTCAGGTTGGATGATTGATGGACCAAAACTCTTTTCCTTGGTCCCAAACTTCTCCAATTGGGCTAATGTGTCATATTACATCAATCTATGCCTGACATTTGGGTTCGGTCAACTTTGGAGCTAGTCGGAATGAAGAAAGACCAAAATGGATGAAGTTGGTCAAGTTGGGTGATTCTTGGACCAAAACTCTTTTCCTTGGTCCCCAACTTCTCCAATTGGTCTAATGTGTCATATTATATCAATCTATGCCTGACATTTGGGTTCGGTCAACTTTGGAGCTAGTCAGAACGATGAAAGACCAAAATAGACGAAGTTGGTCAAGTTCGGTGATTCTTGCACCAAATATCTTTTCCTTGGGCCCAAACTTCAATTGGTCTAATGTGTCGTATTACATCAATCTATGCCTGACATTAGGGTTCGGTAAACTTTGGAGCTAGTGGGAACGAAGAAAGACCAAAATGGATGAGGTTGGCCAAGTTGGATGATTCTTGGACCAAAACTCTTTTCCTTGGTCCCAAACTTCTCCAATTGGGCTAATGTGTCATATTACATCAATCTATGCCTGACATTTGGGTTCGGTCAACTTTGGAGCTAGTCGGAATGAAGAAAGACCAAAATGGATGAAGTTGGTCAAGTTGGGTGATTCTTGGACCAAAACTCTTTTCCTTGGTCCCCAACTTCTCCAATTGGTCTAATGTGTCATATTATATCAATCTATGCCTGACATTTGGGTTCGGTCAACTTTGGAGCTAGTCAGAACGATGAAAGACCAAAATAGACGAAGTTGGTCAAGTTCGGTGATTCTTGCACCAAATATCTTTTCCTTGGTCCCAAACTTCAATTGGTCTAATGTGTCGTATTACATCAATCTATGCCTGACATTAGGGTTCGGTAAACTTTGGAGCTAGTGGGAACGAAGAAAGACCAAAATGGACGAGGTTGGCCAAGTTGGATGATTCTTGGACCAAAACTCTTTTCCTTGGTCCCAAACTTCTCCAATTGGGCTAATGTGTAGTATTAGATGAATCTATGCCTGACATTTGGGTTCGGTAAACTTTGGAGCTAGTCGGAACGATGAAAGAGCAAAATGGACGAAGTTGGTCAAGTTGTGTGATTCTTGGGCCAAATCTCTTCTCCTTGGTCCCAAACTTCTCCAATTAGGCTAATGTGTCATATTACATCAATCTATGCCTGACATTTGGGTTCGGTCAAATTTGGAGCTAGTCGGAATGAAGAAAGACCAAAATGGATGAAGTTGGTCAAGTTGGGTGATTCATGCACCAAATATCATTTCCTTGGTCCCAAACATCTTTTCCTTGGTCCCAAACTTCTCCAATTGGGCTAATGTGTCATATTACATCAATCTATCCCAGATATTTGGGTTCGGTCAACGTTGGAGTTAGTCGGAACGAAGAAAGACCAAAATGGATGAACTTGGTCAAGTTGGGTGATTCTTGCACCCAATATCTTTTCCTTGGTCCCAAACTTCTCCAATTGGTCTAATGTGTCATATTACATCAATATATGCCTGTCATTTTGGAATGGAAAAAGACCAAAATAGAAGAAAGTGGTTAACTTGGATGATTCTTGGGCCAAATCTCTTCTCCTTGGTCCCAAACTTCTCCAATTGGTCTAATGTGTCATATTACATCAATCTATGCCTGACATTTGGGTTCGGTCAACTTTGGAGCTACTCGGGACGAAGAAAGACCAAAATGGATGAAGTTGGTTAAGTTAGGTGATTCTTGCACCAAATATCTTTACCTTGCTCCCAAATTTCTCCAATTGGCCTAATGTGTCATATTACATCAATCTATGCTGGACATTTGGGTTAAGTCAACTTTGGAGCAAGTCGGAAAGTAAAAAGAGCAAAATGGACGAAATTGGTCAAGTTCGGTGATTCTTGCACTAAATATCTTTTCCTTGGTCCCAAACTTCTCCAATTGATCTAATGTTTCATATTACATCAATCTATGCCTGACATTTAGGTTCGGTCAGCTTTGGAGCTTGTCGGAACGAAGAAAGACCAAAATGGACGAAGTTGGTCAAGTTGGATGATTCTTGGACCAAAACTCTTTTCCTTGGTCCCAAACTTCTCCAATTGGTCTAATGTGTCATATTACATCAATATATGCCTGTACTTTGGGTTCGGTCAACTTTGAAGCTAGTCGGAATGCAGAAAGACCATAATAGACGAAAGTGGTCAACTTGGATGATTCTTGGGCCAAATCTCATTTCCTTGGTCCCAAACTTCTCCAATTGGTCTATATTGCCATATTACATCAATCTATGCCTGACATTTGGGTTCGGTCAACTTTGGAGCTAGTCGGAACGATGAAAGACCAAAATGGATAAAGTTGGTCAGGTTGGATGATTGATGGACCAAAACTCTTTTCCTTGGTCCCAAACTTCTCCAATTGGGCTAATGTGTCATATTACATCAATCTATGCCTGACATTTGGGTTCGGTCAACTTTGGAGCTAGTCGGAATGAAGAAAGACCAAAATGGATGAAGTTGGTCAAGTTGGGTGATTCTTGGACCAAAACTCTTTTCCTTGGTCCCCAACTTCTCCAATTGGTCTAATGTGTCATATTATATCAATCTATGCCTGACATTTGGGTTCGGTCAACTTTGGAGCTAGTCAGAACGATGAAAGACCAAAATAGACGAAGTTGGTCAAGTTCGGTGATTCTTGCACCAAATATCTTTTCCTTGGGCCCAAACTTCAATTGGTCTAATGTGTCGTATTACATCAATCTATGCCTGACATTAGGGTTCGGTAAACTTTGGAGCTAGTGGGAACGAAGAAAGACCAAAATGGATGAGGTTGGCCAAGTTGGATGATTCTTGGACCAAAACTCTTTTCCTTGGTCCCAAACTTCTCCAATTGGGCTAATGTGTAGTATTAGATGAATCTATGCCTGACATTTGGGTTCGGTAAACTTTGGAGCTAGTCGGAACGATGAAAGAACAAAATGGACGAAGTTGGTCAAGTTGTGTGATTCTTGGGCCAAATCTCTTCTCCTTGGTCCCAAACTTCTCCAATTAGGCTAATGTGTCATATTACATCAATCTATGCCTGACATTTGGGTTCGGTCAAATTTGGAGCTAGTCGGAATGAAGAAAGACCAAAATGAATGAAGTTGGTCAAGTTGGGTGATTCATGCACCAAATATCATTTCCTTGGTCCCAAACATCTTTTCCTTGGTCCCAAACTTCTCCAATTGGGCTAATGTGTCATATTACATCAATCTATCCCAGATATTTGGGTTCGGTCAACGTTGGAGTTAGTCGGAACGAAGAAAGACCAAAATGGATGAAGTTGGCCAAGTTGGGTGATTCTTGCACCCAATATCTTTTCCTTGGTCCCAAACTTCTCCAATTGGTCTAATGTGTCATATTACATCAATATATGCCTGTCATTTTGGAATGGAAAAAGACCAAAATAGAAGAAAGTGGTTAACTTGGATGATTCTTCGGCCAAATCTCTTCTCCTTGGTCCCAAACTTCTCCAATTGGTCTAATGTGTCATATTACATCAATCTATGCCTGACATTTGGGTTCGGTCAACTTTGGAGCTAGTCGGGACGAAGAAAGACCAAAATGGATGAAGTTGGTTAAGTTAGGTGATTCTTGCACCAAATATCTTTACCTTGCTCCCAAATTTCTCCAATGGGCCTAATGTGTCATATTACATCAATCTATGCTGGACATTTGGGTTAAGTCAACTTTGGAGCAAGTCAGAAAGTAAAAAGAGCAAAATGGACGAAATTGGTCAAGTTCGGTGATTCTTGCACTAAATATCTTTTCCTTGGTCCCAAACTTCTCCAATTGATCTAATGTTTCATATTACATCAATCTATGCCTGACATTTAGGTTCGGTCAGCTTTGGAGCTTGTCGGAACGAAGAAAGACCAAAATGGACGAAGTTGGTCAAGTTGGATAATTCTTGGACCAAAACTCTTTTCCTTGCTCCCAAACTTCTCCAATTGGTCTAATGTGTCATATTACATCAATCTATGCCTGACATTTGGGTTCGGTCAACGTTGGAGCTAGTCGGAATGAAGAAAGACCAAAATGGTTGAAGTTGGTCAAGTTCGGTGATTCTTACACCAAATATCTTTTCCTTGGTCCCAAACTTCTCCAATTGGTCTAATGTGTCATATTACATCAATCTATGCCTGACATTTAGGTTCGGTCAACTTTGCAGCTAGTCAGAACGAAAAAAGACCAAAATGGACGAAGTTGGTCAAGTTCGGTGATTCTTGCACCAAATATCTTTTCCTTGGTCCCAAACTTCAATTGGTCTAATGTGTCATATTACATCAATCTATGCCTGACATTTGGGTTTGGTAAACTTTGGAGCTAGTGGGAACGAAGAAAGACCAAAATGGACGAAGTTGGCCAAGTTGGATGATTCTTGGACCAAAACTCTTTTCCTTGGTCCCAAACTTCTCCAATTGGGCTAATGTGTAGTATTAGATGAATCTATGTCTAACATTTGGGTTCGGTAAACGTTGGAGCTAGTCGGAACGATGAAAGACCAAAATGGACGAAGTTGGTCAAGTTAGATGATTCTTGGACCAAAACTCTTTTCCTTGGTCCCAAACTTCTCCAATTGGGCTAATGTGTCATATTACATCAATCTATGCCTGACATTTGGGTTCGGCCAACTTTGGAGCTAGTCGGAACGAAGAAAGACCAAAATGTACGAAGTTAGTCAAGTTGGGTGATTCGTGCACCAAATATCTTTTCCTTAGTCCCAAACTTCTCCAATTGGTCTAATGTGTCATATCACATCAATCTATGCTGGACATTTGGGTTCAGTCAACTTTGGAGCAAGTCGTAACGTAAAAAGAGCAAAATGGACGAAATTGGTCAAGTTCGGTGATTCTTGCACTAAATATCATTTCCTTGGTCCCAAACTTCTCCAATTGATCTAATGTATCATATTACATCAATATATGCCTGACATTTAGGTTCGGTCAGCCTTGGAGCTTGTCGGAACGAAGAAAGACCAAAATGGACGAAGTTGGTCAAGTTGGATGATTCTTGGACCAAAACTCTTTTCCTTGCTCCCTGTAACGTCCCAGGTCTCACCCCGCGGTCTCACCGTACCTTCGTATGCGGTCTCACCCGGCGGTCTCACCTGGCCACGTCACTCATAGGACTTCTTGCCCCCCTTGTAAGTTTTTGCCTTTCGCAGCTCTCGAACCCGGTACCTGGGGGTAAGTACTTAGATTCATAGAGAGCTGCTACCATTAGACCAATTAATGTAACATCTTACTTTAATCCTTATACTTATGAAAAACACTTTTCATTTAGCTCTATTTCATAAGGAAATTACCAATTAAAGGTTTAGACCTCAATTGGACAGTTTACTTTTGTAGACAGCTTGCTGTCCTGTTTTTGTAAAATATGGAAACGTGGTGTATAAATGTCTAAAAATTATGAAAAGCTCCAGAATACAAGTTCAATGTATCTAGAATATGTGGTAAAAATTTCATACAAAATTTTGATGGCTTGGTGGGTCAATTAAACAAAGATTTTGAACTGTCCTGTTTACCGGTAAAACTCCTGAAGTGTAACTTTGAAGAATTTTCTGTACTAATTGGCTAGGCCAAAAATCTTGCAATTTTGCATGCATAAAATATAGTGTTTCGTGAGCTTGGGAAAATAATTTCATGTAATTATCTCATGGTTTGAAGGTACTAATAATTCCTTACTTCAAGCTGGCCAGAAAACAGCCATTTAGTACACTAGTCTATGTTCATTAACTTTAGGAGTTACCTTAATACATAATATGCATGTAACAAATATCCACTTCATTGTGTTCAAGACATGACATTAAATTACATCACATAGCTCTCAACAGTTCATCACATAAAGGTCATCATAAATCAACTACAAAAATACAGCCAGCAGCCACAATCAGTCTTGAATTACCTCTTTTGCTTTGTCACCTGTATTAAATCATTAACACCAATAATATGAGAAACCAATGATTTCTCAGTAGTTAGTCCATTCAAACAAGGTTAAAGGATGGCATAATTTGAAGTAGTTTGAAGAGAACATAAAGAAAAAGGCATAACCATGCATAGAGGTCTTTATGGACAGTATACATAGGTTTGGTGCACCCTTTTGGCACCACTGCTTATTCATAGGGTGAGACATATTTAGTGCTCCCTTTTGGCACTCCTTACCCCTATGAGGCAGTCATCATTCCCTGTCCATAGATGCCACTTTAGGAACCATTTTGGCATACCCCATACCCCATGGTTATACAACTTTCTTCATACTCTTCTCATCACCTCTTGTGAATTTGCATACTTTCATCCAAGGCAGAAATATGTGGCATCAATCCACCATAAACAGCCAATAAACATCCATTCAAGGACACGAAATAACATTGAAATTCATCATACAAAACAATAGAAATAAATATAGCAAGGGGCTCATATTTTTCAGCATACAAGACACCAAAACCTATGCTTGAATTAAACTAACTACCCATGCTTGAATTAAACTAACTACCTTTTGTCTTCAATTTCTTCCTTGTCAGCCCTAGGGTTTCTCTTCTAGGGTCTCTATGGCAGCTTTCCTTTCTCTTTTGAGGCTAGTTAGATGGTTACTTCAAGTGGTTGAAAAGGCAAGAACACTAGGGTTCACACAAGCTTGCTTTCCTCTCTTGTTTTTCTTCTTTCTTCTCCTTCTTTTCTCTTGCACGCCTAGCTCTCTTCTCCCCCTTTTTATTTCTTTTCTTTCCCCCTTGCAGCCCTGCTTGCCGCCTCTCACTTGGTCTAGAATTCTCTCCCATTTTCCTTCATTTATTACATGCAAAAATATCATGGAATATGCACACAAGTCATGCCTAATGTCACTATTTCATTGGTTGACACTTTGACCAAGTTCAAGACAAAGGTTTGGGGGCTTGATGCATGGCAAGTGGCGTGGATGAGAGGGCAAAAGGCTGCTGCCTTCTTGGCTCCATTGAGACTAGATCCTTTCAATCCAACTAGCTTAGTCTAGTTTCCTCATTCCATTCCAACTAGTTGTTTCCCACTTTTGGTTATTTATGGATGTGCCACCACTTATAAAAATCTTATTCAATTTGATCCTTATGAGTGAAATAACATAATTCTAATTACACATGTTCATGCAAGGTATTCAATTGCTACTTGCCATAAACATGCACACATGCTTGTTCACATGAAGTTGTAAACACAACTAATATAATCACATGCATATAAGCCATTCAATTCAAGAGGTTCAATTAGGGAATACCTTAAACATGCATATAAGTATGGATGATGCACATGTAACCTTACATACTACTCAAGTAGGGGATGTTACAAGTCTCCCTTTCATGCACAAGTCTTACAAAATATCACCACAAGTGCAATTATCATCTATGGTATTTTATCAAGCTATGATTGGTGGGAGTGTCCCCTTATTAAATGCAAGGTTTCTAGGTGTCCCAAGCATGCAAGAGGCGTGGGTCCTTGTGGAGGCTAGCTGCTGCCTCCATGTGGTCCAATTGGGACCAATTTAGTCACATTCTAACCATCTCCTTAACTAGTAGTTCACTTAGGCAGCTATTTAATCTAATTGCACTAATTATACCATATTTTTAACTCTTTAACTCCTTGATTAATTGTTCAAGGTTCATTCCTCTTAGTTCACTTCATTTTTATGATAATGAGAATCACAATTACCTAAGCATATTCAATAGAAAGCAACCAAGAGTTCACACCATTAACTTTCAATCATGTTTCATCAATTAAGATAGAATTTAAATCCCATGGTCTTTGGTCATGTTATGAAATCACATTACACTTTATATGTGACTATCATGAATGAAATAGAAGGATGCTACACTAATATACAATCATATAAATACATAGTATCCATTTTCTAGCTGTATGTGCATGTACACATAAATGTCATCCTCATATATATTCTCAATATTCCCACACTTCTCATTTGCATTTAGCAAACATACCACTAATTAAATTACTCTAATGTTGATTTATATTCTTCCTGTGAAATTTTGGGATGTTACACTCCCAAACTTCTCCAATTGGGCTAATGTGTCATATTACATCAATCTATGCCTGACATTTGGGTTCGGTCAACGTTGGAGCTAGTCGGAATGAAGAAAGACCAAAATGGTTGAAGTTGGTCAAGTTCGGTGATTCTTACACCAAATATCTTTTCCTTGGTCCCAAACTTCTCCAATTGGTCTAATGTGTCATATTACATCAATCTATGCCTGACATTTAGGTTCGGTCAACTTTGCAGCTAGTCAGAACGAAGAAAGACCAAAATGGACGAAGTTGGTCAAGTTCGGTGATTCTTGCACCAAATATCTTTTCCTTGGTCCCAAACTTCAATTGGTTTAATGTGTCATATTACATCAATCTATGCCTGACATTTGGGTTCGGTAAACTTTGGAGCTAGTCGGAACGATGAAAGACCAAAATGGACGAAGTTGCTCAAGTTGGGTGATTCTTGGGCCAAATCTCTTCTCCTTGGTCCCAAACTTCTCCAATTCGTCTAATGTGTCATATTACATCAATCTATGCCTGACATTTGGGTTCGGTCAGCTTTGGAGCTAGTCGGAACGAAGAAAGACCAAAATGTACGAAGTTAGTCAAGTTTGGGTGATTCGTGCACCAAATATCTTTTCCTTAGTCCCAAACTTCTCCAATTGGTCTAATGTGTCATATTACATCAATCTATGCTGGACATTTGGGTTCAGTCAACTTTGGAGCAAGTCGGAACGTAAAAAGAGCAAAATGGACGAAGTTGGTCAAGTTCGGTGATTCTTGCACCCAATATCTTTTCCTTGGTCCCCAACTTCTCCAATTGATCTAATGTATCATATTACATCAATCTATGCTTGACATTTACGTTCGGTCAGCTTTGGAGCTTGTCGGAACGAAGAAAGACCAAAATGGACGAAGTTAGTCAAGTTGGGTGATTCGTGCACCAAATATCTTTTCCTTAGTCCCAAACTTCTCCAATTGGTCTAATGTGTCATATTACATCAATATATGCCTGTACTTTGGGTTCAGTCAACTTTGGAGCTAGTGGGAACGCAGAAAGACCATAATAGACGAAAGTGGTCAACTTGGATGATTCTTGGGCCAAATCTCTTTTCCTTGGTCCCAAACTTCTCCAATTGGCCTATATTGTCATATTACATCAATCTATGCCTGACATTTGGGTTCGGTCAACTTTGGAGCTAGTCGGAATGATGAAAGACGAAAATGGATAAAGTTGGTCAAGTTGGATGATTCTTGGACCAAAACTCTTTTCCTTGGTCCCAAACTTCTCCAATTGGGCTAATGTGTCATATTACATCAATCTATGCCTGACATTTGGGTTCGGTCAACTTTGGAGCTAGTCGGAATGAAGAAAGACCAAAATGGACGAAGTTGGTCAAGTTGGGTGATTCTTACACCAAATATCATTTCCTTGGTCCCAAACTTCTTTTCCTTGGTCCCAAACTTCTCCAATTGGGCTAATGTGTCATATTACATGAATCTATCCTAGATATTTGGGTTCGGTCAACGTTGGAGTTAGTCGGAACGAAGAAAGACCAAAATGGATGAAGTTGGTCAAGTTGGGTGAGTCTTGCACCAAATATCTTTTCCTTGGTCCCAAACTTCTCCAATTGGTCTAATGTGTCATATTACATCAATATATGCATGTCATTTTGGAATGCAAAAAGACCAAAATAGAAGAAAGTGGTAACTTGGATGATTCTTGCACCAAATATCTTTACCTTGCTCCCAAACTTCTCCAATTGGGCTAATGTGTCATATTACATCAATCTATGCCAGACATTTGGGTTCGGTCAACTTTGGAGCTAGTCGGAATGAAGAAAGACCAAAATGGACGAAGTTGGTCAAGTTGGGTGATTCTTACACCAAATATCTTTTCCTTGGTCCCAAATTTCTCCAATTGGTCTAATGGGTCATATTACATCAATCTATGCCTGACATTTGGGTTCGGTCAACTTTGCAGCTAGTCAGAACGAAGAAAGACCAAAATGGACGAAGTTGGTCAAGTTCGGTGATTCTTGCACCAAATATCTTTTCCTTGGTCCCAAACTTGAATTGCTCTAATGTGTCATATTACATCAATCTATGCCTGACATTTGGGTTCGGTAAACTTTGGAGCTAGTGGGAACGAAGAAAGACCAAAATGGACGAAGTTGGCCAAGTTGGATGATTCTTGGACCAAAACTCTTTTCCTTGGTCCCAAACTTCTCCAATTGGGCTAATGTGTAGTATTAGATGAATCTATGCCTGACATTTGGGTTCGGTAAACTTTGGAGCTAGTCGGAACGAAGAAAGACCAAAATGGATGAAGTTGGTTAAGTTAGGTGATTCTTGCACCAAATATCTGTACCTTGCTCCCAAATTTCTCCAATTGGCCTAATGTGTCATATTACATCAATATATGCCTGTCATTTTGGAATGCAAAAAGACCAAAATAGAAGAAAGTGGTTAACTTGGATGATTCTTGGGCCAAATCTCTTCTCCTTGGTCCCAAACTTCTCCAATTGGTCTAATGTGTCATATTACATCAATCTATGCCTGACATTTGGGTTCGGTCAGCTTTTGAGCTAGTCGGAACGAAGAAAGACCAAAATGGACGAGGTTTGTCAAGTTGGGTGATTCGTGCACCAAATATCTTTTCCTTGGTTCCAAACTTATCCAATTGGTCTAATGTGTCATCTTACATCAATCTATGCTGGATATTTGGGTTCTGTCAACTTTGGAGGTAGTCGGAACAAAAAAAGACCAAAATAGATGAAGTTGGTCAAGTTCGGTGATTCTTGCACCAAATATCTTTTCCTTGATCCCAAACTTCTCCAATTGGTCTAATGTGTCATATTACATCAATATATGCCTGTCATTTCGGAATGCAAAAAGCCCAAAATAAAAGAAGGTGGTCAACTTGGATGATTCTTGGGCCAAATCTCTTCTCCTTGGTCCCAAACTTCTCCAATTGGTCTAATGTGTCATATTACATCAATCTATGCCTGACATTTGGGATCGGTCAGCTTTGGAGCTAGTCGGAACGAAGAAAGACCAAAATGTACGAAGTTAGTCAAGTTGGGTGATTCGTGCACCAAATATCTTTTCCTTAGTCCTAAACTTCTCCAATTGGTCTAATGTGTCATATTACATCAATATATGCCTGTACTTTGGGTTCGGTCAACTTTGGAGCTAGTCGGAACGCAGAAAGACCAAAATAGACGAAGGTGGTCAACTTGGATGATTCTTCGGCCAAAGCTCTTTTCCTTGGTCCCAAACTTCTCCAATTTGTCTAATTTGTCATATTACATCAATCTATGCCTGACATTTGGGTTGAGTCAACTTTGGAGTTAGTTGAAACGAAAAAAGACCAAAATGGACGAAGTTGGTCAAGTTGGATGATTCTTGGACCAAATCTCTTTACCTTGGTCCTAAACTTCTCCAATTGGTCTAATGTGTCATCTTACATCAATCTATGCCTGACATTTCGGTTCGGTCAACTTTGGAGCTAGTCGGAACGATGAAAGACCAAAATGGACGAAGTTGGTTAAGTTGGATGATTCTTGGACCAAAACTCTTTTCCTTGGTCCCAAACTTCTCCAATTGGACTAATGTGTCATATTACATCAATCTATGCCTGACATTTGGGTTCGGTCAACTTTGGAGCTAGTTGGAACGAAGAAAGACCAAAATGGACGAAGTTGGTCAAGTTGGATGATTCTTGGATCAAAACTCTTTTCCTTGGTCCCAAACTTCTCCAATTGGTCTAATGTGTCATATTACATCAATCTATGCCTGACATTTAGGTTCGGTCAACTTTGCAGCTAGTCAGAACGAAAAAAGACCAAAATGGTTGAAGTTGGTCAAGTTCGGTGATTCTAGCACCAAATATCTTTTCCTTGGTCCCAAACTTCAATTGGTCTAATGTGTCATATTACATGAATCTATGCCTGACATTTGGGTTTGGTAAACTTTGGAGCTAGTGGGAACGAAGAAAGACCAAAATGGACGAAGTTGGCCAAGTTGGATAATTCTTGGACCAAAACTCTTTTCCTTGGTCCCAAACTTCTCCAATTGGGCTAATGTGTAGTATTAGATGAATCTATGCCTAACATTTGGGTTCGGTAAACTTTGGAGCTAGTCGGAACGATGAAAGACCAAAATGGACGAAGTTGGTCAAGTTGGATGATTCTTGGACCAAAACTCTTTTCCTTGGTCCCAAACTTCTCCAATTGGGATAATGTGTCATATTACATCAATCTATGCCTGACATTTGGGTTCGGTCAACTTTGGAGCTAGTCGTAACGAAGAAAGACCAAAATGTACGAAGTTAGTCAAGTTAGGTGATTCGTGCACCAAATATCTTTTCCTTAGTCCCAAACTTCTCCAATTGGTCTAATGTGTCATATCACATCAATCTATGCTGGACATTTGGGTTGAGTCAACTATGGAGCTAGTTGGAACGAAAAAAGACCAAAATGGACGAAGTTGGTCAAGTTGGATGATTCTTGGACCAAATCTCTTTAACTTGGTCCTAAACTTCTCCAATTGGTCTAATGTGTCATCTTACATCAATCTATGCCTGACATTTCTGTTCGGTCAACTTTGGAGCTAGTCGTAACGAAGAAAGACCAAAATGTACGAAGTTAGTCAAGTTAGGTGATTCGTGCACCAAATATCTTTTCCTTAGTCCCAAACTTCTCCAATTGGTCTAATGTGTCATATCACATCAATCTATGCTGGACATTTGGGTTGAGTCAACTATGGAGCTAGTTGGAACGAAAAAAGACCAAAATGGACGAAGTTGGTCAAGTTGGATGATTCTTGGACCAAATCTCTTTAACTTGGTCCCAAACTTCTCCAATTGGGCTAATGTGTAGTATTAGATGAATCCATGCCTGACATTTGGGTTCGGTAAACTTTGGAGCTAGTCGGAACGATGAAAGACCAAAATGGACGAAGTTGGTCAAGTTGGATGATTCTTGGACCAAAACTCTTTTCCTTGGTCCCAAACTTCTCCAATTGGGCTAATGTGTCATATTACATCAATCTATGCCTGACATTTGGGTTCGGTCAACTTTGGAGCTAGTCGTAACGAAGAAAGACCAAAATGTACGAAGTTAGTCAAGTTAGGTGATTCGTGCACCAAATATCTTTTCGTTAGTCCCAAACTTCTCCAATTGGTCTAATGTGTCATATCACATCAATCTATGCTGGACATTTGGGTTAAGTCAACTTTGGAGCAAGGCGGAAAGTAAAAAGAGCAAAATGGTTGAAGTTGGTCAAGTTCGGTGATTCTTGCACTAAATATTATTTCCTTGGTCCCAAACTTCTCCAATTGATCTAATGTATCATATTACATCAATAAATGCCTGACATTTAGGTTCGGTCAGCCTTGGAGCTTGTCGGAACGAAGAAAGACCAAAATGGACGAAGTTGGTCAAGTTGGATGATTCTTGGACCAAAACTCTTTTCCTTGCTCCCAAACTTCTCCAATTGGGCTAATGTGTAGTATTAGATGAATCCATGCCTGACATTTGGGTTCGGTAAACTTTGGAGCTAGTCGGAACGATGAAAGACCAAAATGGACGAAGTTGGTCAAGTTGGATGATTCTTGGACCAAAACTCATTTCCTTGGTCCCAAACTTCTCCAATTGGGCTAATGTGTCATATTACATCAATCTATGCCTGACATTTGGGTTCGGTCAACTTTGGAGCTAGTCGTAACGAAGAAAGACCAAAATGTACGAAGTTAGTCAAGTTAGGTGATTCGTGCACCAAATATCTTTTCCTTAGTCCCAAACTTCTCCAATTGGTCTAATGTGTCATATCACATCAATCTATGCTGGACATTTGGGTTCAGTCAACTATGGAGCAAGTCGGAACGTAAAAAGAGCAAAATGGACAAAATTGGTCAAGTTCGGTGATTCTTGCACTAAATATCATTTCCTTGGTCCCAAACTACTCCAATTGATCTAATGTATCATATTACATCAATATATGCCTGACTTTTAGGTTCGGTAAACTTTGGAGCTAGTCGGAACGATGAAAGACCAAAATGGACGAAGTTGGTCAAGTTGGATGATTCTTGGACCAAAACTCTTTTCCTTGGTCCCAAACTTGTCCAATTGGGCTAATGTGTCATATTACATCAATCTATGCCTGACATTTGGGTTCGGTCAACTTTGGAGCTAGTCGTAACGAAGAAAGACCAAAATGTACGAAGTTAGTCAAGTTAGGTGATTCGTACACCAAATATCTTTTCCTTAGTCCCAAACTTCTCCAATTGGTCTAATGTGTCATATTACATCAATCTATGCCTGACATTTGGGTTCGGTCAACGTTGGAGCTAGTCGGAATGAAGAAAGACCAAAATGGTTGAAGTTGGTCAAGTTCGGTGATTCTTACACCAAATATCTTTTCCTTGGTCCCAAACTTCTCCAATTGGTCTAATGTGTCATATTACATCAATCTATGCCTGACATTTAGGTTCGGTCAACTTTGCAGCTAGTCAGAACGAAGAAAGACCAAAATGGACTAAGTTGGTCAAGTTCGGTGATTCTTGCACCAAATATCTTTTCCTTGGTCCCAAACTTCAATTGGTTTAATGTGTCATATTACATCAATCTATGCGTAACATTTGGGTTCGGTAAACTTTGGAGCTAGTCGGAACGATGAAAGACCAAAATGGACGAAGTTGCTCAAGTTGGGTGATTCTTGGGCCAAATCTCTTCTCCTAGTCCCAAACTTCTCCAATTCGTCTAATGCGTCATATTACATCAATCTATGCCTGACATTTGGGTTCGGTCAGCTTTGGAGCTAGTCGGAACGAAGAAAGACCAAAATTGATGAAGTTGGTTAAGTTACGTTATTCTTGCACCAAATATCTTTACCTTGGTCCCAAAAATTCTCCAATTGGCCTAGTGTGTCTTATTATATCAATCTATGCTGAACATTTGGGTTCAGTCAACTTTGGAGCAAGTCGGAACGTAAAAAGAGCAAAATAGACGAAGTTGGTCAAGTTCGGTGATTCTTGCACCAAATATCTTTTCCTTGGTCCCCAACTTCTCCAATTGATCTAATGAATCATATTACATCAATCTATGCCTGACATTTACGTTCGGTCAGCTTTGGAGCTTGTCGGAACCAAGAAAGACCAAAATGGATGAAGTTAGTCAAGTTGGCTGATTCGTGCACCAAATATCTTTTCCTTAGTCCCAAACTTCTCCAATTGGTCTAATGTGTCATATTACATCAATATATGCCTGTCATTTTGGAATGCAAAAAGACCAAAATAGAAGAAACTGGTTAACTTGGATGATTCTTGGGCCAAATCTCTTCTCCTTGGTCCCAAACTTCTCCAATTGGTCTAATGTGTCATATTACATCAATCTATGCCTGACATTTGGGTTCGGTCAACTTTGGAGCTAGTCGGAACGAAGAAAGACCAAAATGGATGAAGTTGGTTAAGTTAGGTGATTCTTGCACCAAATATCTTTACCTTGCTCCCAAAAATTCTCTAATTGGCCTAATGTGTCATATTATATCAATCTATGCCTGACATTTGGGTTCAGTCAGCTTTGGAGCTAGTCGGAACGAAGAAAAACCAAAATGTACAAAGTTAGTCAAGTTGGGTGATTCGTGCACCAAATATCTTTTCCTTAGTCCCAAACTTCTCCAATTGGTCTAATGTGTCATATCACATCAATCTATGCTGGACATTTGGGTTCAGTCAACTTTGGAGCAAGTCGGAACGTAAAAAGAGCAAAATGGACGAAATTGGTCAAGTTCGGTGATTCTTGCACCAAATATCTTTTACTTGGTCCCAAACTTCTCCAATTGATCTAATATATCATATTACATCAATATATGCCTGACATTTAGGTTCGGTCAGCTTTGGAGCTTGTCGGAACGAAAAAAGACCAAAATGGACGAAGTTGGTCAAGTTGGATGATTCTTGGACCAAAACTCTTTTCCTTGCTCCCAAACTTCTCCAATTGGGCTAATGTGTCATATTACATCAATCTATGCCTGACTTTTGGGTTCGGTCAACGTTGGAGCTAGTCGGAATGAAGCAAGACCAAAATGGACGAAGTTGGTCAAGTTCGGTGATTCTTACACCAAATATCTTTTCCTTGGTCCCAAACTTCTCCAATTGGTCTAATGTGTCATATTACATCAATCTATGCCTGACATTTAGGTTCGGTCAACTTTGCAGCTAGTCAGAACGAAGAAAGACCAAAATGGACGAAGTTGGTCAAGTTCGGTGATTCTTGCACCAAATATCTTTTCCTTGGTCCCAAACTTCAATTGGTTTAATGTGTCATATTACATCAATCTATGCCTGACATTTGGGTTCGGTAAACTTTGGAGCTAGTCGGAACGATGAAAGACCAAAATGGACGAAGTTGCTCAAGTTGGGTGATTCTTGGGCCAAATCTCTTCTCCTTGGTCCCAAACTTCTCCAATTCGTCTAATGTGTCATATAACATCAATCTATGCCTGACATTTGGGTTCGGTCAGCTTTGGAGCTAGTCGGAACAAAGAAAGACCAAAATGTACGAAGTTAGTCAAGTTTGGGTGATTCGTGCACCAAATATCTTTTCCTTAGTCCCAAACTTCTCCAATTGGTCTAATGTGTCATATTACATCAATCTATGCTGGACATTTGGGTTCAGTCAACTTTGGAGCAAGTTGGAACGTAAAAAGAGCAAAATGGACGAAGTTGGTCAAGTTCGGTGATTCTTGCACCAAATATCTTTTCCTTGGTCCCCAACTTCTCCAATTGATCTAATGTATCATATTACATCAATCTATGCCTGACATTTACGTTCGGTCAGCTTTGGAGCTTGTAGGAACGAAGAAAGACCAAAATGGACGAAGTTAGTCAAGTTGGGTGATTCGTGCACCAAATATCTTTTCCTTAGTCCCAAACTTCCCAATTGGTCTAATGTGTCATATTACATCAATATATGCCTGTACTTTGGGTTCGGTCAACTTTGGAGCTAGTCGGAACGCAGAAAGACCATAATAGACGAAGGTGGTCAACTTGGATGATTCTTGGGCCAAATCCCTTTTCCTTGGTCCCAAACTTCTCCAATTGGTCTATATTGTCATATTACATCAATCTATGCCTGACATTTGGGTTCGGTCAACTTTGGAGCTAGTCGGAACGATGAAAGACGAAAATGGATAAAGTTGGTCAAGTTGGATGATTCTTGGACCAAAACTCTTTTCCTTGGTCCCAAACTTCTCCAATTGGGCTAATGTGTCATATTACATCAATCTATGCCTGACATTTGGGTTCGGTCAACTTTGGAGCTAGTCGGAATGAAGAAAGACCAAAATGGACGTAGTTGGTCAAGTTGGGTGATTCTTGCACCAAATATCTTTTCCTTGGTCCCAAACTTCTCCAATTGGTCTAATATGTCATATTTCATCAATATATGCATGTCATTTTGGAATGCAAAAAGACCAAAATAGAAGAAAGTGGTTAACTTGGATGATTCTTGCACCAAATATCTTTACCTTGCTCCCAAACTTCTCCAATTGGGCTAATGTGTCATATTACATCAATCTATGCCAGACATTTGGGTTCGGTCAACTTTGGAGCTAGTCGGAATGAAGAAAGACCAAAATGGACGAAGTTGGTCAAGTTGGGTGATTCTTGCACCAAATATCTTTTCCTTGGTCCCAAACTTCTCCAATTGGTCTAACGTGTCATATTACATCAATATATGCATGTCATTTTGGAATGCAAAAAGACCAAAATAGAAAAAAGTGGTTAACTTGGATGATTCTTGCACCAAATATCTTTACCTTGCTCCCAAATTTCTCCAATTGGCCTAATTTGTCTTATTACATCAATATATGCCTGTCATTTTGGAATGCAAAAAGACCAAAATAGAAGAAAGTGGTTAACTTGGATGATTCTTGGGCCAAATCTCTTCTCCTTGGTCCCAAACTTCTCCAATTGGTCTAATGTGTCATATTACATCAATCTATGCCTGACATTTGGGTTCGGTCATTTTTGGAGCTAGTCGGAAGGAAGAAAGACTAAAATGGACAAAGTTGGTCAAGTACAATGATTCTTGGACCAAATCTCTTTACCTTGGTCCTAAACTTCTCCAATTGGTCTAATGTGTGATATTACATCAATATATGCCTGTAATTTGCGTTTGGTCAACTTTGGAGCTACTCGGAACACAGAAAGACCAAAATAGATGAAGGTGGTTAACTTGGATGATTCTTGGGCCAAATCCTTTTCCTTGGTCCCAAACTTCTCCAATTAGTCTAATGTGTCATATTACATCTATCTATGCCTAACATTTGGGTTTGGTTAACTTTGGAGCTAGTCGGAACGATGAAAGACCAAAATGGACGAAGTTGGTCAAGTTGGGTGATTCTTGCACCAAATATCTTTGCCTTGGTCCCAAACTTCTCCAATTGGTCTAATGTGTCATATTACATCAATCTATGCCTGACATTTGGGTTCGGTTAACTTTGGAGCTAGTCGGAACAAAGAAAGACTAAAATGGATGAAGTTGGATGATTCTTGGGCCAAATCCCTTTTCCTTGGTCCCAAACTTCTCCAATTAGTGTAATGTGTCATATTACATCTATCTATGCCTGACATTTGGGTTTGGTCAACTTTGGAGCTAGTCGGAACGATGAATGACCAAAATGGACGAAGTTGGTCAACTTGGGTGATTCTTGCACCAATATCTTCACCTTGGTCCCAAACTTCTCCCATTCGTCTAATGTGTCATATTACATCAATCTATGCCTGACATTTGGGTTAGGTCAACTTTGGAGCTAGTCGGAACGAAGAAAGACTAAAATGGATGAAGTTGGTCAAGTTGGATGATTCTTGGACCAAATCTCTTTACCTTGGTCCCAAACTTCTCCAATTGGTCTAATGTGTCATATTACATCAATATATGCCTGTCATTAGGTTTGGTGAACTTTGGAGCTAGTCGGAACGATGAAAGACCAAAATAGACGAAGGTGGTCAACTTGGATGATTCTTGGGCCAAATCTCCTTTCCATGGTCCCAAACTTCTCCAATTGGTTTAATGTGTCATATTACATCGATCTATGCTTGACATTTGGGTTCGGTCAACTTTGGAGTTAGTCGGAACGAAGAAAGACCAAAATAGACAAAGTTGGTCAAGTTGGGTGATTCTTGGACTAAATCTCTTTACCTTGACCCAAACTTCTCCAATTGGTCTAATGTGTCATATTACATCAATATATGCCTCTCAATTAGGTTCGGTTAACTTTGAGCTAGTCGGAACGATGAAAAACCAAAATAGACGAAGGTATTCAACTTAGATAATTCTTGGGCCAAATGTTTTTTCCTTGGTCCCAAACTTCTCCAATTGGGCTAATGTGTAATATTACATGAATCTATCCTGACATTTGGGTTCGATCAACGTTGGAGTTAGTCAGAACGAAGAAAGACCAAAATGGACGAAGTTGGTAAAGTTGGGTGATTCTTGCACTAAATATCATTTCCTTCGTTCCAAACTTCTCCAATTGGGCTAATGTGTCATATTACATGAATCTATGCCGGACATTTGGGTTCGGTCAACGTTGGAGTTAGTCGGAACGAATAAAGACCAAAATGGTCAAAGTTGGTCAAGTTAGGTGATTCTTGCACCAAATATCTTTTCCTTGGTCCCAAACTTCTCCAATTGGTCTAATGTGTCATATTACATCAATATATGCCTGTCATTTCGGAATGCAAAAAGACCAAAATAGAAAGACCAATCTATGCTTGACATTTGGGTTCGGTCAACTTTGGAGCTAGTTGGAACGAAGAAAGACCAAAATGGATGAAGTTGGTTAAGTTAGGTGATTCTTGAACCAAATATCTTTACCTTGTTCCAAATTTCTCCAATTGGCCTAATGTGTCATATTGCATCAATCTATGCCTGACATATGGGTTCGGTCAGCTTTGGAGCTAGTCGGAACGAAGAAAGACCAAAATGTACGAAGTTAGTCAGGTTTAGTGATTCGTGCACCAAATATCTTTTCCATAGTCCCAAACTTCTCCAATTGGTCTAATGTGTCATATTACATCAATCTATGCTGGACATTTGGGTTTAGTCAACTTTGGAGCAAGTCAGAACGTAAAAAGACCAAAATGGACGAAGTTGGTCAAGTTCGGTGATTCTTGCACCAAATATCTTTTCCTTGGTCCCAAACTTCTCCAATTGGTCTAATGTGTCATATTACATCAATCTATGCTGGACATTTGGGTTCTGTCAACTTTGGAGGTAGTCGGAATAAAAAAAGAGCAAAATAGATGAAGTTGGTCAAGTTCGGTGATTGTTGCACCAAATATCTTTTCCTTGATCCCAAACTTCTCCAATTGGTCTAATGTGTCATATTACATCAATATATGCCTGTCATTTCGGAATGCAAAAAGACCAAAATAGAAGAAGGTGGTCAACTTGGATGATTCTTGGGCCAAATCTCTTCTCCTTGGTCCCAAACTTCTCCAATTGGTCTAATGTGTCATATTACATCAATCTATGCCTGACATTTGGGTTCGGTCAGCTTTGGAGCTAGTCGGAACGAAGAAAGACCAAAATGTACGAAGTTAGTCAAGTTGGGTGATTCGTGCACCGAATATCTTTTCCATAGTCCCAAACTTCTCCAATTGGTCTAATGTGTCATATTACATCAATCTATGCTGGACATTTGGGTTTAGTCAACTTTGGAGCTAGTCGGAACGTAAAAAGAGCAAAATGGACGAAGTTGGTCAAGTTCGGTGATTCTTACACCAAATATCTTTTCCTTCGTTCCAAACTTCTCCAATTGGTCTAATGTGTCATATTACATCAATCTATGCCTGACATTTGGGTTCGGTCAACTTTGTAGCTAGTCGGAACGAAGAAAGACCAAAATGGACGAAGTTGGTCAAGTTCGGTGATTCTTGCACCAAATATCTTTTCCTTGGTCCCTAACTTCTCCAATTGGTCTAATGTGTCATATTACATCAATCTATGCCTGACATTTAGGTTCGGTCAACTTTTGAGCTAGTGGGAACGAAAAAAGACAAAAATGGATGAAGTTAGTCAAGTTGGATGATGCTTGGACCAAATCTCTTTACCTTGGTCCTAAACTTCTCCAATTGGTCTAATGTTCATATTACATCAATATATGCCTGTAATTTAGGTTCGGTCAACTTTGGAGCTAGTCGGAATGATGAAACACCAAAATAGACGAAGCTGGTCAACTTGGATGATTCTTGGGCCAAATCTCTTTACCTTGGTCCCAAATTTCTCCAATTGGCCTAATGTGTTATATTACATCAATGTATGCCTAACATTTGGGTTCGGTCAACTTTTGAGCTAGTCAGAACGAAGAAAGACCAAAATGGACGAAGTTGGTCAAGTTCGGTGATTCTTGCACCAAATATCTTTTCCTTGGTCCCAAACTTCTCCAATTGGCCTAATGTGTCATATTACATCAATCTATGCCTGACATTTAGGTTCGGTCAACTTTTGAGCTAGTGGAACGAAGAAAGACCAAAATGGACGAAGTTAGTCAAGTTGGATGATTCTTGGACCAAAACTCTGTTCATTGGTCCCAAACTTCTCCAATGGGCTAATGTGTAGTATTACATGAATCTATGCCTGACATTTGGGTTCGGTCAACTTTGGAGCTAGTCGAAACGCAGAAAGACCAAAATAGACGAAGGTGGTCAACTTGGATGATTCTTAGGCCAAATCTCTTTTCCTTTGTCCCAAACTTCTCCAATTGGTCTAATGTGTCATATTACATCAATCTATGCTGGACATTTGGGTTCAGTCAACTTTGAAGCTAGTCGGAATGAAGAAAGACCAAAATGGACGAAGTTGGTCAAATTCGGTGATTCTTACACCAAATGTCTTTACCTTGGTCCCAAACTTCTCCAATTGGTCTAATGTGTCATATTACATCAATCTATGCCTGATATTTGGGTTCGGTCAACTTTGGAGCTAGTTGAAACGAAGAAAGACCAAAATGGACGAAGTTGGTCAAGTTGGATGATTCTTGGACCAAATCTCTTTACCTTGGTCCTAAACTTCTCCAATTGGTCTAATGTGTCATATTACATCAATATGCCTGTAATTTGGGTTCGGTCAACTTTGGAGCTAGTCGGAACAAGAAAGACCAAAATAGACGAAGGTGGTCAACTTGGATGATTCTTGGGCCAAATCTCTTTTCCTTGGTCCCAAACTTCTCCGATTGGACTATAGTGTCATATTACATCAATCTATGCCTGACATTTGGGTTCAGTCAACTTTGGAGCTAGTCGGAACGATGAAACACCAAAATGGACGAAGTTGGTTAAGTTGGATGATTCTTGGACCAAAACTCTTTTCCTTGGTCCCAAACTTCTCCAATTGGACTAATGTGTCATATTACATCAATCGATGCCCAACATTTGGGTTCGGTCAACTTTGGAGCTAGTCGGAATGAAGAAAGACCAAAATGGACAAAGTTGGTCAAGTTCGGTGATTCTTACACCAAATATCTTTTCCTTGGTCCATAAACTTCTCCAATTGGTCTAATGTGTCATATTACATCAATCTATGCTTGATATTTGGGTTCGGTCAACTTTGGAGCTAGTCGGAACGAAGAAAGACCAAAATGGACGAAGTTGGTCAAGTTCGATGATTCTTGCACCAAATATCTTTTCCTTGGTCCCAAACTTCTCCAATTGGTCTAATGTGTCATAATACATCAATCTATGTCTGACATTTGGGTTCGGTCAACTTTGGAGCTAGTTGGAATGAAGAAAGACCAAAATGGACGAAGTTGGTCAAGTTGGATGATTCTTGGACCAAAACTCTTTTCCTTGGTCCCAAACTTCTCCAATTGGGCTAATGTGTATATTACATCAATCTATGCCTGACATTTGGGTTCGGTCAACTATGGAACTAGTCGTAACAAAGAAAGACCAAAATGGATGAAGTTGGTCAAGTTGGGTGATTCTTGCACCAAAAATCATTTCCTTGGTCCCAAACTTCTCCAAATGGTCTAATGTGTCATATTACATCAATATATGCCTGTACTTTGGGTTCGGTCAACTTTGGAGCTAGTCGGAACGCAGAAAGACCAAAATAGACGAAGGTGGTCAACTTGGGTGATTCTTGCACCAAATATCTTTACCTTGGTCCCAAACTTCTCCAATTGGTCTAATGTGTCATATTACATCAATCTATGCCTGACATTTGGGTTCGGTCAACTTTGGAGCTAGTCGGAATGAAGAAAGACCAAAATGGACGAAGTTGGCCAAGTTGGATGATTCTTGGGCCAAATCTCTTTTCCTTGGTCCCAAACTTCTCCAATTGGTTTAATGTGTCATATTACATCAATCTATGCTTGACATTGGGGTTCGGTCAACTTTGGAGCTAGTCGGAACGAAGAAAGACCAAAATGGACGAAGTTGGTCAAGTTAGGTTATTCTTGCACCAAATGTCTTTACCTTGGTCCCAAACTTCTCCAATTCGTCTAATGTGTCATATTACATCAATCTATGCCTGACATTTGGGTTCGGTCAACTTTGGAGCTAGTCGGAACGAAGAAAGACCAAAATGGAAGAAGTTGGTCAAGTTGGATGATTCTTGGGCCAAATATCTTTTCCTTGGTCCTAAACTTCTCCAATTGGTCTAATGTGTCATATTACATCAATATATGCCTGTCATTTAGGTTCGGTCAACTTTGAGCTAGTCGGAACGCAGAAAGACCAAAATAGACGAAGATGGTCAACTTGGATGATTCTTGGGCCAAATCTCTTTTCCTTTGTCTCAAACTTCTCCAATTGGTCTAATGTGTCATATTACATCAATCTATGCTGGACATTTGGGTTCGGTCAACTTTGGAGCTAGTCGGAATGAAGAAAGACCAAAATGGACGAAGTTGGTCAAGTTGGTGATTCTTACACCAAATATCTTTTCCTTGGTCCCAAACTTCTCCAATTGGTCTAATGTGTCATATTACATCAATCTATGCCTGACATTTTGGTTCGGTCAACTTTGGAGCTAGTCGGAACGAAGAAAGACCAAAATGGACGAAGTTGGTCAAGTTCGGTGATTCTTGCACCAAATGTCTTTTCCTTGGTCCCAAACTTCTCCAATTCTTCTAATGTGTCATATTACATCAATCTATGCCTGACATTTGGGTTCGGTCAACTTTGGAGCTAGTCGGAACGAAGAAAGACCAAAATGGACGAAGTTGGTCAACTTGGATGATTCTTGGGCCAAATCTCTTTTCCTTGGTCCCAAACTTCTCCAATTGGTCTAATGTGTCATATTACATCAATTTATGCTTGACATTTGGGTTCGGTCAACTTTGGAGCTAGTCGGAACAATGAAAGACCAAAATAGACGAAGGTGGTCAACTTGGATGATTCTTGGGCCAAATGTCTTTACCTTTGTCCCAAACTTCTCCAATTGGTCTAATGTGTCATATTACATCAATCTATGCTTGACATTTGGGTTCGGTCAACTTTGGAGCTAGTCAGAACGAAAAAAGACCAAAATGGACGAAGTTGGTCAAGTTAGGTGATTCTTGCACCAAATATCTTTTCCTTGGTCCCAAACTTCTCCAATTGGATTAATGTGTCATATTACATCAATCTATGCTGGACATTTGGGTTCAGTCAACTTTGGAGCTAGTCGGAACGAAAAAAGACCAAAATGGACGAAGTTGGTCAAGTTGGATGATTCTTGGACCAAATCTCTTTTCCTTGGTCCTAAACTTCTCCAATTGGTCTAATGTGTCATATTACATCAATATATGCCTGTAATTTGGGTTCGGTCAACTTTGGAGCTAGTCGGAACACAGAAAGACCAAAATAGACGAAGGTGGTCAACTTGGATGATTCTTGGGCCAAATCTCTTTTCCTTTGTCCCAAACTTCTCCAATTGGTCTAATGTGTCATATTACATCAATCTATGCTTGACATTTGGGTTCGGTCAACTTTGGAGCTAGTCGGAACGAAAAAAGACCAAAATGGACGAAGTTGGTCAAGTTGGCGATTCTTCCCCCAAATGTCTTTACCTTGGTCCCAAACTTCTCCAATTTGTCTAATGTGTCATATTACATCAATCTATGCCTGACAATTGGGTTCGGTCAACTTTGGAGCTAGTCGGAACGAAGAAAGACCAAAATGGACGAAGTTGGTCAAGTTGGATGATTCTTGCACCAAATCTCTTTTCCTTGGTCCCAAACTTCTCCAATTGGTTTAATGTGTCATATTACATCAATCAATGCTTGACATTTGGGTTCGGTCAACTTTGGAGCTAGTCGGAACGAAGAAAGACCAAAATGGACGAAGGTGGTCAACTTGGGTGATTCTTGCACCAAATATCTTTACCTTAGTCCCAAACTTCTCCAATTGGTCTAATGTGTCATATTACATCAATCTATGCCTGACATTTGGGTTCGGTCAACTTTGGACCTAGTCGGAATGAAGAAAGACCAAAATGGACGAAGTTGGTCAAGTTGGATGATTCTTGGGCCAAATCTCTTTTCCTTGGTCCCAAACTTCTCCAATTGGTTTAATGTGTCATATTACATCAATCTATGCTTGACATTTGGGTTCGGTCAATTTGGAGCTAGTCGGAACGAAGAAAGACCAAAATGGACGAAGTTGGTCAAGTTAGGTGATTCTTGCACCAAATATCTTTTCCTTGGTCCCAAACTTCTCCAATTGGTTAATGTGTCATATTACATCAATCTATGCTGGACATTTGGGTTCAGTCAACTTTGGAGCTAGTCGGAACGAAAAAAGACCAAAATGGACGAAGTTGGTCAAGTTGGATGATTCTTGGGCCAAATCACTTTTCCTTGGTCCCAAACTTCTCCAATTGGTTTAATGTGTCATATTACATCAATCTATGCTTGACATTTGGGTTCGGTCAACTTTGGAGCTAGTCAGAACGAAGAAAGACCAAAATGGACGAAGTTGGTCAAGTTGGTGATTCTTCCCCAAATCTCTTTCCTTGGTCCCAAACTTCTCCAATTTGTCTAATGTGTCATATTACATCAATCTATGCCTGACATTTGGGTTCGGTCAACTTTGGAGCTAGTCGGAACGAAGAAAGACCAAAATGGACGAAGTTGGTCAAGTTGGATGATTCTTGGACCAAATCTCTTTACCTTGGTCCCAAACTTCTCCAATTGGTCTAATGTGTCATATTACATCATATATGCCTGACATTTGGGTTCGGTCAACTTTGGAGCTAGTCGAAACGAAGAAAGACCAAAATGGACGAAGTTGGTCAAGTTGGATGATTCTTGGGCCAAATATCTTTACCTTGGTCCAAAACTTCTCCAATTGGTCTAATGTGTCATATTACATCAATCTATGCCTGACATTTGGGTTCGGTCAACTTTGGAGCTAGTCGGAACGAAGAAAGACCAAAATGGACGAAGTTGGTCAAGTTGGATGATTCTTGGCCAAATCTCTTTACCTTGGTCCCAAACTTCTCCAATTGGTCTAATGTGTCATATTACATCAATATATGCTTGACATTTGGGTTCGGTCAACTTTGGAGCTAGTCGGAACGATGAAAGACCAAAATAGACGAAGTTGGTCAACTTGGATGATTCTTGGGCCAAATTTCTTTTCCTTGGTCCCAAACTTCTCCAATTGGTCTAATGTGTCATATTACATCAATCTATGCTTGACATTTGGGTTCGGTCAACTTTGGAGCTAGTCGGAACGAAGAAAGACCAAAATGGACGAAGTTGGTCAAGTTGGGTGATTCTTGCACCAAATCTCTTTACCTTGGTCCTAAACTTCTCCAATTGGTCTAATGTGTCATATTACATCAATATATGCCTGTCATTTAGGTTCGGTCAACTTTGGAGCTAGTCGGAACGATGAAAGACCAAAAAGACGAAGGTGGTCAACTTGGATGATTCTTGGGCCAAATCTCTTTTCCTTGGTCCCAAACTTCTCCAATTGGTTTAATGTGTCATATTACATCAATCTATGCTTGACATTTGGGTTCGGTCAACTTTGGAGCTAGTCGGAACGAAAAAAGACCAAAATGGACGAAGTTGGTCAAGTTGGTGATTCTTGCAACAAAATCTTTTCCTTGGTCCCAAACTTCTCCAATTGGTCTAATGTGTCATATTACATCAATCTATGCTTGACATTTAGGTTCGGTCAACTTTGGAGCTAGTCGAAACGATGAAAGACCAAAATAGACGAAGCTGGTCAATTGGATGATTCTTGGGCCAAATTTCTTTTCCTTGGTCCCAAACTTCTCCATTTGGTCTAATGTGTCATATTACATCAATCTATGCTTGACATTTGGGTTCGGTCAACTTTGGAGCTAGTCGAAACGAAGAAAGACCAAAATGGACGAAGTTGGTCAAGTTGGTGATTCTTGCAACAATAATCTTTTCCTTGGTCCCAAACTTCTCCAATTGGTCTAATGTGTCATATTACATCAATCTATGCCTGACATTTGGGTTCGGTCAACTTTGGAGCTAGTCGAAACGATGAAAGACCAAAATAGACGAAGGTGGTCAACTTGGATGATTCTTGGGCCAAATCTCTTTTCCTTGGTCCCAAACTTCTCCAATTGGTTTAATGTGTAATATTACATCAATCTATGCCTGACATTTGGGTTCGGTCAACTTTGGAGCTAGTCGAAACGAAGAAAGACCAAAATAGACGAAGTTGGTCAACTTGGATGATTCTTGGGCCAAATTTCTTTTCCTTGGTCCTAAACTTCTCCAATTGGTCTAATGTGTCATATTACATCAATCTATGCCTGACATTTGGGTTCGGTCAACTTTGGAGCTAGTCGGAACGCAGAAAGACCAAAATAGACGAAGTTGGTCAACTTGGATGATTCTTGGGCCAAATCTCTTTTCCTTGGTCCCAAACTTCTCCAATTGGTCTAATGTGTCATATTACATCAATCTATGCCTGACATTTAGGTTCGGTCAACTTTGGAGCTAGTCGGAACGAAAAAAGACCAAAATGGACGAAGTTGGTCAAGTTAGGTGATTCTTGCACCAAATATCTTTACCTTGGTCCCAAACTTCTCCAATTGGTCTAATGTGTCATATTACATCAATCTATGCCTGACATTTGGGTTCGGTCAACTTTGGAGCTAGTCGAAACGATGAAAGACCAAAATAGACGAAGGTGGTCAACTTGGATGATTCTTGGGCCAAATCTCTTTTCCTTGGTCCCAAACTTCTCCAATTGGTTTAATGTGTCATATTACATCAATCTATGCCTGACATTTGGGTTCGGTCAACTTTGGAGCTAGTCGAAACGAAGAAAGACCAAAATGGACGAAGTTGGTCAAGTTGGATGATTCTTGGGCCAAATTTCTTTTCCTTGGTCCCAAACTTCTCCAATTGGTCTAATGTGTCATATTACATCAATCTATGCCTGACATTTGGGTTCGGTCAACTTTGGAGCTAGTCGAAACGAAGAAAGACCAAAATAGACGAAGTTGGTCAACTTGGATGATTCTTGGGCCAAATTTCTTTTCCTTGGTCCCAAACTTCTCCATTTGGTCTAATGTGTCATATTACATCAATTTATGCTTGACATTTGGGTTCGGTCAACTTTGGAGCTAGTCGAAACGAAGAAAGACCAAAATGGACGAAGTTGGTCAAGTTGGGTGATTCTTGCACCAAATATCTTTACCTTGGTCCCAAACTTCTCCAATTGGTCTAATGTGTCATATTACATCAATCTATGCTTGACATTTGGGTTCGGTCAACTTTGGAGCTAGTCCGAACGAAGAAAGACCAAAATAGACGAAGTTGGTCAACTTGGATGATTCTTGGGCCAAATCTCTTTTCCTTGGTCCCAAACTTCTCCAATTGGTCTAATGTGTCATATTACATCAATCTATGCCTGACATTTGGGTTCGGTCAACTTTGGAGCTAGTCGAAACGAAAAAAGACCAAAATAGACGAAGTTGGTCAACTTGGATGATTCTTGGGCCAAATCTCTTTTCCTTGGTCCCAAACTTCTCCAATTGGTCTAATGTGTCATATTACATCAATCTATGCTTGACATTTGGGTTCGGTCAACTTTGGAGCTAGTCGGAACGAAGAAAGACCAAAATGGACGAAGTTGGTCAAGTTAGGTGATTCTTGCAACAAATATCTTTTCCTTGGTCCCAAACTTCTCCAATTGGTTTAATGTGTCATATTACATCAATCTATGCTTGACATTTGGGTTCGGTCAACTTTGGAGCTAGTCGAATGAAGAAAGACCAAAATAGACGAAGGTGGTCAAGTTGGATGATTCTTGGACCAAATCTTTTTCCTTGGTCCCAAACTTCTCCAATTGGTCTAATGTGTCATATTACATCAATCTATGCTTGACATTTGGGTTCGGTCAACTTTGGAGCTAGTCGGAACGAAAAAAGACCAAAATGGACGAAGTTGGTCAAGTTGGTGATTCTTGCACCAAATATCTTTACCTTGGTCCCAAACTTCTCCAATTGGTCTAATGTGTCATATTACATCAATCTATGCTGACATTTGGGTTCGGTCAACTTTGGAGCTAGTCGGAACGAAGAAAGACCAAAATAGACGAAGTTGGTCAACTTGGATGATTCTTGGGCCAAATCTCTTTTCCTTGGTCCCAAACTTCTCCAATTGGTCTAATGTGTCATATTACATCAATCTATGCCTGACATTTGGGTTCGGTCAACTTTGGAGCTAGTCGGAACGATGAAAGACCAAAATAGACGAAGGTGGTCAACTTGGATGATTCTTGCGCCAAATCTCTTTTCCTTGGTCCCAAACTTCTCCAATTGGTCTAATGTGTCATATTACATCAATCTATGCTTGACATTTGGGTTCGGTCAACTTTGGAGCTAGTCGGAACGAAGAAAGACCAAAATGGACGAAGTTGGTCAAGTTGGTGATTCTTGCACCAAATATCTTTTCCTTGGTCCCAAACTTCTCCAATTGGTCTAATGTGTCATATTACATCAATCTATGCTTGACATTTGGGTTCGGTCAACTTTGGAGCTAGTCGAACGAAGAAAGACCAAAATGGACGAAGGTGGTCAAGTTGGATGATTCTTGGACCAAATCTTTTTTCCTTGGTCCCAAACTTCTCCAATTGGTCTAATGTGTCATATTACATCAATCTATGCTTGACATTTGGGTTCGTTCAACTTTGGAGCTAGTCGGAACGAAAAAGACCAAAATGGACGAAGTTGGTCAAGTTGGTGATTCTTGCACCAAATATCTTTACCTTGGTCCCAAACTTCTCCAATTGGTCTAATGTGTCATATTACATCAATCTATGCTTAACATTTGGGTTCGGTCAACTTTGGAGCTAGTCGAACGAAGAAAGACCAAAATGGACGAAGTTGGTCAACTTGGATGATTCTTGGGCCAAATCTCTTTTCCTTGGTCCCAAACTTCTCCAATTGGTCTAATGTGTCATATTACATCAATCTATGCCTGACATTTGGGTTCGGTCAACTTTGGAGCTAGTCGGAACGAAGAAAGACCAAAATAGACGAAGTTGGTCAAGTTGGATGATTCTTGCGCCAAATCTCTTTTCCTTGGTCCCAAACTTCTCCAATTGGTCTAATGTGTCATATTACATCAATCTATGCTTGACATTTGGGTTCGGTCAACTTTGGAGCTAGTCGGAACGAAGAAAGACCAAAATGGACGAAGTTGGTCAAGTTGGATGATTCTTGCACCAAATATCTTTTCCTTGGTCCCAAACTTCTCCAATTGGTTTAATGTGTCATATTACATCAATCTATGCTTGACATTTGGGTTCGGTCAACTTTGGAGCTAGTCGAACGAAGAAAGACCAAAATAGACGAAGGTGGTCAAGTTGGATGATTCTTGGACCAAATCTCTTTTCCTTGGTCCCAAACTTCTCCAATTGGTCTAATGTGTCATATTACATCAATCTATGCTTGACATTTGGGTTCGGTCAACTTTGGAGCTAGTCGGAACGAAAAAAGACCAAAATGGACGAAGTTGGTCAAGTTGGGTGATTCTTGCACCAAATATCTTTTCCTTGGTCCCAAACTTCTCCAATTGGTCTAATGTGTCATATTACATCAATCTATGCTTGACATTTGGGTTCGGTCAACTTTGGAGCTAGTCGGAACGAAGAAAGACCAAAATGGACGAAGTTGGTCAAGTTGGGTGATTCTTGCACCAAATATCTTTTCCTTGGTCCCAAACTTCTCCAATTGGTCTAATGTGTCATATTACATCAATCTATGCCTGACATTTGGGTTCGGTCAACTTTGGAGCTAGTTAGAACGCAGAAAGACCAAAATAGACGAAGGTGGTCAACTTGGATGATTCTTGGCCAAATCTCTTTTCCTTTGTCCCAAACTTCTCCAATTGGTCTAATGTGTCATATTACATCAATCTATGCTTGACATTTGGGTTCGGTCAACTTTGGAGCTAGTCGGAACGAAGAAAGACCAAAATGGACGAAGTTGGTCAAGTTGGATGATTCTTGGACCAAATCTCTTTTCCTTGGTCCCAAACTTCTCCAATTGGTCTAATGTGTCATATTACATCAATCTATGCTTGACATTTGGGTTCGGTCAACTTTGGAGCTAGTCGGAACGAAGAAAGACCAAAATGGACGAAGTTGGTCAAGTTGGGTGATTCTTGCTCCAAATATCTTTACCTTGGTCCCAAACTTCTCCAATTGGTCTAATGTGTCATATTACATCAATCTATGCCTAACATTTGGGTTCGGTCAACTTTGGAGCTAGTCGGAACGCAGAAAGACCAAAATAGACGAAGGTGGTCAACTTGGATGATTCTTGGGCCAAATCTCTTTTCCTTTGTCCCAAACTTCTCCAATTGGTCTAATGTGTCATATTACATCAATCTATGCTTGACATTTGGGTTCGGTCAACTTTGGAGCTAGTCGGAACGAAGAAAGACCAAAATGGACGAAGTTGGTCAAGTTGGGTGATTCTTGCACCAAATATCTTTTCCTTGGTCCCAAACTTCTCCAATTGGTCTAATGTGTCATATTACATCAATCTATGCTGACATTTGGGTTCGGTCAACTTTGGAGCTAGTGGAAACGAAGAAAGACCAAAATAGACGAAGGTGGTCAACTTGGATGATTCTTGGGCCAAATCTCTTTTCCTTTGTCCCAAACTTCTCCAATTGGTCTAATGTGTCATATTACATCAATCTATGCTTGACATTTGGGTTCGGTCAACTTTGGAGCTAGTCGGAACGAAGAAAGACCAAAATGGACGAAGTTGGTCAAGTTGGGTGATTCTTGCACCAAATATCTTTTCCTTGGTCCCAAACTTCTCCAATTGGTCTAATGTGTCATATTACATCAATCTATGCCTGACATTTGGGTTCGGTCAACTTTGGAGCTAGTCGGAACGCAGAAAGACCAAAATAGACGAAGGTGGTTAACTTGGATGATTCTTGGGCCAAATCTCTTTTCCTTTGTCCCAAACTTCTCCAATTGGTCTAATGTGTCATATTACATCAATCTATGCTTGACATTTGGGTTCGGTCAACTTTGGAGCTAGTCGGAACGAAGAAAGACCAAAATGGACGAAGTTGGTCAAGTTGGGTGATTCTTGCACCAAATATCTTTTCCTTGGTCCCAAACTTCTCCAATTGGTCTAATGTGTCATATTACATCAATCTATGCTGACATTTGGGTTCGGTCAACTTTGGAGCTAGTCGAACGCAGAAAGACCAAAATAGACGAAGGTGGTTAACTTGGATGATTCTTGGGCCAAATCTCTTTTCCTTGGTCCCAAACTTCTCCAATTGGTCTAATGTGTCATATTACATCAATCTATGCTTGACATTTGGGTTCGGTCAACTTTGGAGCTAGTCGGAAACGAAGAAAGACCAAAATGGACGAAGTTGGTCAAGTTGGGTGATTCTTGCACCAAATATCTTTTCCTTGGTCCCAAACTTCTCCAATTGGTCTAATGTGTCATATTACATCAATCTATGCCTGACATTTGGGTTCGGTCAACTTTGGAGCTAGTCGGAACGCAGAAAGACCAAAATAGACGAAGGTGGTCAACTTGGATGATTCTTGGGCCAAATCTCTTTTCCTTGGTCCCAAACTTCTCCAATTGGTCTAATGTGTCATATTACATCAATCTATGCTTGACATTTGGGTTCGGTCAACTTTGGAGCTAGTCGGAACGAAGAAAGACCAAAATGGACGAAGTTGGTCAAGTTGGGTGATTCTTGCACCAAATATCTTTACCTTGGTCCCAAACTTCTCCAATTGGTCTAATGTGTCATATTACATCAATCTATGCCTGACATTTGGGTTCGGTCAACTTTGGAGCTAGTCGGAACGAAGAAAAACCAAAATGGACGAAGTTGGTCAAGTTGGATGATTCTTGGACCAAATCTCTTTTCCTTGGTCCCAAACTTCTCCAATTGGTCTAATGTGTCATATTACATCAATCTATGCCTGACATTTGGGTTCGGTCAACTTTGGAGCTAGTCGAAACGATGAAAGACCAAAATAGACGAAGGTGGTTAACTTGGATGATTCTTGGGCCAAATCTCTTTTCCTTGGTCCCAAACTTCTCCAATTGGTTTAATGTGTCATATTACATCAATCTATTATTGACATTTGGTTCGGTCAACTTTGGAGCTAGTCGGAACGAAAAAAGACCAAAATGGACGAAGTTGGTCAAGTTGGTGATTCTTGCACCAAATATCTTTTCCTTGGTCCCAAACTTCTCCAATTGGTCTAATGTGTCATATTACATCAATCTATGCTTGACATTTGGGTTCGGTCAACTTTGGAGCTAGTCGGAACGAAGAAAGACCAAAATGGACGAAGTTGGTCAAGTTGGGTGATTCTTGCACCAAATACCTTTACCTTGGTCCCAAACTTCTCCAATTTGTCTAATGTGTCATATTACATCAATCTATGCCTAACATTTGGGTTCGGTCAACTTTGGAGCTAGTCGGAACGAAGAAAGACCAAAATAGACGAAGGTCGTCAACTTGGATGATTCTTGGGCCAAATCTCTTTTCCTTTGTCCCAAACTTCTCCAATTGGTCTAATGTGTCATATTACATCAATCTATGCTTGACATTTGGTTCGGTCAACTTTGGAGCTAGTCGAAACGATGAAAGACCAAAATGGACGAAGTTGGTCAAGTTGGATGATTCTTGGACCAAATCTCTTTACCTTGGTCCCAAACTTCTCCAATTGGTCTAATGTGTCATATTACATCAATATATGCCTGACATTTGGGTTCGGTCAACTTTGGAGCTAGTCGAAACGAGAAAGACCAAAATAGACGAAGGTCGTCAACTTGGATGATTCTTGGCCAAATCTCTTTTCCTTGGTCCCAAACTTCTCCAATTGGTTTAATGTGTCATATTACATCAATCTATGCTTGACATTTGGGTTCGGTCAACTTTGGAGCTAGTCGGAACGAAGAAAGACCAAAATGGACGAAGTTGGTCAAGTTGGGTGATTCTTGCACCAAATATCTTTACCTTGGTCCCAAACTTCTCCAATTGGTCTAATGTGTCATATTACATCAATCTATGCCTGACATTTGGGTTCGGTCAACTTTGGAGCTAGTCGAAACGAAGAAAGACCAAAATAGACGAAGGTGGTCAACTTGGATGATTCTTGGGCCAAATTTCTTTCCTTGTTCCTAAACTTCTCCATTTGGTCTAATGTGTCATATTACACAATCTATACTTGACATTTGGGTTCGGTCAACTTTGGAGCTAGTCGGAACGAAGAAAGACCAAAATGGACGAAGTTGGTCAAGTTGGGTGATTCTTGCACCAAATACTTTTCCTTGGTCCCAAACTTCTCCAATTTGTCTAATGTGTCATATTACATCAATCTATGCCTAACATTTGGGTCGGTCAACTTTGGAGCTAGTCGGAACGAAGAAAGACCAAAATAGACGAAGGTGGTCAACTTGGATGATTCTTGGGCCAAATTCTTTCCCCAAACTTCTCCAATTGGTCTAATGTGTCATATTACATCAATCTATGCTTGACATTTGGTTCGGTCAACTTTGGAGCTAGTCGGAACGAAGAAAGACCAAAATGGACGAAGTTGGTCAAGTTGGATGATTCTTGGACCAAATCTCTTTTCCTTGGTCCCAAACTTCTCCAATTGGTCTAATGTGTCATATTACATCAATCTATGCCTGACATTTGGGTTCGGTCAACTTTGGAGCTAGTCGGAACGAAGAAAGACCAAAATGGACGAAGGTGGTCAAGTTGGATGATTCTTGGCCAAATCTCTTTTCCTTGGTCCCAAACTTCTCCAATTGGTCTAATGTGTCATATTACATCAATCTATGCTTGACATTTGGTTCGGTCAACTTTGGAGCTAGTCGGAAACGAAGAAAGACCAAAATGGACGAAGTTGGTCAAGTTGGATGATTCTTGGACCAAATCTCTTTTCCTTGGTCCCAAACTTCTCCAATTGGTCTAATGTGTCATATTACATCAATCTATGCTTGACATTTGGTTCGGTCAACTTTGGAGCTAGTCGGAACGAAGAAAGACCAAAATGGAAGAAGTTGGTAAAGTTGGATGATTCTTGGGCCAAATCTCTTTTCCTTGGTCCCAAACTTCTCCAATTGGTCTAATGTGTCATATTACATCAATCTATGCTTGACATTTGGTTCGGTCAACTTTGGAGCTAGTCGAAACGAAGAAAGACCAAAATGGACGAAGTTGGTCAAGTTGGATGATTCTTGACCAAATCTCTTTTCCTTGGTCCCAACTTCTCCAATTGGTTAATGTGTCATATTACATCAATCTATGCCTGACATTTGGGTTCGGTCAACTTTGGAGCTAGTCGAAACGAAGAAAGACCAAAATGGACGAAGTTGGTCAAGTTGGATGATTCTTGGACCAAATCTCTTTTCCTTGGTCCCAAACTTCTCCAATTGGTCTAATGTGTCATATTACATCAATCTATGCTTGACATTTGGGTTCGGTCAACTTTGGAGCTAGTCGGAACGAAGAAAGACCAAAATGGACGAAGTTGGTCAAGTTGGTGATTCTTGCACCAAATATCTTTTCCTTGGTCCCAAACTTCTCCAATTGGTCTAATGTGTCATATTACATCAATCTATGCCTAACATTTGGGTTCGGTCAACTTTGGAGCTAGTCGGAACGAGAAAGACCAAAATAGACGAAGTTGGTCAACTTGGATGATTCTTGGGCCAAATTCTTGTCCCAAACTTCTCCAATTGGTCTAATGTGTCATATTACATCAATCTATGCTTGACATTTGGGTTCGGTCAACTTTGGAGCTAGTCGGAACGAAGAAAGACCAAAATGGACGAAGTTGGTCAAGTTGTGATTCTTGCACCAAATATCTTTACCTTGGTCCCAAACTTCTCCAATTGGTCTAATGTGTCATATTACATCAATTATGCTGACATTTGGGTTCGGTCAACTTTGGAGCTAGTCGGAACGAAGAAAGACCAAAATGGACGAAGTGGTCAACTTGGATGATTCTTGGGCCAAATCTCTTTTCCTTGGTCCCAAACTTCTCTCCATTGGTATATTGTGTCATATTACATCAATCTATGCTTGACATTTGGGTTCGGTCAACTTTGGAGCTAGTCGAAACGAAGAAAGACCAAAATGGACGAAGTTGGTCAAGTTGGTGATTCTTGCACCAAATCTCTTTTCCTTGGTCCCAAACTTCTCCAATTGTCTAATGTGTCATATTACATCAATCTATGCCTACATTTGGTTCGGTCAACTTTGGAGCTAGTCGGAACGAAGAAAGACCAAAATAGACGAAGGTGGTCAACTTGGATGATTCTTGGGCCAAATCTCTTTTCCTTGGTCCCAAACTTCTCCAATTGGTCTAATGTGTCATATTACATCAATCTATGCTTGACATTTGGGTCGGTCAACTTTGGAGCTAGTCGAAAACGATGAAAGACCAAAATGGACGAAGTTGGTCAAGTTGGATGATTCTTTGCCAAATCTCTTTTCCTTGGTCCCAAACTTCTCCAATTGGTCTAATGTGTCATATTACATCAATCTATGCCTGACATTTGGGTTCGGTCAACTTTGGAGCTAGTCGGAACGAAGAAAGACCAAAATAGACGAAGTTGGTCAAGTTGATGATTCTTGCCAAATCTCTTTTCCTTGGTCCCAAACTTCCAATTCAATTGTTTAATGTGTCATATTACATCAATCTATGCTTGACATTTGGGTTCGGTCAACTTTGGAGCTAGTCGAAACGAAGAAAGACCAAAATGGACGAAGTTGGTCAAGTTGGATGATTCTTGGACCAAATCTCTTTACCTTGGTCCCAAACTTCTCCAATTGGTCTAATGTGTCATATTACATCAATCTATGCCTGACATTTAGGTTCGGTCAACTTTGGAGCTAGTCGAAACGAAGAAAAGACCAAAATAGACGAAGGTGGTCAACTTGGATGATTCTTGGCCAAATATTTTCCTTGGTCCCAAACTTCTCCAATTGGTCTAATGTGTCATATTACATCAATCTATGCTTGACATTTGGGTTCGGTCAACTTTGGAGCTAGTCGGAACGAAGAAAGACCAAAATGGACGAAGTTGGTCAAGTTGGGTGATTCTTGCACCAAATATCTTTACCTTGGTCCCAAACTTCTCCAATTGGTCTAATGTGTCATATTACATCAATCTATGCCTGACATTTGGGTTCGGTCAACTTTGGAGCTAGTCGGAACGAGAAAGACCAAAATAGACGAAGGTCGTCGACTTGGATGATTCTTGCCATTTGTCCCAAACTTCTCCAATTGGTCTAATGTGTCATATTACATCAATCTATGCTTGACATTTGGTTCGGTCAACTTTGGAGCTAGTCGAAACGAAGAAAGACCAAAATGGACGAAGTTGGTCAAGTTGGATGATTCTTGGACCAAATCTCTTTACCTTGGTCCCAAACTTCTCCAATTGGTCTAATGTGTCATATTACATCAATCTATGCCTGACATTTGGGTTCGGTCAACTTTGGAGCTAGTCGAAACGAAGAAAGACCAAAATAGACGAAGTTGTCAAGTTGGATGATTCTTGGCCAAATCTCTTTTCCTTGGTCCCAAACTTCTCCAATTGGTCTAATGTGTCATATTACATCAATCTATGCTTGACATTTGGGTTCGGTCAACTTTGGAGCTAGTCGGAACGAAGAAAGACCAAAATAGAAGAAGGTGGTCAAGTTGGATGATTCTTGGCCAAATCTCTTTTCCTTGGTCCCAAACTTCTCCAATTGGTCTAATGTGTCATATTACATCAATCTATGCTGACATTTGGTTCGGTCAACTTTGGAGCTAGTCGAAACGAAGAAAGACCAAAATGGACGAAGTTGGTCAAGTTGGATGATTCTTGGACCAAATCTCTTTTCCTTGGTCCCAAACTTCTCCAATTGGTCTAATGTGTCATATTACATCATCAATCTATGCCTGACATTTGGGTTCGGTCAACTTTGGAGCTAGTCGAAACGAAGAAAGACCAAAATAGACGAAGTGGTCAACTTGGATGATTCTTGGGCCAAATCTCTTTTCCTTGTCCCAAACTTCTCCATTTGGTCTAATGTGTCATATTACATCAATCTATGCTTGACATTTGGGTTCGGTCAACTTTGGAGCTAGTCGGAACGAAGAAAGACCAAAATGGACGAAGTTGGTCAAGTTGGTGATTCTTGCACCAAATACTTTCCTTGGTCCCAAACTTCTCCAATTGTCTAATGTGTCATATTACATCAATCTATGCCTAACATTTGGGTTCGGTCAACTTTGGAGCTAGTCGGAACGAAGAAAGACCAAAATAGACGAAGGTTGTCAACTTGGATGATTCTTGGCCAAATTTGTCCCAAACTTCTCCAATTGGTCTAATGTGTCATATTACATCAATCTATGCTTGACATTTGGGTTCGGTCAACTTTGGAGCTAGTCGGAACGAAGAAAGACCAAAATGGACGAAGTTGGTCAAGTTGGGTGATTCTTGACCAAATATCTTTACCTTGGTCCCAAACTTCTCCAATTGGTCTAATGTGTCATATTACATCAATCTATGCCTGACATTTGGGTTCGGTCAACTTTGGAGCTAGTCGAAACGAAGAAAGACCAAAATAGACGAAGGTGGTCAACTTGGATGATTCTTGGCCAAATTTCTTTTCCTTGTTCCCAAACTTCTCCAATTGGTCTAATGTGTCATATTACATCAATCTATACTGACATTTGGGTTCGATCAACTTTGGAGCTAGTCGGAAACAAAAAGACCAAAATGGACGAAGTTGGTCAAGTTGGTGATTCTTGCACCAAATACTTTACCTTGGTCCCAAACTTCTCCAATTGGTCTAATGTGTCATATTACATCAATCTATGCCTGACATTGGGTTCGGTCAACTTTGGAGCTAGTCGGAACGAAGAAAGACCAAAATAGACGAAGTTGGTCAACTTGGATGATTCTTGGGCCATTTTTTCCCAAACCAAACTTCTCCAATTGGTCTAATGTGTCATATTACATCAATCTATGCTTGACATTTGGTTCGGTCAACTTTGGAGCTAGTCGAACGATGAAAGACCAAAATGGACGAAGTTGGTCAAGTTGGGTGATTCTTGCACCAAATATCTTTACCTTGGTCCCAAACTTCTCCAATTGGTCTAATGTGTCATATTACATCAATCTATGCCTGACATTTGGGTTCGGTCAACTTTGGAGCTAGTCGAACGAAGAAAGACCAAAATAGACGAAGGTGGTCAACTTGGATGATTCTTGGGCCAAATCTCTTTTCCTTGGTCCCAAACTTCTCCAATTGGTCTAATGTGTCATATTACACAATCTATGCTTGACATTTGGGTTCGGTCAACTTTGGAGCTAGTCGGAACGAAGAAAGACCAAAATGGACGAAGTTGGTCAAGTTGGGTGATTCTTGCACCAAATATCTTTTCCTTGGTCCCAAACTTCTCCAATTTGTCTAATGTGTCATATTACATCAATCTATGCCTGACATTTGGGTTCGGTCAACTTTGGAGCTAGTCGGAACGCAGAAAGACCAAAATGGACGAAGGTGGTCAACTTGGATGATTCTTGGGCCAATTTGTCCCAAACTTCTCCAATTGGTCTAATGTGTCATATTACATCAATCTATGCTTGACATTTGGTTTCGGTCAACTTTGGAGCTAGTCAAACGAAGAAAGACCAAAATGGACGAAGTTGGTCAAGTTGGTGATTCTTGGACCAAATCTCTTTTCCTTGGTCCCAAACTTCTCCAATTGGTCTAATGTGTCATATTACATCAATCTATGCCTGACATTTGGGTTCGTCAACTTTGGAGCTAGTCGAAACGAGAAAGACCAAAATAGACGAAGGTGGTCAACTTGGATGATTCTTGGGCCAAATCTCTTTTCCTTGGTCCCAAACTTCTCCAATTGGTCTAATGTGTCATATTACATCAATCTATGCTACATTTGGGTTCGGTCAACTTTGGAGCTAGTCGGAACGAAGAAAGACCAAAATAGACGAAGGTGGTCAACTTGGATGATTCTTGGCCAAATCTCTTTTCCTTTGTCCCAAACTTCTCCAATTGGTCTAATGTGTCATATTACATCAATCTATGCTTGACATTTGGTTCGGTCAACTTTGGAGCTAGTCGAAACGAAGAAAGACCAAAATGGACGAAGTTGGTCAAGTTGGATGATTCTTGACCAAATCTCTTTCCTTGGTCCCAAACTTCTCCAATTGGTCTAATGTGTCATATTACATCAATTTATGCCTGACATTTGGGTTCGGTCAACTTTGGAGCTAGTCGAAACGAAGAAAGACCAAAATAGACGAAGGTGGTCAACTTGGATGATTCTTGGGCCAAATTTCTTTTCCTTGGTCCCAAACTTCTCCATTTGGTCTAATGTGTCATATTACATCCATCTATGCTTGACATTTGGGTTCGGTCAACTTTGGAGCTAGTCGGAACGAAGAAAGACCAAAATGGACGAAGTTGGTCAAGTTAGGTGATTCTTGCACCAAATACCTTTACCTTGGTCCCAAACTTCTCCAATTGGTCTAATGTGTCATATTACATCAATCTATGCTAACATTTGGGTTCGGTCAACTTTGGAGCTAGTCGCAACGAAAAAGACCAAAATAGACGAAGTTGGTCAACTTGGATGATTCTTGGGCCAAATTTGTCCCAAACTTCTCCAATTGGTCTAAGTGTCATATTACATCAATCTATGCCTGACATTTGGGTTCGGTCAACTTTGGAGCTAGTCAGAACGAAGAAAGACTAAAATGGACGAATGTGGTCAACTTGGATGATTCTTGGACCAAATTTCTTTTCCTTGGTCCCAAAACTTCTCCAATTTGTCTAATGTGTCATATTACACAAATCTATGCCAAACATTTGGGTTCGGTCAACTTTGGAGCTAGTCGGAAATGAAGAAAGACCAAAATGGACGAAGTTGGTCAACTTGGATGATTCTTGGGCCAAATGTCTTTTCCTTGGTCCCAAACTTCTCCAATTGGTCTAATGTGTCATATTACATCAATCTATGCCTGACATTTGGGTTCGGTCAACTTGGAGCTAGTCGAACGAAGAAAGACCAAAATGGACGAAGTTGTCAAGTTTGATGATTCTTGACCAAATTTCTTTTCCTTGGTCCCAAACTTCTCCAATTGGTCTAATGTGTCATATTACATCAATTATGCCAAACATTTGGGTTCGGTCAACTTTGGAGCTAGTCGGAATGAAGAAAGACCAAAATGGAAGAAGGTGGTCAACTTGGATGATTCTTGGGCCAAATGTCTTTTCCTTGGTCCCAAATTTCTCCAATTGGTCTAATGTGTCATATTACATCAATCTATGCCTGACATTTGGGTTCGGTCAACTTTGGAGCTAGTCGGAACAAAGAAAGACCAAAATGGACGAAGTTGGTCAAGTTGATGATTCTTGGACCAAATTTCTTTTCCTTGGTCCCAAACTTCTCCAATTTGGTCTAATGTGTCATATTACATCAATCTATGCTTGACATTTGGGTTCGGTCAACTTTGGAGCTAGTCGTAACGCAAAGACCAAAATAGAAGAAGGTGGTCAACTTGGATGATTCTTGGCCAAATCTCTTTTCCTTGGTCCCAAACTTCTCCAATTGGTCTAATGTGTCATATTACATCAATCTATGCCTAACATTTGGTTCGGTCAACTTTGGAGCTAGTCAGAATGAAGAAAGACCAAAATGGAAAAGTTGGTCAAGTTGGTGATTCTTGCACCAAATATCTTTACCTTGGTCCCAAATTTCTCCAATTGTCTAATGTGTCATATTACATCAATCTATGCCTGACATTTGGCTTCGGTCAACTTTGGAGCTAGTCAGAACGAAGAAAGACTAAAATGGACGAAGTGGTCAAGTTGGATGATTCTTTGACCAAATTTCTTTTCCTGGTCCCAAACTTCTCCATTGGTCTAATGTGTCATATTACACCAATTTATGCCAAACATTTGGGTTCGGTCAACTTTGGAGCTAGTCGGAATGAAGAAAGACCAAAATGGAAGAAGGTGGTCAACTTGGATGATTGTTGGCCAAATGTCTTTTCCTTGGTCCCAAAATTCTCCAATTGGTCTAATGTGTCATATTACATCAATCTATGCCTGACATTTGGGTTCGGTCAACTTTGGAGCTAGTCGGATCGAAGAAAGACCAAAATGAAAGAAGTTGGTCAAGTTGGTGATCTTGCACCAAATATCTTTACCTTGGTCCCAAACTTCTCCAATTGGTCTAATGTGTCATATTACATCAATCTATGTCTACATTTGGGTTCGGTCAGCTTTGGAGCTAGTCGGAACGAAGAAAGACCAAAATGGACGAAGTTGGTCAAGTTGGATGATTCTTGACCAAATTTCTTTTCCCTGGTCCCAAACTTCTCCATTTGGTCTAATGTGTCATATTACATCAATCTATGCTTGACATTTGGGTTCGATCAACTTTGGAGCTAGTCGTAACGAAAAAGACCAAAATAAAAGAAGGTGGTCAACTTGGATGATTCTTTGGCCAAATCTCTTTTCCTTGGTCCCAAACTTCTCCAATTGGTCTAATGTGTCATATTACATCAATATATGCTGTCATTTGGGTTCGGTCAACTTTGGAGCTAGTCAGAACGCAAAAAGACCAAAATAGAAGAAGGTGGTCAACTTGGATGATTCTTAGGCCAAATCTCTTTTCCTTGGTCCCAAACTTCTCCAATTGTCTAATGTGTCATATTACATCAATATATGCCTGACATTTGGGTTCGGTCAACTTTGGATTAGTCGGAACGAATAAAGACAAAAATGGACGATGTTGGTCAAGTTGGGTGATTCTTGCACCAAATATCTTTTCCTTGGTCCCAAACTTCTCCAATTGGTCTAATGTGTCATATTACATCAATATATGCCTAAAATTTGGGTTCGGTCAACTTTGGAGCTAGTCGGAACGAATAAAGACCAAAATGGACGAAGTTGGTCAAGTTGGGTGATTCTTGGACCAAATTTCTTTTCCTGGTCCCAAACTTCTCCAATTTAGTCTAATGTGTCATTTTACACCAATCTATACTTGACATTTGGGTTCGGTCAACTTTGGAGCTAGTCGAAACGCAAAAAGACCAAAATAAAGAAGGTGGTCAACTTGGATGATTCTTGGGCCAAATCTCTTTCCTTGGTCCAAACTTCTCCAATTCTCAATTGGTCTAATGTGTCATATTACATCAATCTATGCCTGACATTTAGGTTCGGTCAACTTTGGAGCTAGTCGGAACGAAGAAAGACCAAAATGAAAGAAGTTGGTCAAGTTGGGTGATTCTTCACCAAATATCTTTACCTTGGTCCCAAACTTCTCCAATTGGTCTAATGTGTCATATTACATCAATCTATGCCTAACATTTGGGTTCGGTCAACTTTGGAGCTAGTCGAATGAAGAAAGACCAAAATGGACGAAGTTAGTCAAGTTGGGTGATTCTTGCACCAAATATCTTTTCCTTGGTCCCAAACTTCTCCAATTGGTCTAATGTGTCATATTACATCAATATATGCTTGACATTTGGGTTCGGTCAACTTTGGAGCTAGTCGGAACGAAGAAAGACCAAAATGGACGAAGTTGGTCAAGTTGGGTGATTCTTGCACCAAATATCTTTTCCTTGGTCCTAAACTTCTCCAATTGGTCTAATGTGTCATATTACATCAATATATGCCTGTCATTTGAGATCGGTCAACTTTGGAGCTAGTCGGAATGCAAAAAGACCAAAATAGACAACGCTGGTCAACTTGGATGATTCTTGGGCCAAATCTCTTTTCCTTGGTCCCAAACTTCTCCAATTTGTCTAATGTGTCATATTACATCAATCTATGCCTGACATTTGGGTTGGTCAACTTTGGAGTTAGTCGGAACGAAAAAGACCAAAATGGACGAAGTTGGTCAAGTTGGTGATTCTTGCACCAAATATCTTTTCCTTGGTCCCAAACTTCTCCAATTGGTCTAATGTGTCATATAACATCAATCTATACTGCACATTTGGGTTCGGTCAACTTTGGAGCTAGTCGAAACGCAAAAAGACCAAAATAGAAGAAGGTGGTCAACTTGGATGATTCTTGGGCCAAATCTCTTTTCTTGGTCCCAAACTTCTCCAATTGGTCTAATGTGTCATATTACATCAATCTATGCCTGACATTTGGGTTCGGTCAACTTTGGAGCTAGTCGAAACGAAGAAAGACCAAAATGGACGAAGTTGGTCAAGTTAGGTGATTCTTGCAACAAATAATCTTTTCCTTGGTCCCAAACTTCTCCAATTGGTCTAATGTGTCATATTACATCAATATATGCTTGACATTTAGGTTCGGTCAACTTTGGAGCTAGTCGAAACGATGAAAGACCAAAATAGACGAAGTGGTCAACTTGGATGATTCTTGGGCCAAATTTCTTTTCCTTGGTCCCAAACTTCTCCATTTGGTCTAATGTGTCATATTACATCAATCTATACTTGACATTTGGGTTCGGTCAACTTTGGAGCTAGTCGGAACGAAGAAAGACCAAAATGGACGAAGTTGGTCAAGTTGGGTGATTCTTGCACCAAATCACTTTACCTTGGTCCCAAACTTCTCCAATGGTCTAATGTGTCATATTACATCAATATATGCCTGTCATTTAGGTTCGGTCAACTTTGGAGCTAGTCGGAACGATGAAAGACCAAAAAGACGAAGGTGGTCAACTTGGATGATTCTGGGCCAAATATCTTTTCCTTGGTCCCAAACTTCTCCAATTGGTTTAATGTGTCATATTACATCAATCTATGCTTGACATTGGGTTCGGTCAACTTTGGAGCTAGTCGGAACGAAAAAGACCAAAATGGACGAAGTTGGTCAAGTTGGGTGATTCTTGCACCAATATCTTTTCCTTGGTCCCAAACTTCTCCAATTGGTTTAATGTGTCATATTACATCAATCTATGCCTGACATTTGGGTTCGGTCAACTTTGGAGCTAGTCGAAACGATGAAAGACCAAAATAGACGAAGGTGGTCAACTTGGATGATTCTTGGCCAAATCTCTTTTCCTTGGTCCCAAACTTCTCCAATTGGTTAATGTGTAATATTACATCAATCTATGCCTGACATTTGGGTTCGGTCAACTTTGGAGCTAGTCGAAACGAAGAAAGACCAAAATGACGAAGTTGGTCAACTTGGATGATTCTTGGCCAAATCTTTTTCCTTGGTCCCAAACTTCTCCAATTGGTCTAATGTGTCATATTACATCAATCTATGCCTGACATTTGGGTTCGGTCAACTTTGGAGCTAGTCGAAACGAAGAAAGACCAAAATAGACGAAGTGGTCAACTTGGATGATTCTTGGGCCAAATTCTTTTCCTTGGTCCCAAACTTCTCCATTTGGTCTATGTGTCATATTACATCAATCTATGCTTGACATTTGGGTTCACTCAACTTTGGAGCTAGTCGAAACGAAGAAAGACCAAAATGGACGAAGTTGGTCAAGTTGGGTGATTCTTGCACCAAATATCTTTTCCTTGGTCCCAAACTTCTCCAATTGGTCTAATGTGTCATATTACATCAATCTATGCCTAACATTTGGGTTCGGTCAACTTTGGAGCTAGTCGAACGCAGAAAGACCAAAATAGACGAAGTTGGTCAACTTGGATGATTCTTGGGCCAAATCTCTTTTCCTTTGTCCCAAACTTCTCCAATTGGTCTAATGTGTCATATTACATCAATCTATGCCTGACATTTAGGTTCGGTCAACTTTGGAGCTAGTCGGAACGAAGAAAGACCAAAATGGACGAAGTTGGTCAAGTTAGGTGATTCTTGCACCAAATATCTTTACCTTGGTCCCAAACTTCTCCAATTGGTCTAATGTGTCATATTACATCAATCTATGCCTGACATTTGGGTTCGGTCAACTTTGGAGCTAGTCGAAACAAGAAAGACCAAAATAGACGAAGGTGGTCAACTTGGATGATTCTTGGGCCAAATCTCTTTTCCTTGGTCCCAAACTTCTCCAATTGGCTAATGTGTCATATTACATCAATCTATGCCTGACATTTGGGTTCGGTCAACTTTGGAGCTAGTCGAAACGAAGAAAGACCAAAATAGACGAAGGTGGTCAACTTGGATGATTCTTGGGCCAAATCTCTTTTCCTTGGTCCCAAACTTCTCCAATTGGTTTAATGTGTCATATTACATCAATCTATGCTGACATTTGGGTTCGGTCAACTTTGGAGCTAGTCGAAACGAAGAAAGACCAAAATTGACGAAGCTGGTCAACTTGGATGATTCTTGGGCCAAATCTCTTTTCCTTGGTCCCAAACTTCTCCAATTGGTCTAATGTGTCATATTACATCAATCTATGCTTGACATTTGGGTTCGGTCAACTTTGGAGCTAGTCGGAACGAAAAAAGACCAAAATGGACGAAGTTGGTCAACTTGGATGATTCTTGGGCCAAATTTCTTTTCCTTGGTCCCAAACTTCTCCATTGGTCTAATGTGTCATATTACATCAATCTATGCTTGACATTTGGGTTCGGTCAACTTTGGAGCTAGTCGAAACGAAGAAAGACCAAAATGGACGAAGTTGGTCAAGTTGGGTGATTCTTGCACCAAATATTTTTCCTTGGTCCCAAACTTCTCCAATTGGTCTAATGTGTCATATTACATCAATCTATGCGTAACATTTGGTTCGGTCAACTTTGGAGCTAGTCGAAACGAAGAAAGACCAAAATAGACGAAGTTGGTCAACTTGGATGATTCTTGGCCAAATCTCTTTTCCTTGGTCCCAAACTTCTCCAATTGGGCTAATGTGTCATATTACATCAATCTATGCCTGACATTTGGGTTGGTCAACTTTGGAGCTAGTCGAAACGAAAAAAGACCAAAATAGACGAAGTTGGTCAACTTGGATGATTCTTGGCCAAATCTCTTTCCCTTTGTCCCAAACTTCTCCAATTGGTATAATGTGTCATATTACATCAATCTATGCTTACATTTGGGTTCGGTCAACTTTGGAGCTAGTCGGAACGAAGAAAGACCAAAATGGACGAAGTTGGTCAAGATGGGTGATTCTTGCACCAAATATCTTTACCTTGGTCCCAAACTTCTCCAATTGGTCTAATGTGTCATATTACATCAATCAATGCCTGACATTTGGGTTCGGTCAACTTTGGAGCTAGTCGAACGAAGAAAAATCAAAATGGACGAAGTTGGTCAAGTTGGATGATTCTTGGACCAAATCTCTTTACCTTGGTCCAAACTTCTCCAATTGGTCTTATGTGTCATATTACATCAATATATGCCTGTCATTTGGGTTCGGTCAATTTGGAGCTAGTCGGAACGATGAAAGACCAAAATAGACGAAGGTGGTCAACTTGGATGATTCTTGCGCCAAATCTCTTTTCCTTGGTCCCAAACTTCTCCAATTGGTTTAATGTGTCATATTACATCAATCTATGCTTGACATTTGGGTTCGGTCAACTTTGAGCTAGTCGGAACGAAGAAAGACCAAAATGGACGAAGTTGGTCAAGTTAGGTGATTCTTGCAACAAATATCTTTTCCTTGGTCCCAAACTTCTCCAATTGGTTTAATGTGTCATATTACATCAATCTATGCTTGACATTTGGGTTCGGTCAACTTTCGAGCTAGTCGAATGAAGAAAGACCAAAATAGACGAAGTTGGTCAAGTTGGATGATTCTTGACCAAATCTTTTTTCCTTGGTCCCAAACTTCTCCAATTAGTCTAATGTGTCATATTACATCAATCTATGCTTGACATTTGGGTTCGGTTAACTTTGGAGCTAGTCGGAACGAAAAAAGACCAAAATGGACGAAGTTGGTCAACTGGATGATTCTTGCAACAAATATCTTTTCCTTGGTCCCAAACTTCTCCAATTGGTCTAATGTGTCATATTACATCAATCTATGCTGACATTTGGGTTCGGTCAACTTTGGAGCTAGTCGGAACGAAGAAAGACCAAAAGGACGAAGTTGGTCAAGTTGGATGATTCTTGGACCAAATCTCTTTTCCTTGGTCCCAAACTTCTCCAATTGGTCTAATGTGTCATATTACATCAATATATGCCTGACATTTGGGTTCGGTCAACTTTGGAGCTAGTCGGAATGAAGAAAGACCAAAATGGACGAAGTTGGTCAAGTTGGGTGATTCTTGCTCCAAATATCTTTACCTTGGTCCCAAACTTCTCCAATTGGCCTAATGTGTCATATTACATCAATCGATGCCTAACATTTGGGTTCGGTCAACTTTGGAGATAGTTAAATGCAGAAAGACCAAAATAGACGAAGTGGTTAACTTGGATGATTCTTGGGCCTAATCTCTTTTCCTTTGTCCCAAACTTCTCCAATTGGTCTAATGTGTCATATTACATCAATCTATGCTTGACATTTGGGTTTGGTCAACTTTGGAGCTAGTCGGAACGAAGAAAGACCAAAATGGACTAAGTTGGTCAAGTTGGGTGATTCTTGCTCCAAATATCTTTACCTTGGTCCCAAACTTCTCCAATTGGTCTAATGTGTCATATTACATCAATCGATGCCTAACATTTGGGTTCGGTCAACTTTGGAGCTAGTCGGAACGCAGAAAGACCAAAATAGACGAAGGTGGTTAACTTGGATGATTCTTGGCCAAATCTCTTTTCCTTGTCCCAAACTTCTCCAATTGGTCTAATGTGTCATATTACATCAATCTATGCTTGACATTTGGTTTCGGTCAACTTTGGAGCTAGTCGGAACGAAAAAAGACCAAAATGGACGAAGTTGGTCAAGTTGGGTGATTCTTGCACCAATATCTTTTCCTTGTCCTAAACTTCTCCAATTGGTCTAATGTGTCATATTACATCAATCTATGTTGAACATTTGGGTTCGGTCAACTTTGGAGCTAGTGAAATGCAGAAAGACCAAAAAAGACTAAGGTGGTCAACTTGGTTGATTCTTGGGCCAAATCTCTTTTCCTTGTCCCAAACTTCTCCAATTGGTCTAATGTGTCATATTACATCAATCTATGCTTGACATTTGGGTTCGGTCAACTTTGGAGCTAGTCGGAACGAAGAAAGACCAAAATGGACGAAGTTGGTCAAGTTGGGTGATTCTTGCACCAAATATCTTTTCCCAGTCCCAAACTTCTCCAATTGGTCTAATGTGTCATATTACATCAATCTATGCCTGACATTTGGGTTCGGTCAACTTTGGAGCTAGTCGGAACGAAGAAAAACCAAAATGGACGAAGTTGGTCAAGTTGGATGATTCTTGACCAAATCTCTTTACCTTGGTCCCAAACTTCTCCAATAGGTCTAATGTGTCATATTACATCAATATATGCCTGACATTTAGGTTCGGTCAACTTTGGAGCTAGTCGAAATGATGAAAGACCAAAATAGGCGAAGGTTGTCAACTGGATGATTCTTGGGCCAAATCTCTTTTCCTTTGTCCCAAACTTCTCCAATTGGTTAATGTGTCATATTACATCAATCTATTATTGACATTTGGGTTCGGTCAACTTTGGAGCTAGTCGGAACGAAAAAAGACCAAAATGGACGAAGTTGGTCAAGTTGGGTGATTCTTGCAACAAATATCTTTTCCTTGGTCCCAAACTTCTCCAATTGGTCTAATGTGTCATATTACATCAATCTATGCTTGACATTTGGGTTCGGTCAACTTTGGAGCTAGTCGGAACGAAGAAAGACCAAAATGGACGAAGTTGGTCAAGTTGGGTGATTCTTGCACCAAATACCTTTACCTTGGTCCCAAACTTCTCCAATTTGTCTAATGTGTCATATTACATCAATCGATGCCTAACATTTGGGTTCGGTCAACTTTGGAGCTAGTCGCAACGCAGAAAGACCAAAATGGACGAAGGTCGTCAACTTGGATGATTCTTGGGCCAAATCTCTTTTCCTTTATCCCAAACTTCTCCAATTGGTCTAATGTGTCATATTACATCAATCTATGCTTGACATTTGGGTTCGGTCAACTTTGGAGCTAGTCGGAACGAAGAAAGACCAAAATGGACGAAGTTGGTCAAGTTGGGTGATTCTTGCACCAAATACCTTTACCTTGGTCCCAAACTTCTCCAATTTGGTCTAATGTGTCATATTACATCAATCGATGCCTAACATTTGGGTTCAGTCAACTTTGGAGCTAGTCGCAACGCAAAAGACCAAAATGGACGAAGTCGTCAACTTGGATGATTCTTGGCCAAATCTCTTTTCCTTTGTCCCAAACTTCTCCAATTGGTCTAATGTGTCATATTACATCAATCTATGCTTGACATTTGGTTCGGTCAACTTTGGAGCTAGTCGAAACGAAAAAGACCAAAATAGACGAAGGTGGTCAACTTGGATGATTCTTGGCCAAATTTATTTTCCTTGTTCCTAAACTTCTCTTTGGTCTATTGTGTCATATTACACCAATCTATGCTTGACATTTGGGTTCGATCAACTTTGGAGCTAGTCGGAACGAAGAAAGACCAAAATGGACGAAGTTGGTCAAGTTAGGTGATTCTTGCACCAAATACCTTTACCTTGGTCCCAAACTTCTCCAATTGTCTAATGTGTCATATTACATCAATCTATGCCTAACATTTGGGTTCGGTCAACTTTGGAGCTAGTCGCAACGCAGAAAGACCAAAATAGACGAAGAAGGTCGTCGACTTGGATGATTCTTGGGCCAAATTTCCAAACTTCTCCAATTGGTCTAATGTGTCATATTACATCAATCTATGCTTGACATTTGGTTCGGTCAACTTTGGAGCTAGTCGAAACGATGAAAGACCAAAATGGACGAAGTTGGTCAAGTTGGATGATTCTTGGACCAAATCTCTTTACCTTGGTCCCAAACTTCTCCAATTGGTCTAATGTGTCATATTACATCAATATATGCCTGTCATTTAGGTTCGGTCAACTTTGGAGCTAGTCGAACGATGAAAGACCAAAATAGACGAAGGTCGTCAACTTGGATGATTCTTGGCCAAATCTCTTTTCCTTGGTCCCAAACTTCTCCAATTGGTCTAATGTGTCATATTACATCAATCTATGCTTGACATTTGGGTTCGGTCAACTTTGGAGCTAGTCGGAACGAAGAAAGACCAAAATGGACGAAGTTGGTCAAGTTGGATGATTCTTGGACCAAATCTCTTTACCTTGGTCCTAAACTTCTCCAATTGGTCTAATGTGTCATATTACATCAATATATGCCTGTCATTTAGGTTCGGTCAACTTTGGAGCTAGTCGAAACGATGAAAGACAAAAATAGACGAAGTCGTCAACTTGGATGATTCTTGGGCCAAATCTCTTTTCCTTGGTCCCAAACTTCTCCAATTGGTCTAATGTGTCATATTACATCAATCTATGCTTGACATTTGGGTTCGGTCAACTTTGGAGCTAGTCGGAACGAAGAAAGACCAAAATGGACGAAGTTGGTCAAGTTGGATGATTCTTGGACCAAATCTCTTTTCCTTGGTCCCAAACTTCTCCAATTGGTCTAATGTGTCATATTACATCAATCTATGCTTGACATTTGGGTTCGGTCAACTTTGGAGTTAGTCGAACGCAGAAAGACCAAAATAGAAGATGGTGGTTAACTTGGATGATTCTTGGGCCAAATCTCTTTTCCTTTGTCCCAAATTTCTCCAATTGGTCTAATGTGTCATATTACATCAATATATGCTTGACATTTGGTTCGGTCAACTTTGGAGCTAGTCGAAACGATGAAAGACCAAAATGGACGAAGTTGGTCAAGTTGGATGATTCTTGGACCAAATCTCTTTACCTTGGTCCTAAACTTCTCCAATTGGTCTAATGTGTCATATTACATCAATTTATGCCTGACATTTGGGTTCGGTCAACTTTGGAGCTAGTCGAAACGAAGAAAGACCAAAATACACGAAGTGGGTCAACTTGGATGATTCTTGGGCCAAATTCTTTTCCTTGTCCCAAACTTCTCCATTTGGTCTAATGTGTCATATTACACCAATCTATACTTGACATTTGGGTTCGATCAACTTTGGAGCTAGTCGAAACGAAAAGACCAAAATGGACGAAGTTGGTCAAGTTGGTGATTCTTGCACCAAATCCTTTACCTTGGTCCCAAACTTCTCCAATTTGTCTAATGTGTCATATTACATCAATCGATGCCTAACATTTGGGTTCGGTCAACTTTGGAGCTAGTCGCAACGCAGAAAGACCAAAATAGACGAAGGTGGTCGACTTGGATGATTCTTGGGCCAAATCTCTTTTCCTTGGTCCCAAACTTCTCCAATTGGTCTAATGTGTCATATTACATCAATCTATGCTTGACATTTGGTTCGGTCAACTTTGGAGCTAGTCGAACGATGAAAGACCAAAATGGACGAAGTTGGTCAAGTTGGATGATTCTTGGACCAAATCTCTTTACCTTGGTCCTAAACTTCTCCAATTGGTCTAATGTGTCATATTACATCAATATATGCCTGTCATTTAGGTTCGGTCAACTTTGGAGCTAGTCGAAACGAAGAAAGACCAAAATAGACGAAGGTCGTCAACTTGGATGATTCTTGGCCAAATCTCTTTTCCTTGTCCCAAACTTCTCCAATTGGTTTAATGTGTCATATTACATCAATCTATGCTTGACATTTGGTTTCGGTCAACTTTGGAGCTAGTCGGAACGAAGAAAGACCAAAATGGACGAAGTTGGTCAAGTTGGGTGATTCTTGCACCAAATATCTTTACCTTGGTCCCAAACTTCTCCAATTGGTCTAATGTGTCATATTACATCAATCTATGCCTGGCATTTGGGTTCGGTCAACTTTGGAGCTAGTCGAAACGAAGAAAGACCAAAATAGACGAAGGTGGTCAACTTGGATTATTCTTGGGCCAAATTTATTTTCCTTGTTCCTAAACTTCTCCATTGGTCTATTGTGTCATACTACACTAGTCTATACTTGACATTTGGGTTCGATCAACTTTGGAGCTAGTCGGAACGAAGAAAGACCAAAATGGACGAAGTTGGTCAAGTTGGTGATTCTTGCACCAAATACCTTTACCTTGGTCCCAAACTTCTCCAATTTGTCTAATGTGTCATATTACATCAATCGATGCCTAACATTTGGGTTCGGTCAACTTTGGAGCTAGTCGCAACGCAGAAAGACCAAAATAGACGAAGGTCGTCGACTTGGATGATTCTTGGCCATTTGTCCCAAACTTCTCCAATTGGTCTAATGTGTCATATTACATCAATCTATGCTGACATTTGGTTCGGTCAACTTTGGAGCTAGTCGAAACGATGAAAGACCAAAATGGACGAAGTTGGTCAAGTTGGATGATTCTTGACCAAATCTCTTTACCTTGGTCCTAAACTTCTCCAATTGGTCTAATGTGTCATATTACATCAATATATGCCTGTCATTTGGTTCGGTCAACTTTGGAGCTAGTCGAAACGATGAAAAAGACAAAAATAGACGAAGGTCGTCAACTTGGATGATTCTTGGGCCAAATCTCTTTTCCTTGGTCCCAAACTTCTCCAATTGGTTTAATGTGTCATATTACATCAATCTATGCTTGACATTTGGGTTCGGTCAACTTTGGAGCTAGTCGGAACGAAGAAAGACCAAAATGGACGAAGGTGGTCAAGTTGGGTGATTCTTGCACCAAATATCTTTACCTTGGTCCCAAACTTCTCCAATTGGTCTAATGTGTCATATTACATCAATCGATGCCTAACATTTGGGTTCGATCAACTTTGGAGCTAGTCGGAACGCAGAAAGACCAAATAGACGAAGGTGGTCAACTTGGATGATTCTTCGGCCAAATTTCTTTTCCGTGGTCCCAAACTTCTCCATTTGGTCTAATGTGTCATATTACACCAATCTATACTTGATATTTGGGTTCGGTCAAGTTTAGTGATGCTTGCACCAAATATCTTTACCTTGGTCCCAAACTTCTCCAATTGGTCTAATGTGTCATATTACATCAATCTATACCTGACATTTGGGTTCGGTCAACTTTGGAGCTAGTCAGAATGAAGAAAGACCAAAATAGACGAAGTGGTCAACTTGGATGATTCTTGGGCCAAATCTCTTTTCCTTGGTCCCAAACTTCTCCAATTGGGCTAATGTGTAATATTACATGAATCTATGCCAGACATTTGGGTTCGGTCAACTTTGGAGCTAGTCGAAACGAAGAAAGACCAAAATGGACGAAGTTGGTCAACTTGGATGATTCTTTGGCCAAATATCTTTTCCTTGTCCCAAACTTCTCCAATTGGTCTAATGTGTCATATTACATCAATATATGCCTGTACTTTGGGTTCGGTCAACTTTGGAGCTAGTCGGAACGCAGAAAGACCAAAATAGACGAGGTGGTAACTTGGATGATTCTTGGGCCAAATCTCATTTCCTTGGTCCCAAACTTCTCCAATTGGTCTAAGTGTCATATTACATCAATCTATGCCTGACATTTGGGTTCGGTTAACTTTGGAGCTAGTCGAAACGAAGAAAGACCAAAATGGACGAAGTTGGTCAACTTGGATGATTCTTGGCCAAATTTCTTTTCCTTGGTTCCAAAATTCTCCATTTGGTCTATTGTGTCATATTACACCATCTATACTTGACATTTGGGTTCGGTCAACTTTGGAGCTAGTCGGAACGAAGAAAGACCAAAATGGACGAAGTTGGTCAAGTTGAGTGATTCTTGATCCAAATATCTTTACCTTGGTCCCAAACTTCTCCAATTGGTCTAATGTGTCATATTACATCAATCTATGCCTGACATTTGGCTTCGGTCAACTTTGGAGCTAGTCAGAACGAAGAAAGACTAAAATGGACGAATGTGGCCAACTTGGATGATTCTTGGACCAAATTTCTTTTCCCTGGTACCAAACTTCTCCATTTTGTCTAATGTGTCATATTACACCAATTTATGCCAACATATGGGTTCGGTCAACTTTGGAGCTAGTCGGAATGAAGAAAGAAAAAATAGAAGAAGGTGGTCAACTTGGATGATTCTTGGGCCAAATGTCTTTTCCTTGGTCCCAAAGTTTCTCCAATTGGTCTAATGTGTCATGTTACATCAATCTATGCCTAACATTTGGGTTCGGTCAACTTTGGAGCTAGTCGGAACGAAGAAAGACTAAAATGGACGAAGTTCGTCAAGTTTGATAATTCTTGGACCAAATTTCTTTTCCCTGGTCCCAAACTTCTCCGTTTTGTCTAATGTGTCATATTACACCAATTTATGCCAACATTTGGGGTCGGTCAACTTTGGAGCTAGTCGGAATGATGAAAGACCAAAATGGAAGAAGGTGGTCAACTTGGATGATTGTTGGGCCAAATGTCTTTTCCTTGGTCCCAAATTTCTCCAATTGGTCTAATGTGTCATGTTACATCAATCTATGCCTGACATTTGGGTTCGGTCAACTTTGGAGCTAGTCGGAACAAAGAAAGACCAAAATGGACGAAGATGGTCAAGTTAGATGATTCTTGGACCAAATTTCTTTTCCCTGTTCCCAAACTTCTCCAATTGGTCTAATGTGTCATATTACATCAATCTATGCCTGACATTTAGGTTCGGTCAACTTTGGAGCTAGTCGAATGAAGAAAGACCAAAATGGAAGAAGTTAGTTAAGTTGGGTGATTCTTGCACCAACTATCTTTACCTTGGTCCCAAATTTCTCCAATATGTCTAATGTGTCATATTACATCAATCTATGCCTGACATTTGGTTCGGTCAGCTTTGGAGCTAGTCAGAACGAAGAAAGACTAAAATGGACGAATGTGGTCAAGTTGGATGATTCTTTGACCAAATTCTTTTCCTTGGTCCCAAACTTCTCCATTTTGTCTAATGTGTCATATTACACCAATTTATGCCAAACATTTGGTTCGGTCAACTTTGGAGCTAGTCGAATGAAGAAAGACCAAAATGGAAGAAGGTGGTCAACTTGGATGATTCTTGGGCCAAATGTCTTTTCCTTGGTCCCAAAATTCTCCAATTGGTCTAATGTGTCATGTTACATCAATCTATGCCTGACATTTGGTTTCGGTCAACTTTGGAGCTAGTCGGAACGAAGAAAGACTAAAATGGACGAAGTTGGTCAAGTTGGATGATTCTTGGACCAAATTTCTTTTCCCGGTCCTAAACTTCTCCATTTTGTCTAATGTGTCATATTACACCAATTTATGCCAAACATTTGGGTTCGGTCAACTTTGGAGCTAGTCGGAATGAAGAAAGACCAAAATGGAAGAAGGTGGTCAACTTGGATGATTGTTGGGCCAAATGTCTTTTCCTTGGTCCAAAATTCACCAATTGGTCTAATGTGTCATGTTACATCAATCTTTGCCTGACATTTGGGTTCGGTCAGCTTTGGAGCTAGTCGATCGAAGAAAGACCAAAATGAAAGAAGTTGGTCAAGTTGGGTGATTCTTGCACCAAATATCTTTACCTTGGTCCCAAACTTCTCCAATTGGTCTAATGTGTCATATTACATCAATCGATGTCTAACATTTGGGTTCGGTCAGCTTTGGAGCTAGTCGGAACGAAGAAAGATTAAAATGGACGAAGTTGGTCAAGTTGGATGATTCTTGACCAAATTTCTTTTCCTGGTCCCAAACTTCTCCATTTGTCTAATGTGTCATATTACACCAATCTATACTTGACATTTGGTTCGATCAACTTTGGAGCTAGTCGTAACGCAAAAAGACCAAAATAAAAGAAGGTGGTCAACTTGATGATTGTTGGGCCAAATCTCTTTTCCTTGGTCCCAAATTTCTCCAATTGGTCTAATGTGTCATATTACATCAATATATGCCTTCATTTGGTTCAGTCAACTTTGGAGCTAGTCAGAACGCAGAAAGACCAAAATAAAGAAGGTGGCCAACTTGGATGATTGTTAGGCCAAATCTCTTTTCCTTGGTCCCAAACTTCTCCAATTGGTCTAATGTGTCATATTACATCAATATATGCCTGACATTTGGGTTCGGTCAACTTTGGAGTTAGTCGGAACGAATAAAGACAAAAATGGACGATGTTGGTCAAGTTGGTGATTCTTGCACCAAATATCCTTTCCTTGGTCCCAAACTTCTCCAATTGGTCTAATGTGTCATGTTACATCAATATATGCCTAAAATTTGGGTTCGGTCAACTTTAGAGCTAGTCGGAACGAATAAAGACAAAATGGACGATTTTGGTCAAGTTGGGTGATTCTTGGACCAAATTTCTTTTCCCTGGTCCCAAACTTCTCTCCATTTAGTCTAATGTGTCATTTACACCAATCTATACTTGACATTTGGGTTCGGTCAACTTTGTAGCTAGCCGTAACGAAGAAAAGACCAAAATAGAAGAAGGTGGTCAACTTGGATGATTCTTGGCCAAATCTCTTTTCCTTGGTCCCAAACTTCTCCAATTGGTCTAATGTGTTATATTACATCAATCTATGCCTAACATTTAGGTTCGGTCAACTTTGGAGCTAGTCGGAACGAAGAAAGACCAAAATGAAAGAAGTTGGTCAAGTTGGGTGATTCTTACACCAAATATCTTTACCTTGGTCCCAAACTTCTCCAATTGGTCTAATGTGTCATATTACATCAATCTATGCTAACATTTAGGTTCGGTCAACTTTGGAGCTAGTCGGAATGAAGAAAGACCAAAATGGAAGAAGTTAGTCAAGTTGGGTGATTCTTGCACCAAATATCTTTACCTTGGTCCCAAATTTCTCCAATTGGTCTAATGTGTCATATTACATCAATATATGCTTGACATTTGGGTTCGGTCAACTTTGGAGTTAGTCGGAACGAAGAAAGACCAAAATGGACGATGTTGGTCAAGTTGGGTGATTCTTGCACCAAATATCTTTTCCTTGGTCCTAAACTTCTCCAATTGGTCTAATGTGTCATATTACATCAATATATGCCTGTCATTTGAGATCGGTCAACTTTGGAGCTAGTCGGAATGCAAAAAGACCAAAATAGACAAGTTGGTCAACTTGGATGATTCTTGGGCCAAATCTCTTTTCCTTGGTCCCAAACTTCTCCAATTTGTCTAATGTGTCATATTACATCAATATATGCCTGACATTTGGGTTTGGTCACTTTGGAGTTAGTCGGAACGAATATAGACCAAAATGGACGAATGTTGGTCAAGTTGGGTGATTCTTGCACCAAATATCTTTTCCTTGGTCCCAAAATCTCTAATTGGTCTAATGTGTATATTAACACAATCTATACTGACATTTGGGTTCGGTCTAACTTTGGAGCTAGTCGTAACGCAAAAAGACCAAAATAGAAGAAGGTGGTCAACTTGGATGATTCTTGGGCCAAATCTCTTTTCATTGGTCCCAAACTTCTCCAATTGGTCTAATGTGTCATATTACATCAATATATGCCTGTCATTTAGGTTCGGTCAACTTGGAGCTAGTCGGAACTGAAGAAAGACCAAAATAGATGAAGTTGGTAAAGTTAGGTGATTCTTGCACCAAATATTCTTTTCCTTGGTGCCAAACTTCTCCAATTGGTCTAATGTGTCATATTACATCAATATATGCCTGACATTTGTGTTCGGTTAACTTTGGAGTTAGTCGGAAAGAATAAAGACCAAAATGGACGATGTTGGTCAAATTGGTGATTCTTGCACCAAATATCTTTTCCTTGGTCCCAAACTTCTCCAATTGGTCTAATGTGTCATATTACATCAATATATGCTTGACATTTGGGTTCGGTCAACTTTGGAGTTAGTCGGAACGAAGAAAGACCAAAATGGACGACGTTGGTCAAGTTCGATGATTCTTGCACCAAATATCTTTTCCTTGGTCCTAAAGTTCTTCAATTGGTCTAATGTGTCATATTACACATCAATATATGCCTGTCATTTGAGATCGGTCAACTTTGGAGCTAGTCGGAACGCAAAAAGACCAAAATAGACAAAGCTGGTCAACTTGGATGATTCTGTGGGGCAAATCTCTTTTCTTGGTCCCAAACTTCTCCAATTTGTCTAATGTGTCATATTACATCAATATATGCCTGACATTTGGGATCGGTCAGCTTTGGAGTTAGTCGGAACGAATATAGACCAAAATGGACGATGTTGGTCAACTTGGTGATTCTTGCACTAAATATCTTTTCCTTGGTCCCAAACTTCTCCAATTGGTCTAATGTGTCATATAACACCAATCTATACTGCACATTTGGGTTTCGGTCAACTTTGGAGGTAGTGGTAACGCAAAAAGACCAAATAGTAGAAGGTGGTCAACTTGGATGTTTGTTGGGCCAAATCTATTTTTCTTGGTCCCAAATTCTCCAATTGGTCTAATGTGTCATGTTACATCAATCTATTTGGACATTTGGGTTCGGTCAGCTTTGGACTAGTCGGAACGAAGGAAGACTAAAATGGACGAAGTTGGTCAAGTTGGATGATTCTTGGACCAAATTTCTTTTCCTGGTCGAAAACTTCTCCCATTTGGTCTAATGTGTCATATTACAACAATCTATACTTGACATTTGGGTTCGGTCAACTTTGGAGCTAGTTGTAACGCAAAAAGACCCAAATAGACGAAGGTGGTCAACTTGGATGATTCTTGGGACAAATCTCTTTTCCTTTGTCCCAAACTTCTCCATTCGTCTAATGTGTCATATTACATCAATATATGCCTGACATTTGAGTTCGGTCAACTTTGGAGCTAGTCGTAACGCAAAAAGACCAAAATTGACAAAGGTGGATGATTCTTGGTCCAAATCTCTTTTCCTTGGTCCCAAACTTCTCTAATTGGTCTAATGTGTCATATTACATCAATATATGTCTGTCATTTGAGATCGGTCAACTTTGGAGCTAGTCGGAATGAAGAAAGACCAAAATGGAAGAAGTTAGTCAAGTTGGGTGATTCTTGCACCAAATATCTTTACCTTCGTCCCAAACTTCTCCAATTGGTCTAATGTGTCATATTACATCAAATCTATGCCTGACATTTGGCTTCGGTCAGCTTTGGACCTAATCGGAACGAAGAAAGACTAAAATGGACGAAGGTGGTCAACTTGGATGATTCTTGGACCAAATTTCTGTTCCCCGGTCCCAAACTTCTCCATTGGTCTAATGTGTCATATTACACCAATCTATACTTCACATTTGGGTTCGGTCAACTTTGGAGCTAGTTGTAACACAAAAGACCAAAATAGACGAAGGTGGTCAACTTGGATGATTCTTGGGCCAAATATCTTTTCCTTGGTCCCAAACTTTCCCATTTGTCTAATGTGTCATATTACATCAATATATGCCTGACATTTGGTTCGGTCAACTTTGGAGCTAGTCGTACGCAAAAAGACCAAAATAGACGAAGGTGGATGATTCTTAGGCCAAATCTCTTTTCCTTGGTCCCCAAACTTCTGCAATTGGTCTAATGTGTCATATTACATCAATATATGCCTTGTCATTTGGAGTCGGTCAACTTTGGAGCTAGTCGGAACGCAGAAAGACCAAAACAGACGAAGGTGGTCAATTTGGATGATTCTTAGGCCAATCTGTTTTCCTTGGTCCCAAACTTCTCCAATTGGTCTTATGTGTCATATATTTCTCAATATATGCCTGACATTTGGGTTCGGTCACTTCGGAGCTAGTCGTAATGAAAAAAGACCAAAATGGAGAAGTTGGTCAAGTTGGATGATTCTTGGACTAAATTTGTTTTCCCTGATCCCAAACTCTCCATTTGGTCGAATGTGTCATATTACACCAATCTATACTGGACATTTGGGTTCGATCAACTTTCGGAGCTAGTCGTAATGAAAAAGACCAAAATGGAAGAAGTTGGTCAAGTTGGATGATTCTTGGACTAAATTTGTTTTCCTTATCCCAAACTTCTCCATTTGGTCGAATGTGTCATATTACACCAATCTATACTGGACATTTGGGTTCGGTCAACTTTGGAGCTAGTTGTAATGCAAAAAGACCAAAATAGACGATGGTGGTCAACTTGGATGATTCTTAGGCCAAAATCTTTTTCCTTGGTCCCAAACTTCTGCATTTCGTCTAATGTGTCATATTACATCAATATATGCCTGACATTTGGGTTTGGTCAACTTTGGAGCTAGTCGTAACGCAAAAAGACCCAAATAGACGAAGGTGGTCAACTTGGTGATTCTTGGGCCAAATTCTCTTTCCTTGGTCCCAAACTTCTTCAATTGGTCTAATGTGTTATATACATCAATATATGCCTTTCATTTGAGATCGGTCAACTTTGGAGCTAGTCGGTCGCAGAAACGCAAAACAGACGAAGGTGGTCAATTTGGATGATTCTTAGGCCAAATCTCTTTTCCTTGGTCCCAAACTTCTCCAATTGGTCTAATGTGTCGTATTACATCAATATATGCCTGACATTTGGGTTCGGTCAACTTTGGAGCTAGTCGTAATGGAAGAAGTTGGTCAAGTTGGATGATTCTTGGACTAAATTTGTTTTCTCTGGTCCCAAACTTCTCCATTTGGTCTAATGTGTCATATTACACCAATCTATACTGCACATTTGGGTTCGGTCAACTTTGGAGGTAGTGTTAACGCAAAAAGTCCAAATAGAAGTAGGTGGTCAACTTGGATGTTTGTTGGGCCAAATCCCTTTTCCTTGGTCCCAAATTTCTCCAATTGGTCTAATGTGTCATGTTACATCAATATATGCGGACATTTGGGTTCGGTCAGCTTTGGAACTAGTCGGAACGAAGAAAGATTAAATGGACGAAGTTGGTCAAATTGGATGATTCTTGGACCAAATATCTTTTCACTGGTCCCAAAACTTCTCCATTTGGTCTAATGTGTCATATTACACCAATCTATACTTGACATTTGGGTTCGGTTAACTTTGGAGCTAGTGGTAACGTAAAAAGACCAAAATAGACGAAGGTGGTCAACTTGGATGATTCTTGGGCCAAATCTCTTTTCCTTGGTCCCAAACTTCTCCATTTCGTCTAATGTGTCATTATTACATCAATATATGCCTGACATTTGGGTTCGGTCAACTTTGGAGCTAGTCGTAATGCAAAAAATCCAAAATAGGACGAAGGTGGATGAATCTTGGGCCAAATCTCTTTTCCTTGGTCCCAAACTTCTCCAATTGGTCTAATGTGTCATATTACATCAATATATGCCTGTCATTTGAGATCGGTCAACTTTGGAGCAAGTCGGAACGCAGAAAGACCAAAAACAGACGAAGGTGGTCAACTTGGATGATTCTTGGGCCAAATCTCTTTTCCTTGGTCCCAAACTTCTCCAATTGGTCTATGTGTCATATTACATCAATATATACCTGACATTTGGGTTCGGTCAACTTTGGAGCTAGTCGTAATGAAAAAGACCAAAATGGAAGAAGTTGGTCAAGTTGGGTGATTCTTGCACCAAATCTCTTTACCTTGGTCCCAAATTTCTCCAATTGGTCTAATGTGTCATATTACATCAATCATGCCTGACATTTGGGTTCGGTCATCTTTGGAGCTAGTCGGAACGAAGAAAGACTAAAATGGACGAAGTTGGTCAAGTTGGATGATTCTTGGACTAAATTTGTTTTCCCTGGTCCAGAACTTCTCCATTTGGTCTAATGTGTCATATTACACCAATCTATGCTGACATTTCGGTTCAGTCAACTTTGGAGGTAGTGGTCAACTTGGATGTTTGTGGGCCAAATCTCTCTTCCTTGGTCCCAAATTTCTCCAATTGGTCTAATGTGTCATGTTACATCAATCAATGCCTGACATTTGGGTTCGGTCAGCTTTGGAGCTAGTCGGAATGAAGAAAGACTAAAATGGACGAAGTTGGTTAAGTTGGATGATTCTTGGACCAAATTTTTTTTCCCTGGTCCCAAACTTCTCCAGTTGGTCTAATGTGTCATATTACACCAATCTATACTTGACATTTGGGTTCGGTCAACTTTGGAGCTAGTTGTAACGCAAAAAGACCAAAATAGACGAAGGTGGTCAACTTGGATGATTCTTGGGCAAATCTCTTTTCCTTGGTCCCAAACTTCCATTTGTTGGTTAATGTGTCATATTACATCAATATATGCCTATCATTTGAGATCGGTCAACTTTGGAGCTAGTCGGAACGCAGAAAGACCAAAACAGACGAAGGTGGTCAATTTGGATGATTCTTAGGCCAAATCTCTTTTCTTGGGCCCAAACTTCTCCAATTGGTCTAATGTGTCATATTACATCAATATATGCCTGACATTTGGGTTCGGTCAACTTTGGAGCTAGTCGTAATGGAAGAAGTTGGTCAAGTTGGATGATTCTTGGACTAAATTTGTTTTCTCTGGTCCCAAACTTCTCCATTTGGTTAATGTGTCATATTACACCAATCTATACTGCACATTTGGGTTCGGTCAACTTTGGAGGTAGTGTTACGCAAAAAGTCCAAATAGAAGAGGTGGTCAACTTGGATGTTTGTTTGGGCCAAATCCCTTTTCCTTGGTCCCAAATTTCTCCAATTGGTCTAATGTGTCATGTTACATCAATATATGCGGACATTTCGGTTCGGTCAGCTTTGGAACTAGTCGGAACGAAGAAAGATTAAATGGACGAAGTGGGTCAAATTGGGATGATTCTTGGACCAAATATCTTTTCACTGGTCCCAAACTTCTCCATTTGGTCTAATGTGTCATATTACACCAATCTATACTTGACATTTGGGTTCGGTTAACTTTGGAGCTAGTGTAACGTAAAAAGACCAAAATAGACGAAGGTGGTCAACTTGATGATTCTTGGGCCAAATCTCTTTTCCTTGGTCCAAACTTCTCCATTTGTCTAATGTGTCATATTACATCAATATATGCCTGACATTTGGGTTCGGTCAACTTTGGAGCTAGTCGTAATGCAAAAAGATCCCAAAATAGACGAAGGTGGATGAATTCTTGGGCCAAATCTCTTTTCCTTGGTCCCAAACTTCTCCAATTGGTCTAATGTGTCATATTACATCAATATATGCCTGTCATTTGGATCGGTCAACTTTGGAGCAAGTTGGAACGAGAAAGACCAAAACAGACGAAGGTGGTCAAGTTGGATGATTCTTGGGCCAAATCTCTTTTCCTTGGTCCCAAACTTCTCCAATTGGTCTAATGTGTCATATTACATCAATATATGCCTGACATTTGGGTTCGGTCAACTTTGGAGTAGTCGTAATGAAAATAGACCAAAATGGACGAAGGTGGTCAAGTTGGGTGATTCTTGCACCAAATATCTTTCCTTGGTCCCAAATTTCTCCAATTGGTCTAATGTGTCATATTACATCAATCCATGCCTTGACATTTGGGTTCGGTTACTTTGGAGCTAGTCGGAACGAGAAAGACTAAAATGGACGAAGTTGGTCAAGTTGGATGATTCTTGGACCAAATCTGTTTTCCTGGTCCAGAACTTCTCCATTTGGTCTAATGTGTCATATTACACCAATCTATGCTGGACATTTTCGGTTAGTCAACTTTGGAGGTAGTGGTCAACTTGGATGTTTGTTGGGCCAAATCTCTTTTCCTTGGTCCCAAATTTCTCCAATTGGTCTAATGTGTCATGTTACATCAATCAATGCCTGACATTTGGGTTCGGTCAGCTTTGGAGCTAGTCGGAATGAAGAAAGACTAAAATGGACGAAGTTGGTCAAGTTGGATGATTCTTGGACCAAATTTTTTTCCCTGGTCCCAAACTTCTCCAATTGGTCTAATGTGTCATATTACACCAATCTATACTTGACATTTGGGTTCGGTCAACTTTGGAGCTAGTCGTAACGCAAAAAGACCAAAATAGACGAAGTGGTCAACTTGGATGATTCTTGGGCCAAATCTCTTTTCCTTGGTCCCAAACTTCTCCATTTGGTCTAATGTGTCATATTACATCAAATATGCCTGACATTTGGGTTCGGTCAACTTTGGAGGTAGTGGTAACGCAAAAAGTCCAAAAATAGAAGTAAGGTGGTCAACTTGGATGATTCTTGGGCCAAATCTCTTTTCCTTGGTCCCAAATTTCTCCAATTGGTCTAATGTGTCATGTTACATCAATCTATACCTGACATTTGGGTGCGGTCAACTTTGGAGCTAGTTGTAACGCAAAAAGACCAAAATGACGAAGGTGGTCAACTTGGATGATTCTTGGGCCAAATCTCTTTTCCTTGGTCCCAAACTTCTCCAATTGGTCTAATGTGTCATATTACATCAATATATGCCTGACATTTGGGGTTCGGTCAACTTTGGAGCTAGTCGGAACGAAAAAAGACCAAAATGGAAGAAGTTGGTCAAGTTTGGTGATTCTTGCACCAAATATCTTTACCTTGTTCCAAAACTTCTCCAATTGGTCTAATGTGTCATATTACATCAATCTATGCCTGACATTTGGTTCGGTTAGCTTTGGAGCTAGTCGGAACGAAGAAAGGACTAAAATGGAAGAAGGTGGTCAACTTGGATGATTGTTGGCCAAATTTCTTTTCCTTGGTCCCAAACTTCTCCAATTGGTCTAATGTGTCATATTACATCAATATATGCCTGACATTTGGGTTCGGTCAACTTTAGAGCTAGTCGGAACGAATAAAGACCAAAATGGACGAAGTTGGTCAAGTTGGGTTATTCTTGCACCAAATATCTTTTCCTTGGTCCCAAACTTCTCCAATTGGTATAATGTGTCATATTACACCAATCTATACTGCACATTTGGGTTCAGTCAACTTTGGAGGTAGTAGTAACGCAAAAAAGACCAAAATAGAGTAGGTGGTCAACTTGGATGTTTGTTGGGCAAATCTCTTTTCCTTTGGTCCCAAATTTCTCCAATTGGTCTAATGTGTCATATTACATCAATCTATGCCTGACATTTGGGTTCGGTCAGCTTTGGAGCTAGTCGGAATGAAGAAAGACTAAATGGACGAAGTTGGTCAAGTTGGATGATTCTTGGACCAAATTTCTTTTCCTTGGTCCAAAATTTCTCCATTTGGTCTAATGTGTCACATTACACCAATCTATAATTGACATTTGGGTTCGGTCAACATTGGAGCTAGTCGTAACGCAAAAAGACCAAAACAGACGAAGGTGGTCAACTTGGATGATTCTTGGGCCCAAATCTTTTTTCCTTGGTCCCAAACTTCTCTATTTGGTCTAATGTGTCATATTACATTAATCTATGCCTGACATTTGGGTTCGGTCAACTTGGAGTTGTCGGAACGAAGAAAGACCAAAATGGACGAAGTTGGTCAAGTTGGGTGATTCTTCCACCAAATATCTTTTCCTTGGTCACAAACTTCTCCAATTGTCTAATGTGTCATATAACACCAATCTGTACTGCACATTTGGTTCGGTCAACTTTTGAGGTAGTGGTAACGCAAGAAAGACCAAAATAGAAGAAGGTGGTCAACTTGGATGTTTGTTGGGCCAAATCTCTTTTTCCTTGGTCCCAAATTTCTCTAAATTGGTCTAATGTGTCATGTTACGTCAATCTATGCCTGACATTTGGGTTCGGTCAGCTTTGGAACTAGTCGGAACGAAGAAAGACCAAAATGGACGAAGTTGGATGATTCTTGGACCAAATTTCTGTTCCTTGGTCCCAAAACTTCTCCATTTGGTCTAATGTGTCATATTACATCAATCTATACTTGACATTTGGGTTCGGTCAACTTTGGAGCTAGTGGTAACACAAAAAGACCAAAATAGACGAAGTTGGTCAACTTGGATGATTCTTGGGCCAAATCTCTTTTCCTTAGTCCCAAACTTCTCCATTTCGTCTAATGTGTCATATTACATCAATATATGCTGACATTTGGGTTCGGTCAACTTTGGAGCTAGTCGTAACGCAAAAAAGACCAAAATAGACGAAGGTGGATGATTCTTGGGCCAAATCTCTTTTCCTTGGTCCCAAACTTCTCCAATTGGTCTAATGTGTCATATTACATCAATATATGCCTGTCATTTGGATTCGGTCAACTTTGGAGCTAGTCGAAACGCAAAAAGACCAAAATAGACGAAGGTGGTCAACTTGGATGATTCTTGGGCCAAATCTCTTTTCCTTGGTCCCAAACTTCTCCAATTGGTCTAATGTGTCATATTACATCAATATATGCCTGTCATTTGAGATCGGTCAACTTTGGAGCTTGTCGGAACGAAGAAAGACTAAAATGGATGAAGTTGGTCAAGTTGGATGATTCTTGACTAACTTTGTTTTCCTGGTCCCAAACTTCTCTATTTGGTCTAATGTGTCATATTACACCAATCTATACTGGACATTTGGGTTCGGTCAACTTTGGAGCTAGGGTAACGCAAAAAGTCCAAAATAGAGAAGGTGGTCAACTTGGATGTTTGTTTGGCCAAATCTCTTTTCATTGGTCCCAAACTTACTCCATTTCGTCTAATGTGTCATATTACATCAATATATGCCTGACATTTGGGTTCGGTCAATTTTGGAGCTAATCGTAACGCAAAAAAGACCAAAATAGACGAAGGTGGTCAACTTGGATGATTCTTGGGCCAAATCTCTTTTCCTTGGTCCAAACTTCTCCAATTGGTCTAATGTGTCATATTACATCAATATATACCTGACATTTGGGTTCGGTCAACTTTGGAGCTAGTCGTAACGAAGAAAGACTTAAATGGACGAAGTTGGTCGAGTTGGATGATTCTTGGACTAACTTTGTTTTCCTTGGTCCCAAACTTCTCCATTTGGTCTAATGTGTCATATTACACCAATCTATACTGGACATTTGGGTTCGGACAACTTTCGAGGTAGTGGTAACACAAAAGTCAAAAATAGAAGAAGGTGGTCAACTTGGATGTTTGTTGGGCCAAATCTCTTTTCCTTGGTCCCAAATTTCTCCAATTGGTCTAATGTGTCATGTTACATCAATCTATGCCTGACATTTAGGGTTCGGTCAGCTTTGGAGCTAGTAAGAACGAAGAAAGACTAAAATGGACGAAGTTGGTTAAGTTGGGTGATTCTTGGACCAAATTTCTTTTCCTGGTCCCAAACTTCTCCATTGGTCTAATGTGTCATATTACATCAATCTATACTTGACATTTGGGTTCGGTCAACATTTGGAGCTAGTCGTAACGCAAAAAGACCAAAATAGACGAAGGTGGTCAACTTGGATGATTCTTGGGCCAAATCTCTTTTCCTTGGTCCTAAACTTTCTAATTGGGCTAATGTGTAATATTACATGAATCTATGCCGACATTTGGGTTTCGGTCAACTATGGAACTAGTCAGAACAAAGAATGGCCAAATGGACGAAGTTGGTCAACTTGGGTGATTCTTGCACACCAAATATCTTTTCCTTGGTCCCAAACTTCTCCAATTGGTTTAATGTGTCATATAACACAATCTATGCTGCACATTTGGGTTCGGTCAACTTTGGAGGTAGTGGACACAAAAAGACCAAAATGGACGAAGTGGGTCAAGTTGGATGATTCTTGGACCAAATCTCTTTTCCTTGGTCTTAAACTTCTCTAATTGGGTAATGTGTAATATTACATGACTCAATGCCTGACATTTGGGTTCGGTCAACTATGGAAGCTAGTCGGAACGAAGAAAGACCAAAATGGATGAAGTTGGTCAAGTTGGTGATTCTTGCACCAAAGGTCTTTTCCTTGGTCCCAAACTTCTCCAATTGGTCTAATGTTCATATTACATCAATATATGCCTGTACATTTGGAGTTCGGTCAACTTTGGAGCTAGTCGGAATGCAAAAAGAGCAAAATAGACAAAGGTGGTCAACTTGGATGATTCTTGCGCCAAATCTCATTTCCTGGTCCTAAACTTCTCTAATTGGGCTAATGTGTAAATTACATGAATCAATGCCTGACATTTGGGTTCGGTCAACTTTGGAACTAGTCGGAACGAACAAAGGACCAAAATGGATGAAGTTGGTCAAGTTAGGTGATTCTTGCACCAAAGGTCTTTTCCTTGGTCCCAAACTTCTCCAATTGGTCTAATGTGTCATATTACATCAATATATGCTGTCATTTGAGTTCGGTCAACTTTGGAGCTAGTGGGAACGCAGAAAGACAAAAATAGACGAAGGTGGTCAACTTGGATGATTCTTGGGCAAATCTCTTTTCCTTTGTCCCAAACGTCTCCAATTGGTCTAATGTGTCATATTACATTAATATATGCCTTACATTTGGGTCGGTCAACTTTGGAGCTAGTCAGAACGAAGAAAGACCAAAACAGAAGAAGTTGGTCAAGTTGGGTGATTCTTGCACCAAATATCTTTACCTTGGCCCCATATTCTCCAATTAGTCTAATGTGTCATTTTCATCAATCTATGCCTGACATTTGGGTTCGGTCAGCTTGGGAGCTAGTCGGAACTAAGAAAGACTAAAATAGACGAAGTTGGTCAAGTGGGATGATTCTTGGACCACATTTCTTTTCCTTGGTCCCAAACTTCTCCATTTGGTCTAATGTGTCATATTACACCAATCTATACTTGACATTGGGTTCGGTCAACTTTGGATAGTCTGAACGAAAAAATACCAAATGGACGAAGTTGGGAAGTTGGATGATTCTTGCACCAAATATCTTTTCCTTGGTCCCAAACTTCTCCAATTGGTCTAATGTGTCATATTACATCAATATATGCCTGTCATTTGAGTTCGGTCAACTTTGGAGCTAATCGGAACGCAGAAAGACGAAAAGTGGTCAACTTGGATGATTCATTGGCCAAATCTCTTTTCCTTGGTCCCAAACTTCTCCAATTGGTGTAATGTCTCATATTACATCAATATATGCCTGACATTTGAGTTCGGTCAGCTTTGGAGCTAGTCGAAACGAAGAAAATCCAAAATGGACGAAGTTGGTCAAGTTATTAATTCTTGGACCAAATTTCTTTTCCTGGTCACAAACTTCTCCTTTTGGTTTAATGTGTCATATTACATCAATCTATGCTTGACATTTGGGTTCAGTCAACTTTGGAGCTAGTCGAAACGAAAAAGGACCAAAATGGACGAAGTTGGTCAAGTTTGGTGATTCTTGCAATCAAATATCTTTTCCTTGGTCCCAAAGTTCTCCAATTGGTCTAATATGTCATATTACATCAATCTATGCCTAACATTTGGGTTCGGTCAACTTTGGAGCTAGTCGGAACGAAGAAACATCAAAATGGACGAAGTTGGTCAAGTTGGATGATTCTTGGACCAAATCTCTTTTCCTTGGTCCCTAAACTTCTCCAATTGGGCTAATGTGTCATATTACATGAATCTATGCTGACATATGGGTTCGTCAACTTATGGAACTAGTCGGAAAGAAGAAAGACCAAAATGGACGAAGTTGGTCAAGTTGGGTGATTCTTGCACCAAATTCTTTTCCTTGGTCCCAAACCTTTTCAATTGGTTAATGTGTCATATTACATCAATCTATGCTTGAAATTCGGGTTCGGTCAACTTTGGAGCTAGTCGGAACGAAGAAAGACCAAAATGGACGAGTTAGTCAAGTTGGGTGATTCTTGCACCAAATATCTTTAGCTTGGTCCCAAACTTCTGCAATTGGTCTAATGTGTCATATTACATCAATCTATGCTTGACATTTGGGTTCGATCACTTTGGAGCTAGTGGGAATGAAGAAAGACCAAAATGGACGAAGTTGGTCAACTTGGTGATTCTTGCACCAAATATCTTTTACCTTGGTCCCAAACTTCTCCAATTGGTCTAATGTGCCATATTACATTGATGTATTCTGACATTTGGGTTCGGCAACTTTGGAGCTAGTTAGAACGAAAAAAAGACCAAAATCGACGAAGTTGGTCAAGTTCGGTGATTCTTGCACCAAATATCTTTTCGTTGGTCCCAAACTTCTCCAATTTGTTTAATGTGTCATATTACATCAATATATGCCTGTCATTTGAGTTCGGTCAACTTTGGAGCTAGTCGAAATGCAAGAACACCAAAATAGACGAAGGTGGTCAACTTGGATGATTTAGTGGCCAAATCTCTTTTCCTTGGTCCCAAACTTCTTTAATTGGTTTAATGTGTCATATTACATCAATCTATGCATGACATTTGGGTTCGGTCAACTTTGGAGCTAGTCGGAACGAAAAAAGACCAAAATTGACGAAGTTGGTCAAGTTGGGTGATTCTTGCACCAAATATCGTTACCTTGGTCCCAAACTTCTCCAATTGGGCTAATGTGTCATATTACATCAATCTATGCTTGACATTTTGGTTCAGTCAACTTTGGAGCTAGTCAGAACGAAAAAAAACCAAAATGGACGAAGTTGGTCAAGTTTGGTGATTCTTGCACCAAATATCTTTTCCTTGGTACCAAACTTCTCCAATTTTGTTTAATGTGTCATATTACATCAATATATGCCTGTCATTTGGAGTTCGAGTCAACTTTGGAGCTAGTCGGAACGCAAAAAGACCAAAATAGACAAAGGTGGTCAACTTGGATGATTCTTGCGCCAAATCTCTTTTCCTTGGTCCCAAACTTCTCTAATTGGTTTAATGTGTCATATTACATCAATCTATGCTGTGACATTTGGGTTCGGTCAACTTTGGAGCTAGTCGGAACGAAGAAAGACCAAAATGGACGAAGTTGGTCAAGTTTGTGATTCTTGCGCCAAATATCTTTACCTTGGGCCTAAACTTCTCCAATTGGTCTAATGTGTCATATTACATCAATCTATGCTTGATCATTTGGGTTCGGCCAACTTTGGAGCTAGTCGGAACGAAAAAAGACCAAAATGGACGAAGTTGGTCAAGTTCGGTGATTCTTGCACCAAATATCTTTTCCTTGTGCCAAACTTCTCCAATTGGTTTAATGTGTCTTATTACATCAATCTGAGCTTGACATTTGGGTTCGGTCCACTTTGGAGCTAGTCGGAACGCAAAAGACCAAAATAGAGAAGGTGGTCAACTTGGATGATTCTTGCACCAAATATCTTTTCCTTGGTCCCAAACTTCTCCAATTAGTTTAATGTGTCATATTACATCAATATATGCTTTATTTGGGTGTCATTTGAGTTCGGTCAACTTTGGAGCTAGTCAGAATGCAAAAAGAGCAAAATAGACGAAGGTGGTCAACTTGGATGATTCTTGCGCCAAATCTCTTTTCCTTGGTCACAAACTTCTCTAATTGGTTTAATGTGTCATATGACATCAATCTATGCTTGGCATTCGGGTTCGGTTAACTTTGGAGCTAGTCGGAACGCAAAAAGACCAAAATAGATGAAGGTGGTCAACTTGGATGATTCTTGCACCAAATATCTTTTCCTTGGTACCAAACTTCTCCAATTAGTTTAATGTGTCATATAAAATCAATATATGCCTGTCATTTGAGTTCAGTCAACTTTGGAGCTAGTCGGATTGCAAAAAGACCAAAATAGACAAAGGTGGTCAACTTGGATGATTCTTGCGCAAATCTATTTTCCTTGGTCCCAAACTTATCTAATTGGTTTAATGTGTCATATGACATCAATCTATGCTTGGCATTCGGGTTCGGTCAACTTTGGAGCTAGTCGGAATGCAAAAAGACCTAAATAGATGAAGGTGGTCAACTTGGATGATTCTTGGCACCAAATATCTTTACCTTGGTCCCAAACTTCTCCATTGGGTCTAATGTGTCATATTACATCAATCTATGCTTGACATTTGGGTTTCGGTCAACTTTGGAGCTAGTCGGAACGAAGAAAGACCAAAATGGACGAAATTGGTCAAGTCGAGTGATTCTTGCACCAAATATTTGTTCTTGGTCCAAACTTCTCCAATTGGTCTAATGTGCCATATTACATTAATGTATTCTGACATTTGGGTTCAGGCAACTTTGGAGCTAGTCAGAACGAAAAAAGACCAAAATGGACGAAGTTGGTGAAGTTCGGTGATTCTTGCACCAAATATCTTTTCCTTGGTCCCAAACTTCCCCAATTAGTTTAATGTGTCATATTACATCAATATATGCTGTCATTTGAGTTCGGTCAACTTTGGAGCTAGTCGGAATGCAAAAAGAGCAAAATAGACGAAGGTGGTCAACTTGGATGATTCTTGCGCCAATTCTCTTTTCCTTGGTGCCAAACTTCTCCAATTGGCCAAACTTCTCCAATTGGTTTAATGTGTCATATTACATCAATCTATGCTTGACATTTGGGTTCGGTCCACTTTGGAGCTAGTCGGAACGAAAAAAGACCAAAATGGACGAAGTTGGCCAAGTTCGGTGATTCTTGCACCAAATTCTTTTCCTTGGTCCCAAATTTCTGCAATTGGTTTAATGTGTCATATTACATCAATATATGCCTGTCATTTGAGTTCGGTCAACTTTGGAGCTAGTTGGAATGCAAAAACACCAAAATAGACGAAGGTGGTCAACTTGGATGATTCTTGTGCCAAATCTTTTTTCCTTGGTCACAAACTTCTCTAATTGGTTTAATGTGTCATATTACATTAATCTATGCTTGACATTTGGGTTCGGTCAACTTTGGAGCTAGTCGGAACGAAAAAAGACCAAAATGGACGAAGTTGGTCAAGTTGGGTGATTCTTGCACCAAATATCTTTTCCTTGGTCCCAAACTTCTCCAATTGGTCTAATGTGTCATATTACATCAATCTATGCTTGACATTCGGGTTCGGTCACTTTGGAGCTAGTCAGAACGAAAAAAAACCAAAATGGACGAAGTTGATCAAGTTTGGTGATTCTTGCACCAAATATCTTTTCCTTGGTACCAAACTTCTCCAATTAGTTTAATGTGTTATATTAACATCAATATATGCCTGTCATTTGAGTTCAGTCAACTTTGGAGCTAGTCGGAATGAAAAAGACCAAAATAGACAAGGTGGTCAACTTGGATGATTCTTGCGCCAAATCTATTTTCCTTGGTCCCAAACTTCTCCAATTGGTTTAATGTGTCATATTACATCAATCTATGCTTTGCATTCGGGTTCGGTCAACTTTGGAGCTAGTCGGAACGCAAAAAGACCAAAATAGATGAGGTGGTCAACTTGGGTGATTCTTGCACCAAATATCTTTACCTTGGTCCCAAACTTCTCCAATTGGTCTAATGTGTCATAGTACATCAATCTATGCTTGACATTTGGGTTTGGTCAACTTTGGAGCTAGTCGGAACGAAGAAAGACCAAAAGGAACAAAGTTGGTCAAGTTTGGAGATTCTTGCACCAAATATCTTTTCCTTGGTCCTAAACTTCTCCAATTGGGCTAATGTGTCATATTACATCAATCTATGCCTAACATTTGGGTTCGGTCAACTTTGGATCTAGTAGGAACGAAAAAGACCAAAATGGACGAAGTTGGTCTAGTTGGATGATTCTTGGACCAAATCTCTTTTCCTTGGTCCCAAACTTCTCCAATTTGGCTAATGTGTATATTACATGAATCTATGCCTGACATTTGGGTTCGGTCAACTATCGAACTAGTCGGAACGAAGAAAGACAAAAATGGACCAAGTTGGACAAGTTAGGTGATTCTTGCACCAAAGATCTTTTCCTTGGTCCCACACTTCTCCAATTGATCTAATGTGTCATATTACATCAACATATGCCTATCATTTGAGTTCGGTCAACCTTGGAGCTAGTCGGAACGCAGAAAGACCAAAATAGACGAAGTGGGTCAACTTCGATGATTCTTGCGCCAAATCTCTTTTCCTTGGTCCCAAACTTCTCCATATGGTTTAATGTGTCATATTACAACAATCTATGCTTGACATTTGGGTTTGGTAAACTTTGGAGCTAGTCGGAACGAAGACAGACCAAAATGGACGAAGTTGGTCAAGTTGGGTGATTCTTGCACCAAATATCTTTTCCTTGGTCCCCAACTTCTCCAATTGGTCTAATGTGTCATATTACATCAATCTATGCTTGACATTCGGGTTCGGTCACTTTGGAGCTAGTCGGAACGAAAAAAGACCAAAATGGACGAAGTTGGCCAAGTTCGGTGATTCTTGCACCAAATATCTTTTCCTTGTCCCAAACTTCTCCAATTAGTTTAATGTGTCATATTACATCAATATATGCCTGTCATTTGAGTTCGGTCAACTTTGGAGCTAGTCGGAATGCAAAAACACCAAAATAGACGAAAGTGGTCAACATGGATGATTCTTGCGCCAAATCTCTTTTCCTTGGTCCCAAACTTCTCTAATTGGTTTAATGTGTCATATTACATCAATCTATGCTTGACATTTGGGTTCGGTCAACTTTGGAGCTAGTCGGAACGAATAAAGACCAAAATGGACGAAGTTGGTCAAGTTGGGTGATTCTTGCACCAATTATCTTTACCTTGGTCCCAAACTTCTCCAATTGGGCTAATGTGTTATATTACATCAATCTATGCTTGACAGTTGGGTTCGGTCAACTTTGGAGATAGTCGGAAAGAAAAAAGACCAAAATGGACGAAGTTGGTAAGTTCGGTGATTCTTGCACCAAATATCTTTTCCTTGGTCCCAAACTTCTCCAATTGGCTAATGTGTAATATTACATGAATCAATGCCTGACATTTGGGTTGGTCAACTATGGAACTAGTCGGAACGAAGAAAGACAAAAATGGATGAAGTTGGTCAAGTTGGGTGATTCTTGCACCAAAGATCTTTTCCTTGGTCCCACACTTCTCCAATTGATCTAATGTGTCATATTACATCAATATATGCCTGTCATTTGCGTTCGGTCAACATTGGATCTAGTCGAAACGCAAAAAGACCAAAATAGATGAAGGTGGTCAACTTGGATGATTCTTGCGCCAAATCTCTTTTCCTTGGTCCAAACTTCTCCAATTGGGTTTAATGTGTTATATTACATCAATCTATGCTTGACATTTGGGTTCGGTCAACTTTAGAGCTAGTCGGAACGAAGAAAGACCAAATGGACGAAGTTGGTCAAGTTGGGTGATTCTTGCACCAATTTCTTTCCTTGGTCCCAAACTTCTCCAATTGGTCTAATGTGTCATATTCATCAATCTATGCTTGACATTTGGGTTCGGTCCACTTTGGAGCTAGTCGGAACGAAAAAAGACCAAAATGGACGAAGTTGGTCAAGTTCGGTGATTCTTGCACCAAATAACTTTTCCTTGGTCCCAAACTTCTCCAATTAGTTTAATATGTCATATTACATCAATATATGCCTGACATTTGAGTTTGGTCAACTTTGGAGCTTGTCGGAATGCAAAAAGACCAAAATAGACGAAGGTGGTCAAGTTGGATGATTCTTGCACCAAATCTCTTTTCCTTGGTCCCAAACTTCACTAATTGGTTTAATGTGTCATATTACATCATTCTATGCTTGACATTTGGGTTCGGTCAACTTTGGAGCTAGTCGAAACGAAAAAAGACCAAAATGGACGAAGTTGGTCAAGTTCGGTGATTCTTGCACCAAATATCTTTACCTTGGTCCCAAACTTCTCCAATTGGGCTAATGTGTCATATTACATCAATCTATGCTTGACATTTTGGGTCAGTCAACTTTGGAGCTAGTCAGAACGAAAAAAGACCAAAATGGACGAAGTTGGTCAAGTTTGGTGATTCTTGCACCAAATATTTTTCCTTGGTCCCAAACTTCTCCAATTATTTTAATGTGTCATATTACATCAATATATGCCTGTCATTTGAGTTCGATCAACTTTGGAGCTAGTCGGAATGAAAAAAGACTAAAATGGACGAAGTTGGTCAAGTTCGGTGATTCTTGCGCCAAATCTCTTTTCTTGGTCCCAAACTTCTCCAATTGGTTTAATGCGTCATATTACATAATCTATGCTTGACATTTGAGTTCGGTCAACTTTGGAGCTAGTCAGAACGAAAAAAGACCCAAATGGACGAAGTTGGTCAAGTTTGTGATTCTTGCACCAAATATCTTTACCTTGGCCTAAACTTCTCCAATTCGTCTAATGTGTAATATTACATCAATTTATGCCTGACATTTGGGTTCGGTCAACTTTGGAGCTAGTCGGAATAAAAAAGACCAAAATGGACGAAGTTGGTCAACTTTGTGATTCTTGCGCCAAATATCTTTTCCTTGGTCCTAAACTTCTCCAATTGGTTTTATGTGTCATATTACATAAATCTATGCTTGACATTTGGGTTCGGTCAACTTTGGAATTAGTCAGAAGGAAGAAAGACCAAAATGGACAAAGTTGGTCAAGTTCGATGATTCTTGCACCAAATATCTTTACCTTGGTCCCAAACTTCTCCAATTGGTCTTGTGTGTCATATTACATCAATCTATGCTTGACATTTGGGTTCGGTCAACTTTGGAGCTAGTCGGAACGAAGAAAGACCAAAATGGACGGAGTTGGTCAAGTTCGGTGATTGTTTCACCTAATATCTTTACCTTGGTCCCAAACTCTCCAATTGGTCTAATGTGTCATATTACATCAATCTATGCCTAACATTTGGGTTCGGTCAACTTGGGAGCTAGTCGGAATGAAAAAGACCAAAATGGACGAAGTTGGTCAAGTTCGGTGATTCTTTCACCAATATCTTTACCTTGGTCCCAAACTTCTCCAATTTGTCTAATGTGTCATATTACATCAATCTATGCTTGACATTTGGGTTCGGTCAACTTTGGAGCTAGTCGGAATGAAAAAAGACCAAAATGGACGAAGTTGGTCAAGTTCGGTGATTCTTGCACCAAATATCTGTTCCTTGGTCCCAAACTTCTCCAATTAGTCTAATGTGTAATATTACATGAATCTATGCCTGACATTTGGGTTCGGTCAACTACGGAACTAGTTAGAAAGAAGAAAGACCAAAATGGACGAAGTTGGTCAAGTTCGGTGATTCTTGGGGAAAATCTCTTTTCCTTGCCCCAAACATCTCCAATTGGTTTAATGTGTCATATTACTTCAATCTATGCTTGACATTTGGGTTCGGTCAACTTTGGAGCTAGTCGGAATGAAAAAAGACCAAAATGGACGAAGTTGGTCAAGTTCGGTGATTCTTGTGCCAAATATCTTTTCCTTGGTCCTAAACTTCTCCAATTGGTCTAATGTGTCATATTACATCAATATATGCCTGTCATTTGAGTTCGGTCAACTTTGGAGCTAGTCGGAATGCAAAAGAGCAAAATAGACAAAGGTGGTCAAGTTGGTGATTCTTGCACCAAATATCTTTACCTTGGTCCCAAACTTCTCCAATTGGTCTTGTGTGTCATATTACATCAATCTATGCTTGACATTTGGGTTCGGTCAACTTTGGAGCTAGTCGGAATGCAAAAAGACCAAAATAGACGAAGGTGGTCAACTTGGATGATTCTTGCGCCAAATCTCTTTTCCTTGGTCCCAAACTTCTGCAATTAGTTTTATGTGTCATATTACATCAATCTATGCTTGACATTTGGGTTCGGTCAACCTTGGAGTTAGTCAAAAGGAAGAAAGACCAAAATAGACGAAGTTGGTCAAGTTCGGTGATTCTTGGGAAAATCTCTTTTCCTTGGCCCCAAACATCTCCAATTGGTTTTATGTGTCATATTACTTCAATCTATGCTTGACATTTGGGTTCGGTCAACTTTGGAGCTAGTCGGAATGAAAAAAGACCAAAATGGACGAAGTTGGTCAAGTTCGGTGATTGTTGTGCCAAATATCTTTTCCTTGGTCCCAAACTTCTCCAATTGGTCTAATGTGTCATATTACATCAATATATGCCTGTCATTTGAGTTCGGTCAACTTTGGAGCTAGTCGGAATGCAAAAAGAGCAAAATAGACAAAGGTGGTCAAGTTGGGTAATTCTTGCACCAAATATCTTTACCTTGGTCCCAAACTTCTCCAATTGGTCTTGTGTGTCATATTACATCAATCTATGCTTGACATTTGGGTTCGGTCAACTTTGGAGCTAGTCGGAACGAAGAAAGACCGAAATGGACGAATTTGGTCAAGTTCGGTGATTCTTGCACCAAGTATCTGTTCCTTGGTCCCAAACTTCTCCAATTGGTCTAATGTGTCATATTACATTAATGTATGCCTGACATTTGGGTTCAGTCAACTTTGGAGCTAGTCGGAACGCAAAAAGACCAAAATAGACGAAGGTGGTCAACTTGGATGATTCTTGCGCCAAATCTCTTTTCCTTGGTCCCAAACTTCTCCAATTGGTTTAATGTGTCATATTACATCAATCTATGCTTGACATTCGGGTTCGGTCAACTTTGGAGCTAGTCGGAACGAAGAAAGACCAAAATGGATGAAGTTGGTCAAGTTCGGTGATTCTTGCCCCTAATATCTTTTCCTTGGTCCCAAACTTCTCCAATTGGTCTAATGTGTCATATTACATCAATCTATGCCTGACATTTGGGTTCGGTCAACTTTGGAGCTAGTCGGAATGAAAAAAGACCAAAATGGACGAAGTTGGTCAAGTTCGGTGATTCTTGTGGCAATTATCTTTTCCTTGGTCCCCAACATCTCCAATTGGTCTAATGTGTCATATTACATCAATCTATGCCTGACATTTGGGTTCGGTCAACTTTGGAGCTAGTCGGAATGAAAAAAGACCAAAATGGATGAAGTTGGTCAAGTTCGGTGATTCTTGCACCAAATATCTTTTCCTTGGTCCCAAACTTCTCTAATTGGTCTAATGTGTCATATTACATCAATATATGCCTGTCATTTGAGTTCTGTCAACTTTGGAGCTAGTCGGAATGCAAAAAGACCAAAATAGACGAAGGTGGTCAACTTGGATGATTCTTGCGCCAAATCTCTTTTCCTTTGTCCCAAACTTCTGCAATTGGATTTATGTGTCATATTACTTCAATCTATGCTTGACATTTGGGTTCGGTCAACCTTGGAGTTAGTCAGAAGGAAGAAAGACCAAAATGGACGAAGTTGGTCAAGTTCGGTGATTCTTGGAGCAAATATCTTTTCCTTGGTCTCAAACTTCTCCAATTGGTCTAATGTGTCATATTAAATCAATCTATGCCTAACATTTGGGTTCGGTCAACTTTGGAGCTAGTCGGAACGCAAAAAGACCAAAATAGATGGAGGTGGTCAACTTGGATGATTCTTGCGCCAAATCTCTTTTCCTTGGTCCCAAACTTCTCCAATTGGTCTAATGGGTAATATTACATGAATCTATGCCTGACATTTGGGTTCGGTCAACTATGGAACTAGTCAGAAAAAAAAGACGAAAATGGACGAAGTTGGTCAACTTCGGTGATTCTTGCACCAATATCTTTTCCTTGGTCCCAAACTTCTCCAATTGGTCTAATGTGTAATATTACATAAATCTATGGCTGACATTTGGGTTCGGTCAACTACGGAACTAGTGAGAAAGAAGAAAGACCAAAATGGACGAAGTTTGTCAAGTTGGGTGATTCTTGCACGAAATATCTTTTCCTTCGTCCCAAACTTCTCCAATTGGTCTAATGTGTCATATTACATTAATATATACCTGTCATTTGGGTTCGGTTAACTTTAGAGCTAGTCGAAACGAAGAAAGACCAAAAATGACGAATTTGGTCAAGTTGGATGATTCTTGCACCAAATCTCTTTTGCTTGGACCCAAACTTCTCCAATTGGGCTAACGTGTAATATTACATGAATCTATGCCTGTCATTTGGGTTCGGTCAACTTTGGAGGTAGTTGGAACGAAGAAAGACCAAAATGGACGAAGTTGGTCAAGTTGGGTGATTCTTGCACCAAATATCTTTTCCTTAGTCCCAAACTTCTCCAATTAGTCTAATGTGTCATATTACATCAATCTATGCTGGACATTTGGGTTCAGTTAACTTTGGCGCTAGTCGGAACGAAACAAGAGCAAAAGGAACGAAGTTGGTCAAGTTCGGTGATTCTTGTGCCAAATATCTTTTCCTTGGTCCCAAACTTCTCCAATTGGTCTAATGTGTCAAATTACATCAATCTATGCCTGACATTTAGGTTCGGTCAACTTTGGAGCTAGTCGAAACGAAGAAAGACCAAAATGGACGAAGTTGGTCAAGTTGGGTGATTCTTGCACCAAATATCTTTTCCTTGGTCCCAAACTTCTCCAATTAGCCTAATGTGTAATATTACATGAATTTATGCCTGACATTTGGGTTCGGTCAACTACGGAACTAGTTAGAAAGAAGAAAGACCAAAATGGACGAAGTTGGTCAAGTTGGGTGATTCTTGCACCAAATATCTTTACCTTGGTCCCAAACTTCTCCAATTAGTCTAATGTGTAATATTACATGAATATATGCCTGACATTTGGGTTCAGTCAACTTTGGAGCTAATCGGAACAAAGAAAGACCAAAATGGACGAAGTTGGTCAAGTTGGGTGATTCTTGCACCAAATATCTTTTCCTTGGTCCCAAACTTCTCCAATTGGTCTAATGTGTCATACTACATCAATCTATGCTTGACATTTGGGTTTGGTCAACTTTGGAGTTAGTCGGAACGAAAAAAGACTAAAATGGACGAAGTTGGTCAAGTTCGGTGATTCTTACACCAAATATCTTTTCCCTGGTCCCAAACTTCTCCAATTAGTCTAATGTGTAATATTACATGAATCTATGCCTGACATTTGGGTTCGGTCAACTACAGAACTAGTCAGTAAGAAGAAAGACCAAAATGGACGAAGTTGGTCAAGTTCGGTGATTCTTGGGCCAAATCTCTTTTCCTTGGTCCCAAACTTCTCCAATTGGTCTAATGTGTCATATTACATCAATCTATGCCTGACATTTGGGTTCGGTCAACTTTGTAGCTAGTCGGAACAAAGAAAGACCAAAATGGACGAAGTTGGTCATGTTGGGTGATTCTTGCACCAAATATCTTTTCCTTGGTCCCAAACTTCTCCAATTGGTCTAATGTGTCATATTACATCAATCTATGCCTGATATTTGGGTTCGGTCAACTCTGTAGCTAGTCGGAACAAAGAAAGACCAAAATGGATGAAGTTGGTCAAGTTGGGTGATTCTTGCACCAAATATCTTTTCCTTGGTCCCAAACTTCTCCAATTGGTCTAATGTGTAATATTACATGAATCTATGCCTGACATTTGGGTTCGGTCAACTACGGAACTAATCAGAAAGAAGAAAGACCAAAATGGACGAAGGTGGTCAAGTTGGGTGATTCTTGCACCAAATATCTTTACCTTGGTCCCAAACGCAAATAGACCGAAATAGACGAAGGTAGTCAACTTGGATGATTGTTGCGCCAAATCTCTTTTCCTTGGTCCCAAACTTCTCCAATTGGTTTAATGTGTCATATTACATCAATCTATGCTTGACATTCGGGTTCGGTGAACTTTAGAGCTACTCAGAACGAAGAAAGACAAAAAATGGACGAAGTTGGTGAAGTTTGGTGATTCTTGCACCAAATACCCTTTCCTTGGTCCAAAACTTCTCCAATTGGTCTAATGTGTAATATTACATGAATCTATGTCTGACATTTGGGTTCGGTCAACTACGGAACTAGTTAGAAAGAAGAAAGACCAAAATGGACGAAGTTGGTGAAGTTGGGTGATTCTTGCACCAAATATCTTTACCTTGGTGCCAAACTTCCCCAATTGGTCTAATGTGTCATATTACATTAATTTATGCTTGACATTTGGGTTCGGTCAACTTTGGAGTTAGTCGGAACGAACAAAGTCCAAAATGGACGAAGTTGGTCAAGTTCGGTGATTCTTGCACCAAACATCTGTTCCTTGGTCCCAAACTTCTCCAATTGGTCTAATGTGTCATATTACATTAATGTATGCCTGACATTTGGGTTCAGTCAACTTTGGAGCTAGTCGGAACGAAAAAAGACCAAAATGGACGAAGTTGGTCAAGTTGGGTGATTCTTGCACCAAATATCTTTTCCTTGGTCCCAAACTTCTCCAATTGGTCTAATGTGTAATATTACATGAATCTATGCTTGACATTTGGGTTCGGTCAACTACGGAACTAATCAGAAAGAAGAAAGACCAAAATGGACGAAGGTGGTCAAGTTGGGTGATTCTTGCACCAAATATCTTTACCTTGGTCCCAAACGCAAATAGACCGAAATAGACGAAGGTAGTCAACTTGGATGATTGTTGCGCCAAATCTCTTTTCCTTGGTCCCAAACTTCTCCAATTGGTTTAATGTGTCATATTACATTAATGTATGCCTGAAATTTGGGTTCGGTCAACTTTGGAGCTAGTCGGAACGAAAAAAGACCAAAATGGACGAAGTTGGTCAAGTTGGGTGATTCTTGCACCAAATATCTTTTCCTTGGTCCCAAACTTCTCCAATTAGCCTAATATGTAATATTACATGAATTTATGCCTGACATTTGGGTTCGGTCAACTACGGAACTAGTCAGAAAGAAGAAAGACCAAAATGGACGAAGTTGGTCAAGTTGGGTGATTCTTGCACCAAATATCTTTACCTTGGTCCCAAACTTCTCCAATTAGTCTAATGTGTAATATTACATGAATATATGCCTGACATTTGGGTTCAGTCAACTTTGGAGCTAATCGGAACAAAGAAAGACCAAAATGGACGAAGTTGGTCAAGTTGGGTGATTCTTGCACCAAATATCTTTTCCTTGGTCCCAAACTTCTCCAATTGGTCTAATGTGTCATATTACATCAATCTATGCTTGACATTTGGGTTTGGTCAACTTTGGAGTTAGTCGGAACGAAAAAAGACTAAAATGGACGAAGTTGGTCAAGTTCGGTGATTCTTACACCAAATATCTTTTCCCTGGTCCCAAACTTCTCCAATTAGTCTAATGTGTAATATTACATGAATCTATGCCTGACATTTGGGTTCGGTCAACTACAGAACTAGTCAGTAAGAAGAAAGACCAAAATGGACGAAGTTGGTCAAGTTCGGTGATTCTTGGGCCAAATCTCTTTTCCTTGGTCCCAAATTCTCCAATTGGTCTAATGTGTCATATTACATCAATCTATGCCTGACATTTGGGTTCGGTCAACTTTGTAGCTAGTCGGAACAAAGAAAGACCAAAATGGACGAAGTTGGTCATGTTGGGTGATTCTTGCACCAAATATCTTTTCCTTGGTCCCAAACTTCTCCAATTGGTCTAATGTGTCATATTACATCAATCTATGCCTGATATTTGGGTTCGGTCAACTCTGTAGCTAGTCGGAACAAAGAAAGACCAAAATGGATGAAGTTGGTCAAGTTGGGTGATTCTTGCACCAAATATCTTTTCCTTGGTCCCAAACTTCTCCAATTGGTCTAATGTGTAATATTACATGAATCTATGCCTGACATTTGGGTTCGGTCAACTACGGAACTAATCAGAAAGAAGAAAGACCAAAATGGACGAAGGTGGTCAAGTTGGGTGATTCTTGCACCAAATATCTTTACCTTGGTCCCAAACGCAAATAGACCGAAATAGACGAAGGTAGTCAACTTGGATGATTGTTGCGCCAAATCTCTTTTCCTTGGTCCCAAACTTCTCCAATTGGTTTAATGTGTCATATTACATCAATCTATGCTTGACATTCGGGTTCGGTGAACTTTAGAGCTACTCAGAACGAAGAAAGACAAAAAATGGACGAAGTTGGTGAAGTTTGGTGATTCTTGCACCAAATACCCTTTCCTTGGTCCAAAACTTCTCCAATTGGTCTAATGTGTAATATTACATGAATCTATGTCTGACATTTGGGTTCGGTCAACTACGGAACTAGTTAGAAAGAAGAAAGACCAAAATGGACGAAGTTGGTGAAGTTGGGTGATTCTTGCACCAAATATCTTTACCTTGGTGCCAAACTTCCCCAATTGGTCTAATGTGTCATATTACATTAATTTATGCTTGACATTTGGGTTCGGTCAACTTTGGAGTTAGTCGGAACGAACAAAGTCCAAAATGGACGAAGTTGGTCAAGTTCGGTGATTCTTGCACCAAACATCTGTTCCTTGGTCCCAAACTTCTCCAATTGGTCTAATGTGTCATATTACATTAATGTATGCCTGACATTTGGGTTCAGTCAACTTTGGAGCTAGTCGGAACGAAAAAAGACCAAAATGGACGAAGTTGGTCAAGTTGGGTGATTCTTGCACCAAATATCTTTTCCTTGGTCCCAAACTTCTCCAATTGGTCTAATGTGTAATATTACATGAATCTATGCTTGACATTTGGGTTCGGTCAACTACGGAACTAATCAGAAAGAAGAAAGACCAAAATGGACGAAGGTGGTCAAGTTGGGTGATTCTTGCACCAAATATCTTTACCTTGGTCCCAAACGCAAATAGACCGAAATAGACGAAGGTAGTCAACTTGGATGATTGTTGCGCCAAATCTCTTTTCCTTGGTCCCAAACTTCTCCAATTGGTTTAATGTGTCATATTACATCAATCTATGCTTGACATTCGGGTTCGGTGAACTTTAGAGCTACTCAGAACGAAGAAAGACAAAAAATGGACGAAGTTGGTGAAGTTTGGTGATTCTTGCACCAAATACCCTTTCCTTGGTCCAAAACTTCTCCAATTGGTCTAATGTGTAATATTACATGAATCTATGTCTGACATTTGGGTTCGGTCAACTACGGAACTAGTTAGAAAGAAGAAAGACCAAAATGGACGAAGTTGGTGAAGTTGGGTGATTCTTGCACCAAATATCTTTACCTTGGTGCCAAACTTCCCCAATTGGTCTAATGTATCATATTACATTAATTTATGCTTGACATTTGGGTTCGGTCAACTTTGGAGTTAGTCGGAACGAACAAAGTCCAAAATGGACGAAGTTGGTCAAGTTCGGTGATTCTTGCACCAAACATCTGTTCCTTGGTCCCAAACTTCTCCAATTGGTCTAATGTGTCATATTACATTAATGTATGCCTGACATTTGGGTTCAGTCAACTTTGGAGCTAGTCGGAACGAAAAAAGACCAAAATGGACGAAGTTGGTCAAGTTGGGTGATTCTTGCACCAAATATCTTTTCCTTGGTCCCAAACTTCTCCAATTGGTCTAATGTGTAATATTACATGAATCTATGCCTGACATTTTGGTTCGGTCAACTACGGAACTAATCAGAAAGAAGAAAGACCAAAATGGACGAAGTTGGTGAAGTTGGGTGATTCTTGCACCAAATATCTTTACCTTGGTGCCAAACTTCTCCAATTGGTCTAATGTGTCATATTACATTAATTTATGCTTGACATTTGGGTTCGGTCAACTTTGGAGCTAGTCGGAACGAACAAAGTCCAAAATGGACGAATTTGGTCAAGTTCAGTGATTCTTGCACCAAATATCTTTTCCTTGGTCCCAAACTTCTCCAATTGGTCTAATGTGTCATATTACATCAATCTATGCCTGATATTTGGGTTCGGTCAACTCTGTAGCTAGTCGGAACAAAGAAAGACCAAAATGGATGAAGTTGGTCAAGTTGGGTGATTCTTGCACCAAATATCTTTTCCTTGGTCCCAAACTTCTCCAATTGGTCTAATGTGTAATATTACATGAATCTATGCCTGACATTTGGGTTCGGTCAACTACGGAACTAATCAGAAAGAAGAAAGACCAAAATGGACGAAGGTGGTCAAGTTGGGTGATTCTTGCACCAAATATCTTTACCTTGGTCCCAAACGCAAATAGACCGAAATAGACGAAGGTAGTCAACTTGGATGATTGTTGCGCCAAATCTCTTTTCCTTGGTCCCAAACTTCTCCAATTGGTTTAATGTGTCATATTACATCAATCTATGCTTGACATTCGGGTTCGGTGAACTTTAGAGCTACTCAGAACGAAGAAAGACAAAAAATGGACGAAGTTGGTGAAGTTTGGTGATTCTTGCACCAAATACCCTTTCCTTGGTCCAAAACTTCTCCAATTGGTCTAATGTGTAATATTACATGAATCTATGTCTGACATTTGGGTTCGGTCAACTACGGAACTAGTTAGAAAGAAGAAAGACCAAAATGGACGAAGTTGGTGAAGTTGGGTGATTCTTGCACCAAATATCTTTACCTTGGTGCCAAACTTCCCAATTGGTCTAATGTGTCATATTACATTAATTTATGCTTGACATTTGGGTTCGGTCAACTTTGGAGTTAGTCGGAACGAACAAAGTCCAAAATGGACGAAGTTGGTCAAGTTCGGTGATTCTTGCACCAAACAACTGTTCCTTGGTCCCAAACTTCTCCAATTGGTCTAATGTGTCATATTACATTAATGTATGCCTGACATTTGGGTTCAGTCAACTTTGGAGCTAGTCGGAACGAAAAAAGACCAAAATGGACGAAGTTGGTCAAGTTGGGTGATTCTTGCACCAAATATCTTTTCCTTGGTCCCAAACTTCTCCAATTGGTCTAATGTGTAATATTACATGAATCTATGCTTGACATTTGGGTTCGGTCAACTACGGAACTAATCAGAAAGAAGAAAGACCAAAATGGACGAAGGTGGTCAAGTTGGGTGATTCTTGCACCAAATATCTTTACCTTGGTCCCAAACGCAAATAGACCGAAATAGACGAAGGTAGTCAACTTGGATGATTGTTGCGCCAAATCTCTTTTCCTTGGTCCCAAACTTCTCCAATTGGTTTAATGTGTCATATTACATCAATCTATGCTTGACTTTCGGGTTCGGTGAACTTTAGAGCTACTCAGAACGAAGAAAGACAAAAAATGGACGAAGTTGGTGAAGTTTGGTGATTCTTGCACCAAATACCTTTTCCTTGGTCCAAAACTTCTCCAATTAGTCTAATGTGTAATATTACATGAATCTATGTCTGACATTTGGGTTCGGTCAACTACGGAACTAGTTAGAAAGAAGAAAGACCATAATGGACGAAGTTGGTCAAGTTGGGTGATTCTTGCACCAAATATCTTTACCTTGGTGCCAAAATTCCCCAATTGGTGTAATGTGTCATATTACATTAATTTATGCTTGACATTTGGGTTCGGTCAACTTTGGAGCTAGTCGGAACGAACAAAGTCCAAAATGGACGAAGTTGGTCAAGTTCAGTGATTCTTGCACCAAATATCTGTTCCTTGGTCCCAAACTTCTCCAATTGGTCTAATGTGTCATATTACATTAATGTATGCCTGAAATTTGGGTTCAGTCAACTTTGGAGCTAGTCGGAACGAAAAAAGACCAAAATGGACGAAGTTGGTCAAGTTGGGTGATTCTTGCACCAAATATCTTTTCCTTAGTCCCAAACTTCTCCAATTGGTCTAATGTGTCATATTACATCAATCTATGCTTGACATTTGGGTTCGGTCAACTTTGGAGTTAGTCGGAACGAAAAGAGACTAAAATGGACAAAGTTGGTCAAGTTCGGTGATTCTTGCACCAAATATCTTTTCCCTGGTCCAAACTTCTCCAATTAGTCTAATGTGTAATATTACATGAATCTATGCCTGACATTTGGGTTCGGTCAACTACGGAACTAGTCAATAAGAAGGAAGACCAAAATTGACGAAGTTGGTCAAGTTCGGTGATTCTTGGGCCAAATCTCTTTTCCTTGGTCCCAAACTTCTCCAATTGGTCTAATGTGTCATATTACATCAATCTATGCCTGACATTTGGGTTCGGTCAACTTTGTAGCTAGTCGGAACAAAGAAAGACCAAAATGGACAAAGTTGGTCATGTTGGGTGATTCTTGCACCAAATATCTTTTCCTTGGTCCCAAACTTCTCCAATTGGTCTAATGTGTCATATTACATCAATCAATGCCTGATATTTGGGTTCGGTCAACTCTGTAGCTAGTCGGAACAAAGAAAGACCAAAATGGATGAAGTTGGTCAAGTTGGGTGATTCTTGCACCAAATATCTTTTCCTTGGTCCCAAACTTCTCCAATTGGTCTAATGTGTAATATTACATGAATCTATGCCTGACATTTGGGTTCGGTCAACTACGGAACTAATCAGAAAGAAGAAAGACCAAAATGGACGAAGTTGGTCAAGTTGGGTGATTCTTGCACCAAATATCTTTACCTTGGTCCCAAACTTCTCCAATTGGTCTAATGTGTCATATTACATCAATGTATGCCTGACATTTGGGTTCAGTTAATTTTGCAGCTAGTCGGAACGCAAAAAGACCGAAATAGACGAAGGTACTCAACTTGGATGATTGTTGCGCCAAATCTCTTTTCCTTGGTCCCAAACTTCTCCAATTGGTTTAATGTGTCATATTACATCAATCTATGCTTGACATTCGGGTTCGGTGAACTTTAGAGCTACTCAGAACGAAGAAAGACAAAAAATGGACGAAGGTGGTGAAGTTTGGTGATTCTTGCACCAAATACCTTTTCCTTGGTCCAAAACTTCTCCAATTAGTCAAATGTGTAATATTACATGAATCTATGTCTGACATTTGGGTTCGGTCAACTCCGGAACTAGTTAGAAAGAAGAAAGACCAAAATGGACGAAGTTGGTCAAGTTCGGTGATTCTTGGGAAAATCTCTTTTCCTTGGTCCCAAACTTCTCCAATTGGTCTATTGTGTCATATTAAATTAATCTATGCCCGACATTTGGGTTCGGTCAACTTTGGAGCTAGTCGGAACAAAGAAAGACCAAAATGGACGAATTTGGTCAAGTAGGGTGATTCTTGCACCAAATATCTTTTCCTTGGTCCCAAACTTCTCCAATTAGTGTAATGTGTAATAATACATGAATCTATGCCTGACATTTGGGTTCGGTCAACTACGGAACTAGTTAGAAAGAAGAAAGACCAAAATGGACGAAGTTGGTCAAGTTGGGTGATTCTTGCAGCAAATATCTTTACCTTGGTGCCAAACTTCTCCAATTGGTCTAATGTGTCATATTACATTAATTTATGCTTGACATTTGGGTTCGGTCAACTTTGGAGCTAGTCGTAACGAACAAAGTCCAAAATGGACGACGTTGGTCAAGTTCGGTGATTCTTGCACCAAATATCTGTTCCTTGGTCCCAAACTTCTCCAATTGGTCTAATGTGTCATATTACATTAATGTATGCCTGAAATTTGGGTTCAGTCAACTTTGGAGCTAGTCGGAACGAAAAAAGACCAAAATGGACGAAGTTGGTCAAGTTGGGTGATTCTTGCACCAAATATCTTTTCCTTGGTCCCAAACTTCTCCAATTGGTCTAATGTGTCAAATTACATCAATCTATGCTTGACATTTGGGTTCGGTCAACTTTGGAGCTAGTCGGAACGAAAAGAGACTAAAATGGACAAAGTTGGTCAAGTTTGGTGATTCTTGCACCAAATATCTTTTCCCTGGTCCCAAACTTCTCCAATTAGTCTAATGTGTAATATTACATGAATCTATGCCTGACATTTGGGTTCGGTCAACTACGGAACTAGTCAGTAAGAAGAAAGACAAAAATGGACGAAGTTGGTCAAGTTCGGTGATTCTTGGGCCAAATCTCTTTTCCTTGGTCCCAAACTTCTCCAATTGGTTTAATGTGTCATATTACATCAATCTATGCCTGACATTTGGGTTCGGTCAACTTTGGAGCTAGTCGGAATAAAGAAAGACCAAAATGGACGAAGTTGGTCAAGTTGGGTGATTCTTGCACCAAAAATCTTTTCCTTGGTCCCAAACTTCTCCAATTAGTCTAATGTGTAATATTACATGAAGCTATGCCTCACATTTGGGTTCGGTCAACTACGGAACTAGCCAGAAAGAAGAAAGACCAAAATGGATGAAGTTGGTCAAGTTGGGTGATTCTTGCACCAAATATCTTTACCTTGGTCCCAAACTTCTCCAATTGGTCTAATGTGTCATATTACATCAATCTATGCTTGACATTTGGCTTCGGTCAACTTTGGAGCTAGTCGGAAAGAAAAAAGACCAAAATGGACGAAGTTGGTAAAGTTCGATGATTCTTACACCAAATATCTTTTCCTTGGTCCCAAACTTCTCCAATTAGTCTAATGTGTAATATTACATGAATCTATGCCTAACATTTGGCTTCGGTCAACTACGGAACTAGTCAGTAAGAAGAAAGACCAAAATGGACGAAGTTGGTCAAGTTCGATGATTCTTGGGCCAAATCTCTTTTCCTTGGTCCCAAACTTCTCCAATTGGTCTAATGTGTTATATTACATCAATATATGCCTAACATTTGGGTTCGGTGAACTTTGGAGCTAGTCGGAACAAAGAAAGACCAAAATGGACGAAGTTGGTCAAGTTGGGTAATTCTTGCACCAAATATCTTTTCCTTGGTCCGAAACTTCTCCAATTAGTCTAATGTGTAATATTACATGAATTTATGCCTGACATTTGGGTTCGGTCAACTATGGAACTAGTCAGAAAGAAGAAAGACCAAAATGGACGAAGTTGGTCAAGTTCGGTGATTCTTGGGCCAAATCTCTTTTCCTTGGTCCCAAACTTCTCCAATTAGTCTAATGTGTCATATTACATCAATCTATGCTTGACATTTGGGTTCGGTCAACTTTGGAGCTAGTCGGAACAAAGAAAGACCAAAATGGACAAAGTTGGTCAAGTTGGGTGATTCTTGCACCAAAAATCTTTTCCTTGGTCCCAAACTTCTCCAATTAGTCTAATGTGTAATATTACATAAATCTATGCCTGACATTTGGGTTCAGTCAACTTTGGAGCTAGTCGGAACAAAGAAAGACCAAAATAGACGAACTTGGTCAAGTTGGGTGATTCTTAGACCAAATCTCTCATCCTTGGTCCTAAACTTGTCCAATTTGTTTAATGTGTCATATTACGTCAATCTATGCTTGACATTTTGGTTAGGTCATGTTTGGAGCTAATCGGAACGAAGAAAGACCAAAATGGACGAGGTTGGTTAAGTTGTATGATTCTTATTGCAAATCTCTTTTCCTTTGTCCCAAACATCTCCAATTGGTCTAATGTGTCATATTACATCAATCTGTGCCTGACATTTGGGTTCGGTCAACTTTGGAGCTAGTTGAAAAGAAGAAAGACCAAAATGGACGAACTTGGTCAAGTTGTAAAATTCTTGGACCAAATCTCTCATCCTTGGTCCTAAACTTCTCCAATTTGTTTAATGTGTCATATTACGTCAATCTATGCTTGACATTTTGGTTAGGTCATGTTTGGAGCTAATCGGAATGAAGAAAGACCAAAATGGACGAAGTTAGTCAAATTGGGTGATTGTTAGACTAACTCTCTTTTCCTTGCTCCCAAACTTCTCCATATGGTCTAATGTGTCATATTACATCAATCTATGCCTGACATTTGGGTTCGGTCAACTTTGGAGCTAGTCGGAACGAAGAAAGACCAAAATGGACGAGGTTGGTTAAGTTGTATGATTCTTATTGCAAATCTCTTTTCCTTTGTCCCAAACTTCTCCAATTGGTCTAATGTGTCATATTACATCAATCTGTGCCTAACATTTGGGTTCGGTTAACTTTGGAGCTAGTTGAAAAGAAGAAAGACCAAAATGGACGAACTTGGTCAAGTTGTAAAATTCTTGGACCAAATCTCTCATCCTTGGTCCTAAACTTCTCCAATTTGTTTAATGTGTCATATTACGTCAATCTATGCTTGACATTTTGGTTAGGTCATGTTTGGAGCTAATCGGAACGAAGAAAGACCAAAATGGACGAAGTTAGTCAAATTGGGTGATTGTTAGACTAACTCTCTTTTCCTTGCTCCCAAACTTCTCCATATGGTCTAATGTGTCATATTACATCAATCTATGCCTGACATTTGGGTTCGGTCAACTTTGGAGCTAGTCGGAACGAAGAAAGACCAAAATGGACGAGGTTGGTTAAGTTGTATGATTCTTATTGCAAATCTCTTTTCCTTTGTCCCAAACTTCTCCAATTGGTCTAATGTGTCATATTACATCAATCTGTGCCCAACATTTAGGTTCGGTCAACGTTGGAGCTAGTTGAAAAAAAAAAAGACCAAAATGGACGAAGTTAGTCAAGTTGTATGATTTTTAGAGCAAATCTCTTTTCCTTGGTCCCAAACTTCTCCAATTGGTCTAATGTGTCATATTACATGAATCTATGCCTGACCTTTGGGTTCGGTCAACTGTGGAGTGAGTCGGAAAAAAAGAAATACCAAAATGGACGAAGTTGGTCAAGTTGGATGATTGTTGGACCAAATCTCTTTTCTTTGGTCCCAAACTTCTCCAATTGGTCTAATGTGTCATGTTACACCAATCTATGGTTCATATTTTGGTTCGGTAAACTTTAGAGCTATTCGGAATGAAGAAAGACCAAAATGGACGAACTTCATCAAGTTGGGTGATTCTTAGACCAAATCTCTCATCCTTGGTCCCAAACTTCTCCAATTTGTTTAATGTGTCATATTACATCAATCTATGCTTGACATTTTGGTTCGGTCATGTTTGGAGCTAATCGGATTGAAGAAAGACCAAAACGGACGAAGTTGGTCAAGTCGGGTGATTCTTGGACCAAATCCCTCTTCCTTGGTCCAAAACTTCTCCAATTAGTCTAATGTGTCATATTACATCAATCTATGCCTAACATTTAGGTTCGGTCAACGTTGCAGCTAGTTGAAAAGAAGAAAGACCAAAAAGGACGAAGTTGCTCAAGTTGTATGATTCTTAGAGCAAATTTCTTTTCCTTAGTCCCAAACTTCTCCAATTGGTCTAATGTGTCATATTACACCAATCTATGCTTTACATTTGGGTTCGGTCAACTTTGGTGCTGATCAAAACGAAGAAAGACCAAAATTGATGACGTTGGTCAAGTTGAATGATTGTTGGACCAAATCTCTTTTCCTTGGTCCCAAACTTCTCCAATTGGTCTAATGTGTCATATTACATCAATCTATGCCTAATATTTAGGTTCGGTCAACGTTGGAGCTAGTTGAAAAGCAGAAAGACCAAAATGGACGAAGTTGGTCAAGTTGGATGGTTTTTGGACCAAATCTCTTTTGCTTGGCCCCAAACTTCTCCAATTGGTCTAATGTATCATATTACATTAATCTATGCTTGATATTTGGGTTCGGTCAACTTGGGAGCCAGTCGAAATGAAGAAAGACCAAAATGGACGAACTTGGTCAAGTTAGATGATTCTTCGACCAAATTTGTTTTCCTTGGACCCAAAATTCTCCAATTGGTCGAATTTGTCATATTACATCAATCTATGCTTGGCATTTGGGTTCGGTCAAGTTTGGAGCTAGTTGAAAAGAAGAAAGACCACAATAGACGAACTTGGTCAAGTTGTATGATTCTTGTACCAAATCTCTCTTCCATGGTCCCAAACTTCTCTAATTGGTCTAATATGTCATATTACATCAATATATGCTTGACATTTGGGTTTCGTCAACTTTGGAGGTAGTTGGAACGAAGAAAGACCAAAATGGACGAAGTTAGTCCAGTTGGATGGTTTTTGGACCAAATCTCTTTTCCTTGGCCCCAAACTTCTCCAATTGGTCTAATGTATAATATTACATTAATCTATGCTTGACATTTGGGTTCGGTTAACTTGGGAGCCAGCCAAAATGAATAAAGACCAAAATGGATGAACTTGGTCAAGTTAGATGATTTTTTGACCAAATCTCTTTTCCTTGGACCCAAAATTCTCCCATTGGTCTAATGTGTCATATTACATCAATCTATGCTTGGCATTTGGGTTCGGTCATCTTTCGAGGTAGTTGGAACGAAATAAAGACCAAAATGGACAAAGTTAGTCAAGTTCGATGGTTTTTGGACCAAATCTCTTTTCCTTGGTCCCAAACTTCTCCAATTGGTCTAATGTGTCATATTACATTAATGTATGCCTGACATTTGGGTTCGGTCAACTTTGGAGCTAGTCGGAATAAAGAAAGACAAAAATGGACGAAGTTGGATGGTTCTTGGACCAAATCTCTTTACCTTGACCCCAAACTTCTCCAATTGGTCTAATATATCATATTGCATCAATCCATGCTTGACATTTGGGTTCGGTGTACTTTGGAGCCAACAGAAATGAAGAAAGATCAAAATGGACGAACTTGGTCATGTTAGATGATTCTTCAACGAAATCTCTTTTCCTTGGATCCAAACTTCTCCAATTGGTCTAATGTGTCATATTACATCAATCTATGCTTAAAATTTGGGTTCGGTTAACTTTGGAGCTAGTCGAAACGAAGAAAGACAAAAATGGACGAAGTTAGTCAAGTTGGATGGTTCTTTGACCAAATCTCTTTTCCTTGGCCCCAAACTTCTCCAATTGGTCTAATGTATCATATTACATCAATCTATGCTTGACATTTGGGTTCGGTCAACTTTGGAGCTAGTCCGAACGAAGGAAGACAAAAATGGACATACTTGGTCAAGTTAGATGATTCTTCGACCAAATCTGTTTTCCTTGGCCCCAAACTTCTCCAATTGGTCTAATGTGCCATATTACATCAATCTAACCCTGACATTTGGGTTTGGTCAACTTTGGAGCTAGTTGAAAAGAAGAAAGACCACAATGGACGAACTTGGTCAAGTTGTTTGATTCTTGGACCAAATCTCTCATCCTTGGTCCCAAACTTCTCCAATTGGTCTATTGTGTTATATTACATCAATCTACGCCTGACATTTGCGTTTGGTCAACTTTTGAGCTAGTCAGAACGAAGAAAGACAAAAATGGAGGAAGTTAGTCAAGTTGGATGGTTCTTGACCCAAATCTCTTTTCCTTGGATCCAAACTTCTTCAATTGGTCTAACGTGTCTTATTACATCAATCTATGCCTGACATTTGGGTTCGGTCAACTTTGGAGCTAGTCGAACGAAGAAAGACAAAGATGGACGACATTGGTCAAGTTGGATGGTTCTTGGACCAAATCTCTTTTCCTTGGCCCCAAACTTCTCCAAATGGTCTAATGTATCATATTACATCAATCAATGATTGACATTTGGGTTCGGTCAACTTTGCAGCCAATCGAAATGAAGAACGACCAAAATGGACGTACTTCGTCAAGTTAGATGATTCTCTGACCAAATCTATTTTCCTTGCACCCAAGCTTCTCCAATTAGTGTAATGTGTCATATTACATCAATCTATGATTAACATTTGGGTTCGGTGAACTTTGGAGCTACTCGTATCGAAGAAAGACAAAAATGGACGAAGTTGGTCAAGTCAGATGGTTATTTGACCAAATCTCTTTTCCTTGGCCCCAAACTTCTCCAATTGGTCTAATGTATCATATTACATCAATCTATGCTTGACATTTGGGTTCGGTCAACTTTGGAGGTAGTTGGAACGAAAAAGACAAAAATGGATGAAGTTAGTCAAGTTGGATGGTTCTTAGACCAAACCTCTTTTCCTTGGCCCCAAACTTCTCCAATTGGTTTAATGTGCCATATTACATCAATCTATGCCTGATATTTGGGTTCGGTCAACTTTAGAGCTAGTAGAAAAGAAGAAAGACCACAATGGATGAACTTGGTCAAGTTTTTTGATTCTTAGACCAAATCTCTCATCCTTGGTCCCAAACTTCTCCAATTGGTCTATTTTGTTATATTACATCAATCTATGCCTGACATTTGGGTTCGGTCAACTTTGGACCTAGTTGAAAGGAAGAAAGAGCACAATGGACGAACTTGGTCAAGTTGTATAATTCTTGGACCAAATCTCTCATCCTTCGTTCGAAACTGCTCCAATTGGTCTAATGTGTCATATGACATCAATCTATGCTTGACATTTGGGTTCGGTCAACTTTGGAGCTAGTCGGAATGAAGAATGACAAAAATGGACGAAGTTAGTCAACTTGGATGGTTCTTGGAGCAAATCTCTTTTCCTTGGATCCAAAGTTATCCAATTGGTCTAATGTGTCATATTACATCAATCTGTGCCTGACATTTGGGTTTGGTCAACTTTGGAGCTAGTTGAAAAGAAGAAAGACTGCAATGGACGAACTTGGTCAAGTTGTTTGATTCTTAGACCAAATCTGTCATCCTTGGTCCCAAACTTCTCCAATTGGTCTAATGTGTCATATTACATCAATCTGTGCCTGACATTTGGGTTCGGTCAACTTTGGAGCCAGTTGAAAAGAAGAAAGACCGCAATGGACGAACTTGGTCAAGTTGTTTGACTCTTAGACCAAATTTGTCATCCTTGGTCCCAAACTTCTCCAATTGGTCTAATGTGTCATATTACATCAATCTATGCCTGACATTTGGGTTCGGTCAACTTTGGACCTAGTTGAAAGGAAGAAATACCACAATGGATAAACTTGGTCAAGTTGTATGATTCTTAGACCAAATGTCTAATCCTTAGTCCCAAACTTCTCCAATTGGTCTAATGTGTCATATTACATCAATCTATGCCTGACATTTGGGTTCAGTCAACTTTGGAGCTAGTTGAAAAGAAGAAAGACCAAAATGGACGAACTTGGTCAAGTTGTAAAATTCTTGGACCAAATCTCTCATCCTTCGTTCGAAACTGCTCCAATTGGTCTAATGTGTCATATCACATCAATCTATGCTTGACATTTGGGTTCGGTCAACATTGGACCTAGTTAAAAAGAAGAAAGACCAAAATGGACGAACTTGGTCAAGTTGTTTGATTCTTAGACCAAATCTCTAATCCTTAGTCCCAAACTTCTCCAAGTGGTCTAATGTGTCATATTACATCAATCTATGCCTGACATTTGGGTTCGGTCAACTTTGGAGCTAGTTGAAAAGAAGAAAGACCGCAATGGACGAACTTAGTCAAGTTGTTTGACTCTTAGACCAAATTTGTCATCCTTGGTCCCAAACTTCTCCAATTGGTCTAATGTGTCATATTACATCAATCTATGCCTGACATTTGGGTTCGGTCAACTTTGGAGCTAGTTGAAAAGAAGAAAGACCAAAATGGACGAACTTGGTCAAGTTGTAAAATTCTTGGACCAAATCTCTCATCCTTCGTTCGAAACTGCTCCAATTGGTCTAATGTGTCATATCACATCAATCTATGCTTGACATTTGGGTTCGGTCAACATTGGACCTAGTTAAAAAGAAGAAAGACCAAAATGGACGAACTTAGTCAAGTTGTTTGATTCTTAGACCAAATCTCTAATCCTTAGTCCCAAACTTCTCCAAGTGGTCTAATGTGTCATATTACATCAATCTGTGCCTGACATTTGGGTTCGGTCAACTTTGGAGCTAGTTGAAAAGAAGAAAGACCGCAATGGACGAACTTGGTCAAGTTGTTTGACTCTTAGACCAAATTTGTCATCCTTGGTCCCAAACTTCTCCAATTGGTCTAATGTGTCATATTACATCAATCTATGCCTGACATTTGGGTTCGGTCAACTTTGGACCTAGTTGAAAGGAAGAAATACCACAATGGATAAACTTGGTCAAGTTGTATGATTCTTGGACCAAATCTCTCATCCTTGGTCCCAAACTTTTCCAATTGGTCTAATGTATCATATTAAATCAATCTATGCTTCACATTTGGGTTTGGTCAACTTTGGAGCTAATCGAAATAAAGAAAGACCAACATGGACGTACTTGGTCAAGTTAGATGATTCTTCGACTAAATTCGTTTTCCTTGGCCACAAACTTCTCCAATTGGTCTAATGTATCATATTACATGAATCTATACTTGACATTTGGGTTCGGTCAACTTTGGAGCTAGTCGGAATGAAGAATGACAAAAATGGACGAAGTTAGTCAAGTTGGATGGTTCTTGGAGCAACTCTCTTTTCCCTGGATCCAAAGTTATCCAATTGGTCTAATGTGTCATATTATATCAATCTATACCTCACATTTGGGTTCGGTCAACTTTGGAGCTAGTTGAAAAGAAGAAAACCACAATGGACGAACGTGGTCAAGTTGTATGATTCTTGGACCAAATCTCTCATCCATGGCCCCAAAATTCTCCAATTGGTCTAATGTATCATATTACATCAATCTATGCTTGACATTTGGGTTCGGTCAACTTTGGAGCTAGTCGGAACGAAGAATGACAAAAATGGACGAAGTTGGTCAAGTTGGATGGTTCTTGGACCAAATCTCTTTTCCTTGGATCCAAACTTATCCAATTGGTCTAATGTGTCATACTATATCAATCTATGCCTGACATTTAGGTTCGGTCAACTTTAGAGCTAGTTGAAAAGAAAAAAGACCACAATGGACGAACTTGGTCAAGTTGTCTGATTCGTAGACCAAATCTGTCATCCTTGGTCCAAAACTTCTCCAATTGGTCTAATGTGTCATATTACATCAATCTATGCTTGACATTTAGGGTCGGTCAACTTTTGAGCCAGTTGAAATGAAGAAAGACCAAAATAGAAGAATTTGGTCAAGTTGTTTGATTCTTAGACCAAATCTGTCATCCTTGGTCCCAAACTTCTCCAATTGGTCTAATGTGTCACATTACATCAATCTATGCTTGACATTTTGGTTCGGTCAACATTGGAGCTAGTTGAAAAGAAGAAAGACCACAATGGATGAACTTGGTTAAGTTGTTTGATTCTTAGACCAAATATGTCATCCTTGGTCCCAAACTTCTCCAATTGGTCTAATGTGTCATATTACATCAATCTATGCTTGACATTTAGGTTCGGTCAACTTTAGAGCTAGTTGAAAAGAAGAAAGACCACAATGGACGAACTTGGTCAAGTTGTTTGATTCTTGGACCAAATCTCTCATCCTTGGTCCCAAACTTCTCCAATTGGTCTAATGTGTCATATTACATCAATCTATGATTGACATTTGAGTTCGATTAACTTTGGAGCTAGTCGGAACGAAGAAAGACAAAAATGGATGAAGTTGGTCAAGTTAGATAGTTCTTACACCAAATCTCTTTTCCTTGGCCCCAAATTTCACCAATTGGTCTAATGTATCATATTATATCAATCTATGCTTGATATTTAGGTTCAGTCAACTTTGGAGCCTGTCGAAATGAAGAAATACCAAAATGGATGAACTTGGTAAAGTTAGATGATTATTCAACCAAATATCTTTTCCTTGGACCCAAACTTCTCCAATTGGTCTAATGTGTCATCTTATATCAATCTATGCCTGACATTTGTGTTCGGTCAACATTGGAGCCAGTCGAAATGAAGAAAGAGCACAATGGACGAACTTAGTCAAGTTGTATGATTCTTCGACCAAATCTCTCATCCTTGGTCCCAAATTTATCCAATTGGTTTAATGTGTCATATTACATTATTCTATGATTGACATTTGGGTTTGGTCAACTTTAGAGCTAGTCGAAACGAAAAAAGACCAAAATGGACGAAGTTGGTCAAGTTAGATAATTCTCGGACCAATTCTCTTTTCCATGGTCCCAAACTTCTCTAATTGGTTTAATGTGTCATATTACATCAATCTATGCTTGACATTTGGGTTCGGTCAACTTTGGAGCTAGTCGGAACGAAAAAAGACCAAAATGGACGAAGTTGGTCAAGTTAGATAATTCTCGGACCAATTCTCTTTTCCATGGCCCCAAACTTCTCTAATTGGTTTAATGTGTCATATTACAATAATCTATGCTTGACATTTGGGTTCGGTCAACTTTGGAGCTAGTCGAAACGAAGAAAGACCAAAATGGACGAAGTTGGTCAAGTTAGATAATTCTCGGACCAATTCTCTTTTCCATGGCCCCAAACTTCTCTAATTGGTTTAATGTGTCATTTTACATCAATCTATGCTTGACATTTGGGTTCGGTCAACTTTGGAGCTACTCGGAAAGAAGAAAGACTAAAATGGACGAATTTGGTCAAGTTAGATGATTCTTAGACCAATTCTCTTTTCCATGGTCCCAAACTTCTGCAATTGGTCTAATGTGTCATATTACATCAATCTATGTCTGACATTTGGGTTCGGTCAACTTTGGAGCTAGTTGAAAAGAATAAAGACCACAATGGACGAACTTGGTCAAGTTAGATGATTCTTAGACCAATTCTCTTTTCCATGGTCCCAAACTTCTCCAATTGGTTTATTGTGTCATATTACATCAATCTATCCGTGACATTTGGGTTCGGTCAACTTTGGAGCCAGTCGAAATGAAGAAAGACCAAAATGGATGAAGTTGGTCAAGTTAGATGATTCTTGGACCAATTCTCTTATCCTTGGCCCCAAACTTCTCGAATGTGTTTAAAGTGTCATATTACATCAATCTATGCGTGACATTTGGGTTCGGTCAACTTTGGAGCTAGTCGGAATGAAGAAAGACCAGAATGGATAAAGTTGGTCAAGTTGGATGATTCTTCGACCAATTCTCTTTTCCTTGGCCCCAAACTTCTCCAATTGGTCTAATGTATCATATTACATCAATCTAAGCTTGACATTTGGGTTCGGTTAACTTTGGAGCCAGTTGAAATGAAGAAAGACCAAAATGGATTATCTTGGTCAAGTTAGATGATTCTTCGACTAAATCTCTTTTCCTTGGACCCAAACTTCTCCAATTGGTCTAATGTGTCATATTACATCAATCTATGATTGAAATTTGATTTCGGTCAACTTTGGAGATAGTCGAAATGAAGAAAGACCAAAATGGACAAAGTTTGTCAAGTTAGATGATTCTTGGACCAATTCTCTTTTCCGTGATCCCAAACTTCTCCAATGGTTTAATGTGTCATATTACATAAATCTATGCTTGACATTTGGGTTCGGTCAACTTTGGAGCTAGTCGGAACGAAAAAAGACTGAAAAAGACGAAGTTGGTCAAGTTGGCTGGTTCTTGGACCAAATCTCTTTTCCTTGGCACCAAACTTCTCTAATTGGTCTAATGTATCATATTACATCAATCTAAGCTTGACATTTGGGTTCGGTTAACTTTGGAGCCAGTCGAAATGAAGAAAGACCAAAATGGACGAACTTGGTCAAGTTAGATGATTCTTCGACTAAATCTCTTTTCCTTGGACCCAAACTTCTCCAATTGGTCTAATGTGTCATATTACATCAATCTATGAATCACATTTGGGTTATGTCAACTTTGGAGATAGTCGAAATGAAGAAAGATCAAAATGGACAAAGTTTGTCAAGTTGGATGATTCTTGGACCAATTCTCTTTTCCATGGTCCCAAACTTCTCCAATTGGTTTAATGTGACATAGTGCATAAATCTATGCTTAACATTTGGGTTCGGTCAAGTTTGGAGCTAGTCGGAATAAAGCAAGGCTAAAAATGACAAAGTTGGTCAAGTTGGATGATTCTTAGACCAATTCTCTTTTCCATGGTCCCAAACTCTCCAATTGGTTTAATGTGTCATATTACATAAATCTATGCTTGACATTTGGGTTCGGTCAACTTTGGAGCTAGTCGGAATGAAGAAAGACTGAAAATGACGAACTTGGTCAAGTTGGATGATTCTTGGACCAAATCTCTTTTCCTTGGTCCCAAACTTCTCCAATTGGTTTAATGTGTCATATTACATCAATCTATGTTTGACATTTGGGTTCGTTCAGCTTTGGATCTATTCAGAACTAAGAAAGACCAAAATGGACGAACTTGGTCAAGTTAGATGATTCTTTGACCAAATGTCTGTTCCTTGGCCCCAAACTTCTCCCATTGGTCTAATGTATCATATTACATCAATCTATGCTTGACATTTTGGTTCGATCAACTTTGGAGCTAGTCGAAATGAAGAAAGACCAAAATGGACGAACTTGGTCAAGTTAGATGATTCTTCGACCAAATCTATTTTCCTTGAACCCACACCCAATCTCCGGGCTCAAAGATCACTGAATGGCTCCCTTTGTTTGCTTGCTTGGCATATTGTTCAGTCCTCTTTTCAATGTTGAGCTGCGCCTTCTCATGAATTTGCTTGGCAAATTCTGCTTTCTTCTTGCCATCTAAATAACGAATTCTGTCATGGTTAAAGGAGATAAATCCAAAGGAGTTAGTGGATTAAAACCATACACAATTTCAAAGGGTGAAAATTTAGTAGCAGAATGGATAGTACGGTTGTAAGCAAACTCAACACGATTGAAGAAAGTCAATCTGATGTTCAATCCCACGAATTAGAGGTAGTCCATTCGGAACCTCTTCGGGAAAGACATCCTCAAAATTCTGCAAAATAGAGACAACTGAAGGTGGCAAGCATCATTTAAATAGTTAGTATTCAGGAGTGCTTCCTTGTACATAAGTACAAGCATTGGCTGATTTAAATTTAAAGCCCTCTTGATCTCACTTGCCTTGGCATACACATTTGCTTTTACCTTCATTCCACTCTCATTTTTTTTTGTCTCTCTCTTTTTCCTTTTGATTTTCCCTCAATTTTTTTTCTGCCATTTTCTTTTTTATCCTGTTCACTCGCTTTTTGCAGCCTCACTTGGTCTTCATAGACTTGTTGTGGCGTTAATGGTACAAGAGTGATTGCTCTTTGGTTGTGAACAAAAGAGTACTTGTTGGTGTAGCGATCATGCTTGGCTCTCCTATCAAATTGCCATGGCCTCCCCAACAGCAAATGTCCAACTTGCATTGGAACCACATCACACAAGACTTCATCCTCGTACTTCCCAATGCGAAATGGAACTAGCACTTGTTTAAGCACATTCACCTCCCCACTGTTATTCAACTATTGCAGCTTGTAAGGCCGAGGGTGCTTCATGGTTGGAAATGATAACTTTTCTACCATGGTTATGCTAGCAACATTTGTACAGCTTCCCCCATCAATGATCATACTACACACCTTGTCTTGGACATGGCATCTTGTATGAAAAATGTTATCCCGCTGTTCTTCATCTTTTACACAGACTTGCACACTTAAAAGCCCTCCTTGCTACCAACAACTCCCCTTGGGCAACACTCTCTTCATCATTAATGGCATGCTCCAAAGGTGGCATAGAGTCATCATCCAACTCTTGGTCAATTTCGATTTCCCCATTGTATCTAAGCACCATTACTCTTTTATTCGGGCATTGATTAGCTAGGTGACCCCTGCCTTGACATCTATAGCATCTAATGTCACGGTTTCGAGGGTTGGAGAGATCTAGCTTACCTTGAGCCCCTTGGTTAGCCATAGTTGGCTTATGTTCTGGATTAGGCTTTGGCATGGGCAGCTTGTCATCCCTCTTCCATTGGCTAGACTTCCAAGCCGGTGTGCTTGGGTTATGCCTGGCACATGAGCTACTTCCCCTCTTGAGTTGCCTCTCAATTTTAATAGCCATGTGTACCATGTCTTCCAGCTCTACATAATGCTGTAATTCAACTGCATTGTGGATTTCCCGGTTTAACCCAGCCAGAAATCTTGCCATTGTCGCCTCACGATCTTCTTCGATGTTAGCCCGGATCATGGTGACCTCCATCTCCTTAGCATATTCCTCCACACTTCGGTTCCCTTGCCTAAGGTTCTGTAACCTATTATACAGCTCTCGGTAGTAGTAATTAGGCACGAACTGCTTCTTCATCACAGCCTTCATTTCCTCCCAAGTTTCTATTAGATGTTCCCCATTTCTTCTCCTGTTCATTGTCAACTGATCCCACCAAATAATAGCATAATCAGAAAATTTTGTAGCAGCCAGTTTTACCTTCTTTACCTCTAAATAATGGTGGCAATCGAACACCAACTCCACCTTCTTCTCCCACTCCAGGTAAACTTCAGGATCATTCTTTCTTTGGAACGATGGGATTGTCATCTTGATGCTACTCAAATTATTATCCTCCCGGTTCCTAGCTTCTTTAAACCGCCCACCATACCTCCTATGGTCCATTGTCGATCCCTGCTCATCCTCATCATCAAAGCCTTCCCCTTCATACTCCTCGGGTTCAGCTCTTGCTCCCCTTGGTGGAGCTCAACCTCCTCTAGGCTCGCGAGGTGGCTCCTTTCGGGTATTTTCTATATGATCGATTCTGTCATGTAAGGCTTCCAGTTCTGCCCTCATCATTCTTGTTAATGCCTCCACCACCGGTTGTGGATCTACACCACCCCTTCCACCTACCGAAGCACTATCATGAGACATGTTTGCTGCAAGAAAAAAATGTTAGTAAAAATAAACCCTTACTTCACACAACTCACATGTTTCCTCTCAAGGATTGGCACTCTAATTCACTCGTGTTTGCAAGGAGAATAATTTGGATTTCGCTCTCCGTAATGTATGTCACTCTTGCCTTTTTCCACTCCTAATCCTCTCAAGAGTTCTTATTAAGCTACTCAACCCAAAACAGAATTTTCTGGGCAAGTATCTCAACCGAACAAGGTCAATCAATTCTGGAAAATTGCAGAATTTTCTGGGCACAATTCACACCCAAAATACGACAATTAAATCTGGAAAAAAAATTCAGAATTTTCTGGGCACAAGGTGAACGCAAACAAGATCAATTTAATTCTGGAAAAATACAGAATTTCTGGGCACAGTTTACACCCGAAATAACACCAAACAGATCTGAATTTTCTGGAATAGAGGTGCACAAATTAAGTGGCCAAAATCTGGAACATTTAATTGGCAATAACCGAATCTGAATTCTGGAAAGTAAATAAGCAGAATTCAACCAAACAGAAATCTGGAAACTAGGAATGCAATAACCGAATCTGGAATCTGGAAAACAAGGATGCAGAATTCAAATCAAATATGGGAAAACATATTCTGCACACACCGAATCTGAATTTCTGGGATGTATATATACACTTTTTTTTTTTTGAATATGGGAAAACCAAGAACACATTCTCCCCTTTGCTGTTTGTATTTTCTTTTGTTGTCCTCTCTTTTTTTTTTTTGTTTTGGATCAGATTTCCTAATGGAGAAGAAGAAGTCTCTGATACCTGAGACTAGAAGCAGTCTCTGATACCAACTGATACGAACCCCGCCAACATTGTGACGGAACCCATAACGAAATTGTTTAAGGATCGTTTCTACTTCAGGCTTGGATGGACAAACCGCAACCCAGCACCTATATTGAGGTGTGAACCTTGGTATAGTGAAGATGCCACAATCAAGGATGGATGCTTGATTGATAAGTTGAATAGCTCACAAAGAACTAGAGAGAATATGAAAAACTCACAATTTGGTTTAAACGCATATTCTGAATTGTTATTAAATCAAAGAGGCTTATTTAAAGGCTTTACATAATTTAGGAAACTTGTTCAATCAGAAAATAAAAGAAATAAAAGTAATCTAATAAAATCTGCTTTCTTCTAAAATTAGGAAAAGAAAATAGTGACTAATCCTAATACAATCATTCCTAAAATAGCTCAATCAATTTGTTGGCCAGCTTGGACATGAATCATGTTGATTAGCATCGGTTGACCAAGCTCCATGGGCCTCCACGACTTGGCTTGCTCCAATGCTTCTTGCACCAGCCCATTCAGGGCTTCCTTGAACATGTTTGCCCTAGCTTTTGTCATGGGACCGAGTGGCACTTCAAGTGGGTCTTTACTCCACTTGGCAGCAACATTTCCGTGTGTAGTGTTGGAAGCAACGTGTCCATTCGCAGCAGCAGCTTCTCCATTGGAAGTGCTGGCAGTCACGCCTCCCTTGGCAGCAATGGTGGTCATGTTTCCATCACTATGCTTGACATTTTTGTTCGGTCAACTTTGGAGCTAGTCGGAACGAAGAAAGATGAAAATGTACGAAGTTGATCAAGTTAGATGATTCTTGGACCAATTCTCTTTTCCATGGTCCCAAACTTCTCCAATTGGTTTTAATATAAATATATGCTTGACATTTGGGTTTGGTCAACTTTGGAGCTAGTCAGAACGAAGAAAGACCAATATGGACAAACTTGGTATAGTTGGATAATTCTTAGACAAAATCTCTCTTCCTTAGTCCCAAACTTCTCCAATGTGTTTAATGTTTCATATCACATCAATCTATGCTTGACATTTAGGTTCGGTTAACTTTGGAGCTGGTTGAAGAGAAGAAAGACCAAAATGGAAGAACTTAGTCAAATTGTATGATTCCTGGACCAAATCTCTTTTCCTTGGTCCCAAACTTCTGCAATAGGTCTAATGTGTCATATTACATCAATCTATGCTTGACATTTGGGTTTGGTCAACTTTGGAGCAAGTCGAAACGAAGAAAGACCAAAATGGACGAAGTTGGTCAAGGTGAATGATTCTTGGACCAATTCTCTTTTCCATGGTCCCAAACTTGTCCAATTGGTTTAATGTGTCATAATACATAAATCTATGCTTGACATTTTGGTTCGGTCAACTTTGGAGCTAGTCGGAACGAAGAAAGACCAAAATGGACGAAGTTGGTCAAGTTAGATGATTCTTGGACCAAATCTCTTTTCCTTGGCCCCAAATTTCTCCAATTGGTCTAATGTGTCATATTACATCAATCTATGCTTGTCATTTGGGTTCGGTAAACTTTCGAGCTAATCAAAACGAAGAAAGACCAAAATGGATGAAGTTGGTCAAGTTAGATGATCCTTTGACTAAATCTCTTTTCCTTGGTCACAAACTTCTCCAATTGGTCTAATGTGTCATATTACACCAATCTATGCTTGACCTTTGGGTTCGATGAACTTTAGAGCTAGTCGGAACAAAGAAATACTAAAATGGATAAAGTTGGTCAAGTTGGATGATTCTTAGACCAAATCTCTTTTCCTTGGTCCCAAACTTCTCCAATTGGTCTAAGGTGTCATATTACATAAATCTATGCTTAACATTTGGGTTCGGTCAACTTTGGAGCTAGTCAGAACGAAGAAAGACCAAAATGGACAAACTTGGTATAGTTGGATGATTCTTAGACAAAATCTCTATTCCTTAGTCCCAAACTTCTCCAATGTGTTTAATGTTTCATATCACATCAATCTACGCTTGACATTTGGGTTTGGTCAACTTTCGAGCTAGTCGAAACGAAGAAAGACCAAAATAGACGAAGTTGGTCAAGGTGGATGATTCTTGGACCAATTCTCTTTTCCATGGTCCCAAACTTGTCCAATTGGTTTAATGTGTCATATTACATAAATCTATGCTTGACATTTGGGTTCGGTTAACTTTGGAGCTAGTCGGAACGAAGAAAGACCAAAATGGACGAAGTTGGTCAAGTCAGATGATCCTTTGACCAAATCTCTTTTCCTTGGTCACAAACTTCTCCAATTTGTCTAATGTGTCATATTACACCAATCCATGCTTGATATTTGGGTTCGATGAACTTTGGAGCTAGTCGGAACGAAGAAAGACCAAAATGGATGAAGTTGGTCAAGTTGGATGATTCTTTGACCAAATCTCTTTTCCTTGGCCCCAAATTTCTCCAATTGGTCTAATGTGTCATATTACATCAATCTATGCTTGTCATTTGGGTTCGGTAAACTTTCGAGCTAATCAAAACGAAGAAAGACCAAAATGGATGAAGTTTTTCAAGTTAGATCATCCTTTAACCAAATCTCTTTTCCTTGGTCACAAACTTCTCCAATTGGTCTAAGGTGTCATATTACATAAATCTATGCTTGACATTTGGGTTCGGTCAACTTTGGAGCTAGTCAGAACGAAGAAAGACCAAAAAGGACAAACTTGGTGTAGTTGGATGATTCTTAGACAAAATCTCTCTTCCTTAGTCCCAAACTTCTCCAATGTGTTTAATGTTTCATATCACATCAATGTATGCTTGACATTTAGGTTCGGTTAACTTTGGCACTGGTTGAAGAGAAGAAAGACTAAAATGGAAGAACTTGGTCAAATTGTATGATTCCTGGACCAAATCTCTTTTCCTTGGTCCCAAACTTCTGCAATAGGTCTAATGTGTCATATTACATCAATCTATGCTTGACATTTGGGTTTGGTCAACTTTCGAGCTAGTCGGAACGAAGAAAGACCAAAATGGACGAAGTTGGTCAAGGTGGATGATTCTTGGACCAATTCTCTTTTCCATGGTCCCAAACTTCTCCAATTGGTTTAATGTGTCATATTACATAAATCTATGATTGACATTTGGGTTCGGTTAACTTTGGAGCTAGTCGGAATGAAGAAAGACCAAAATGGACGAAGTTGGTCAAGTTGGATGATTCTTTGACCAAATCTCTTTTCCTTGCTCACCAACTTCTCCAATGTGTTTAATGTTTCATATCACATCAATCTATGCTTGACATTTAGGTTCGGTCAACTTTGGAGGTGGTTGAAGAGAGGAAAGACCAAAATGGAAGAACTTGGTCAAATTATATGATTCCTGGACCAAATCTCTTTTCCTTGGTCCCAAACTTCTGCAATAGGTCTAATCTGTCATATTACACCAATCTATGCTTGACATTTGGGTTTGATCAATTTGGAGCTAGTTGGAATGAAGAAAGACCAAAATGGACGAAGTTGGTCAAGGTGGATTATTCTTGGACCAATTCTCTTTTCCTTGGTCCCAAACTTCTCCAATTGGTCTAATGTGTCATATTACACCAATCTATGCTTGACATTTGGGTTTGGTCAACTTTGGAGCTAGTCGAAATGAAGAAAGACCAAAATGGACGAACTTGGTCAAATTGTATGATTCTTGGATCAAATCCTCATCATTGGTCCCAAACATCTCCAATTGGTTTAATGTGTCATATTACATCAATCTATGCTTGACATTTTTGTTCGCTCAACTTTGGAGCTAGTCAAAACGAAGAAAGACAAAAATGTACGAAGTTGCTCAAGTTAGATGATTCTTGGACCAATTCTCTTTTCCATGGTCCCAAACTTCTCCAATTGGTTTAATGTATCATATTACATAAATCTATGCTAGTCGGAAATATGAAAGACCAAAATAGACAAAGTTCGATGATTCTTGGACCAAATCTCTCATCATTGGTCCCAAACTTCTCCAATTGGTTTAAGATGTCATATTACATCAGTCTATGCTTGACATTTGGGTTTGGTCTACTTTTGAGCTAGTCGGAATGAAGAAAGACCAGAATGGACGAAGTTCGTCAAGTTAGATGACCCTTGGACCAAATCTCTTTTCCTTGGTCCCAAACTTCTCCAGTTAGTTTAATGTGTCATCTTACGTCAATCTATGCTTGACATTTGGGTTCGGTCAATTAAATAGCTACTCAGAACGAAGAAAGACCAAAATGGACGAACTTGGTCAAGTTGGATAATACGTGGACCAAATCTCTTTTCCTTGGTCCCAAAGTTCTCCAATTAGTTTAATGTGTCATATTACAGAAATCTATGCTAGTCGGAATGAAAAAAGACCAAAATAGACGAAGTAGGTCAAGTTAGATGATTCTTAGACCAAATCTCTTTTCCTTGGTCCCAAACTTCTCCAATTTGTCTAATGTGTCATATCACACCAATATATGCTGGACAATTGGGTTCGGTCAACTTTGGAGCTAGTTGATAAGAAGAAAGACCAAAATGGACGAACTTGGTCAAGTTGTATCATTCTTGGACCAAATCTCTTTTCCTTGGTCCCAAACTTCTCCAATTGGTCTAATGTGTCATACTACATCAATCTATGCTTGACAGTTGGGTTCGGTTAACTTTGGAGTTAGTTGATAAGAAGAAAGACCAAAATGGACGAACTTGGTCAAGTTGTATCATTCTTGGACCAAATCTCTTTTCCTTGGTCCCAAACTTCTCCAATTGGACTAATGTGTCATATTACACCAATTTTTGCTTGACATTTGGGTTTGGTCAACCTTGGAGCTAGTCAGAACGAAGAAAGACAAAAATTTAAAAAGTTGGTCAAGTTGGATGATTCTTGGACCAATTCTCTTTTCCATGGTTCCAAACTTCTCCAATTGGTTTAATGTGTCCTATTACATAAATCTATGCTTGACATTTGGGTTCGGTTAACTTTGGAGCTAGTCGGAACAAAGAAACACCAACATAGACGAAGTTGGTCAAGTTGGATGATTCTTGGACCAAATCTCTTTTCCTTGGTCCCAAATTCTTCAATTGGTCTAATGTGTCATATTACGTCAATCTATGCTTGACATTTGGGTTCGGTCAACTTTGGAGCAAGTCGGAACGAAGAGAGACCAAAATAAACGAAGTTGGTCAACTTGGATGATTCTTGGACCACTTTTCCTTCGTCCCAAACTTCTCCAATTGGTGTAATGTGTCATACTACATCAATCTATGCTTGACAGTTGGGTTCGGTCAACTTTGGAGTTAGTTGATAAGAAGAAAGACCAAAATGGACGAACTTGGTCAAGTTGTATCATTCTTGGACCAAATCTCTTTTCCTTGGTCCCAAACTTCTCCAATTGGACTAATGTGTCATATTACACCAATTTTTGCTTGACATTTGGGTTTGGTCAACCTTGGAGCTAGTCAGAACGAAGAAAGACAAAAATTTAAGAAGTTGGTCAAGTTGGATGATTCTTGGACCAATTCTCTTTTCCATGGTTCCAAACTTCTCCAATTGGTTTAATGTGTCCTATTACATAAATCTATGCTTGACATTTGGGTTCGGTTAACTTTGGAGCTAGTCGGAACAAAGAAACACCAACATAGACGAAGTTGGTCAAGTTGGATGATTCTTGGACCAAATCTCTTTTCCTTGGTCCCAAATTCTTCAATTGGTCTAATGTGTCATATTACGTCAATCTATGCTTGACATTTGGGTTCGGTCAACTTTGGAGCAAGTCGGAACGAAGAGAGACCAAAATAAACGAAGTTGGTCAACTTGGATGATTCTTGGACCACTTTTCCTTCGTCCCAAACTTCTCCAATTGGTGTAATGTGTCATACTACATCAATCTATGCTTGACAGTTGGGTTCGGTCAACTTTGGAGTTAGTTGATAAGAAGAAAGACCAAAATGGACGAACTTGGTCAAGTTGTATCATTCTTGGACCAAATCTCTTTTCCTTGGTCCCAAACTTCTCCAATTGGTCTAATGTGTCATATTACATCAATCTATCCTTGACATTTAGATTTGGTCAACTTTGGAGCTAGTCGATAACAAGAAAGACCAAAAATGACTAAGTTGGTCAAGTTTGATGATCCTTGGACCAAATCTCTTTTCCTTGGTCCCAAACTTCTCCAATTGGACTAATGTGTCATATTACACCAATTTATGCTTGACATTTGGGTTTGGTTAACTTTGGAGCTAGTCGGAACGAAGAAAGAATAAAATGCACGAAGTTGGTCAAGTTATATGATTCTTGGACCAAATCTCTTTCCCTTGGTCCCAAACTTCTCCAATTAGTTTAATGTGTCATATTATCTCAATCTATGCTTGACATTCGGGTTCGGTCAACTTGATAGCTACTTGGGACGAAGAAAGACCAAAATGGACGAACTTGGTCAAGTTGGATGATACTTGGACCAAATCGCTTTTCCTTGGTCCCAAAGTTCTCCAATTAGTTTAATGTATCATATTACGTCAATCTATGCTTGACATTTGGGTTCGGTGAACTTTGGAGCTACTCGGAACGAAGAGAGACCAAAATGGACGAACTTGGTGAAGTTGGATGAGTCTTCGACCAAATCTCTTTTCCTTGGTCCTAAACCTTTCCAATTGGTCAAATGTGTCATATTACATCAATTTATACTTGACATTTGGGTTCAGTCAACTTTGGAGCTACTCGTAATGAAGAAAGACCAAAATGGACGAAGTTGGTCAAGTTGGATGATTCTTGGACCAAATTTCTTTTCCTTGGTGCCAAACTTCTCCAATTGGTCTAATGTGTCATATTACATCAATCTATGCTTGACATTTGCGTTCGGTCAACTTTGGAGCTAGTCAAAACGAAGAAAGACCAAAATGGATGAACTTTTGTCTAGTTGGATGATTCTTAGACAAAATCTTTCATCTTTGGTCCCAAACATCTCCACTGTGTTTCATGTGTCATATCACATCAATCTACGCTTAACATTTCGCTTCGGTCAACTTTGGAGCTGGTTGAAAAGAAGAAAGACTAAAATGGACGAACTTGGTCAAATTGTTTGATTCTTGGACCAAATCTATCATCCTTGGTCCCAAAGATCTCCAATTGGTTTAATGTGTCATATTACATCAATCTATGCTTGACTTTTTTGTTCGGTCAACTTTTGAGCTAGTCAGAACGAAGAAAGACGAAAATTTAAGAAGTTGGTCAAGTTGGATGATTCTTGGACCAATTCTCTTTTCCATGGTCCCAAACTTCTCCAATTAGTTTAATGTGTCATATTACATAAATCTATGCTAGTTAGAACGAAGAAAGACCAACATAGACGAAGTTGGTCAAGTTGGATGATTCTTGGACCAAATCTCTTTTCCTTGGTGTCAAACTTCTTCAATTGGTCTTATGTGTCATATTACGTCAATCTATGCTTGACATTTGGGTTCGGTCAACTTTGGAGCAAGTCAGAACGAAGAAAGACCAATATAGACAAAATTTGTCTAATTTGATGGTTCTTAGACAAAATTTCTCTTCCTTTGCCCCAAACTTCTCCAATGTGTTTAATGTGTCATATCACATCAATCTATGCTTGACATTTGGGTTCGGTCAACTTTGGAGCAGGTTGAAAGAAGAAAGACCAAAATGGACGAACTTGGTCAAATTGTATGATTCTTGGACCAAATCTATCATCCTTGGTCCCAAACATCTCCAATTGGTTTAATGTATCATATTACATCAATCTATGCTTGACATTTTTGTTCGGTCAACTTTTGAGCTAGTCGGAACGAAGAAAGACCAACATAGACGAAGTTGGTCAAGTTGGATGATTCTTGGACCAAATCGCTTTTCCTTTGTCCCAAACGTCTCCAATTGGTTTAATGTGTCATATTACATCAATCTAGGCTTGACATTTGTGTTCAGTCAACTTTGGAGCAAGTTGGAACGAAGAAAGACCAAAATAGATGAAGTTGGTCAAGTTGGATGATTCTTGGACGAAATCTCTTATCCTTGGTCCCAAAGTTCTCCAATTGGTTTAATGTGTCATATTATATCAATCTATGCTTGACATTTGGGTTCGGTCAACTTTGGAGCTAGTCAGAACTAAGAAAGACCAATATAGACAAACTTTGTCTAATTGGATGATTCTTTGACAAAATCTCTATTCCTTTCTCCCAAACTTCTCCAATGTGTTTAATGTGTCATATCACATCAATCTATGCTTGACATTTGGGTTCGGTCAACTATAGAGTAGGTTGAAAAGAAGAAAGACTAAAATGGACGAACTTGGTCAAATTGTATGATTCTTGGACCAAATCTCTCTTCCTTGGTCCCAAACATCTCCAATTGGTTTAATGTGTCATATTACATCAATCTATGCTTGACATTTTTGTTCGGTCAACTTTGGAGCTAGTCGGAACAAAGAAAGACGAAAATGTACAAAGTTAGTCAAGTTGGATGATTCTTGGACCAATTCTCTTTTCCATGGTCCCAAACTTCTCCAATTGGTTCAATGTGTCATATTACATAAATCTATGTTAGTTGGAACGAAAAAAGACAAAAAAAGATGAAGTTGGTCAAGTTGGATGATTCTTGGACCAAATCTCTTTTCCTTAGTTCCAGACTTCTCCAATTTGTCTAATGTGTCATATTACACTAATCTATGCTTGACATTTGGATTCGGTTAACTTTGGAGCTAGTCGGAATGAAGAAAGACCAAAATGGACGAAGTTGGTCAAGTTAGATGATTCTTGGACCAAATCTCTTTTCCTTGGTCCCAAACATCTCCAATTGGTCTATTGTGTCATACTACATCAATCTATGCCTGACATTTGGGTTGGGTCAACTTTGGAGCTAGTTGATAAGAAGAAAGACCAAAACGGACGAAGTTGGATGATCCTTGGACCAAATCTCTTTTCCTTGGTCCGAAACTTCTCCAATTGGTCTAATGTGTCATATTACACCAATCTATGCTTTGCATTTGGGTTTAGTCAACTTGGAGCTAGTTGGAACGAAGAAAGACCCAAATGGACGAAGTTGGTCAAGTTAGATGATCCTTGGACAAAATCTCTTTTCCTTGGTCACAAACTTCTCCAATTGGTCTAATGTGTCATATTACACCAATCTATGCTTGACATTTGGGTTCGATGAACTTTAGAGCTAGTTGGAACGAAGAAAGACTAAAATGGACGAAGTTAGTCAAGTTAGATGATTCTTAGACCAAATATCTTTTCCTTGGTCCCAAACTTCTCCAATTGGTGTAAGGTGTCATATTACATCAATCTATGCTTGACATTTGGGTTCGGTCAACTTTGGAGCTAGTCAGAACGAAGAAAGACCAAAATGGACAAACTTGGTATAGTTGGATGATTCTTAGACAAAATCTCTCTTCCTTGGTCCCAAACTTCTTGAAAGTGTTAATGTGACATTTTACTTTAATCTATACTTGAGATTAGGGTCTAGTCAACTTTGCAGCTAGTCGGAACGAAGAAAGATCAAAATGGACGAACTTAGTCAAGTTGCATGAGTCTTGGATCAAATCTCTCTTCCTTAGTCGCAAACTTCTTCAAACGGATTAATGTGTCATATTACATTAATATATACTTGAGATTAGGGTTTGGTTAACTTCGGAGCTAGTCGAAACGAAGAAAGACCAATATGGACAAACTTAGTCAACTTGGCTGTTTCTTGGCCCAAATATCTCTTCATTGGTCCCAAACTTCATCAAAGGGTTTAATGTGTCATATTACATTAATCTATACTTGAGATTTGAGTTTGGACAACTTTGGAGCTTGTCAAAACGAAGAAAGACTAAAATGGATGAACTTGGTCAACTTGGTTGACTCATGGACCAAATCTCTCTGCCTTAGTCCCAAACTTCTTCAAATGGATTAATCTGTCATATTACATTAATCTACAATTAAGATTCGGGCTTGGTGAACTTTGGAGTTAGTCGGAACGAAGAAATACCAAAATGGACAAACTTGGTCAAATTAGGTGATTCATAGGATAGATCTGTCTTCCTTGGTTCCAAACTTCATTAAATGGATTAATGTCTCATATTACATTAATCTATACTTGAGATTCGGGTTTAGTCAACTTTGTAGTTAGTTTGAACGAAGAAAGACTAAAATGGACGATCTTGGCCATTTTGGCTGATTCATGGACCAAATCTCTCTTCCTTGGTCCCAAACTTCTTCAAAGGGTTAATGTGTTATATTATATTAATCTATACTTGAGATTTGGGTTTAGTCAACTTTGGAGCTAGTCGGAACGAAGAAAGACTAAAATGGACGAACTTGGTCAACTTGGCTGATTCTTGGACCAACTATGTCTTCCTTGGTCCCAAATTCTTCAAAGGGTTATTGTGTCATATTACATTAATCTATACTTGAATTAGGGTTTAGTCAACTTTGAAGCTAGTCGGAACAAAGAAAGACTAAAATGGACGAACTTGGTCAACTTGGCTAATTCTTGGACCAAATCTCCCTTCCGTGGTCCCAAACTTCTTCAAATGGAATAATGTGTCATATTACATTAATCTATACTTGAGATTCGGGTTTGGTCAACTTTGGAGTTAGTCGAAACGAAAAAAGACCAAAATGCACGAACATGCTCAAGTTAGATGATTCATGGACCAATTTTCTCTTCCCTTGTCCCAAACTTCATCAAAGGGTCTAGTGTGTCATATTCATTAATATATATTTGAAGATTAGGGTTTGCTCAACTTTGGAGCAAGTCAGAACGAAGAAGGACCAAAATGGATAAACTTGGTTAAGTTGGATGATATTTTGGCCAAATCTTTCTTCCTTAGTCCCAAACTTCTTCAAATAGATTAATGTGTCATAATACATTAATCTATACTTGAGATTAAGGTTTGGTCAACTTTGGAACTAGTCGGAACGAAGAAAAACCAAAATGGACTAACTTGGTCAACTTGGCTTATTATTTGACCAAATCTCTCTTTGTTGGTCCCAAACTTATTCAAAGGGCTTAATGCATCATATTATATCAATCTATGCTTGACAATTGTGTTTGGACAACTTTAGATTTAGTCGAAAGGAAGAAAGGCCACAATGAACGAAATTGGTGAAGTTGGATAATTCTTGGGCCAAATCTCTCTTCCTTGGTCCCAAACTTCTTCAAAGGGTTAATGTAACATATTACATTAATCTATACTTGAGATTAGGGTTTAGTCAACTTTGGAGCTAGTCGGAATGAAGAAAGACCAAAATAGACGAACTTGGTCAACTTGGCTGATACTTGGACCAAATCTCTCTTCGTTGGTCCCAAACTTCTTTAAATGGTTAATTTGTCATATTACATTAATCTATAATTGAGATTCGGGTTTGGTTAACTTTTGAGTTAGTCAGAACGAAGAAAGATCAAAAGGGACGACTTGGTCAACTTGACTGATTCATGGACCAAATCTCTCTTCCTTTGTCCCAAACTTCTTCAAATGGATTAATGTGTCATATTACATTAATCTATACTTAAGATTCGAGTTTGGTCAAAATTGGAGTTAGTCGGAACGAAGAAAGACCAAAATGGACGAACTTGCACAAGTTAGATGATTCATGGACCAAATCTGTCTTCCTTGGTCCCAAACTTCATCAAAGGGTTTAATGTGTCATATTACATTAATCCATGCTTTAGATTTGAGTTTGGACAACTTTGGAGCTTGTCGAAACGAAGAAAGACCAAAGTGGACGAACTTGGGCAAGTTAGATGAGTCTTGGACTAAATCACTCTTCCTTGGTCCCAAGCTTCTTCAAATGGATTAATGTGTCATATTACATTAATATATACTTGAGATTAGGGTTTGGTCAATTTTAGAGTTAGTTTGAACGAAGAGAGACCAAAATGGACGAAATAGGTCAACTTGGCTGATTCATGGACCAAATCTCTCTTCCTTGGTCCTAAACTTCTTCAAATGGATTAATGTGTCATATTACATTAATCTATACTTGAGATTCGGGTTTGGTGAACTTTGGACTTTGTCGGAGCGAAGAAATACCAAAATGGACAAACATAGTCAAATTAGGTGATTCATCGGCCAGATCTGTCTTCCTTGTTCCCAAACTTCATTAAAGGGATTAATGTCTCATATTACATTAATCTATACTTGAGATTCGGGTTTGGTCAATTAAGGAGTTAGTTTGAACGAAGAAAGACCAAAATGGACGAACTTGGTCAACTTTGCTGATTCATGGACCAAATCTCTCTTCCTTGGTCTCAAATTTCTTCAAATAGATTAATGTGTCATATTACATTAATCTATACTTGAGGTTCTGGTTTTGTCAACTTTGGAGCTACTCAGAACGAAGAAAGACCAACATCGACGAACTTGGTCAACTTGGCTGATTCTTGGACCAAATCTCTCTTCCTTGGTCTCAAATTTCTTCAAAGGTTTTAATGCATCATATTACATCAATCTAAGCTTGACAATTGTGTTCGGACAACTTTAGATTTAGTCGAAATGGAAAACGGCCAAAATTAACGAAATTGGTCAAGTTGGATGATTCTTGGGCCAAATCTCCCTTCCTTGGTCCCAAAGTTATTCAACGGGTTAATGTGTCATATTACATTAATCTATACTTGAGATTAGGGTTTGGTTAACTTTGGAGCTAGTCGGAACAAAGAAAGACCAAAATGGACGAACTTGGTCAACTTGGCTGTTTCATGGACCCAATCTCTCTTCCTTGGTCTCAAATTTCTTCAAAGGTTTTTATGCGTCATATTACATCAATCTAGGCTTGACAATTGTGTTCGGACAACTTTAGATTTTGTCGAAACGGAAAAAGGACAAAATGAACGAAATTGGTCAAGTTGGATGATTCTTAGGCCAAATCTCCCTTCCTTGGTCCCAAACTTATTCAAAGAGTTAATGTGTCATATTACATTAATTTATACTTGAGATTAGGGATTCGTCAACTTTGGAGCTAGTCGGAACGAAGAAAGACCAACATGGACGAACTTGGTTAACTTGGCTGAATTTTGGACCAAATCTCTCATCGTTGGTCCCATACTTCTTCAAAGGTTTAAATGTGTCATATTACATCAAGCTAGGCTTAACAATTGTGTTCGGACAACTTTCAATTTAGTCGAAACGAAAAAAGGCCAAAAAGAACGAAATTGGTCAATTTAGGAGTTCATTTGAACGAAGAAAGACCAAAATGGACGAACTTGGTCAACTTGGCTGATTCATGGACCAAATCTCTCTTCCTTGGTCTCAAATTTCATCATATACATTAATGTGTCATATTACATTAATCTATACTTGAGATTCAGGTTTAGTCAACTTTGGAGCTAGTATGAACGAAGAAAGACCAACATCGACGAACTTGGTCAACTTGGTTGATTCTCGGACCAAATCTCTCTTCCTTGGTCTCAAATTTCTTCAAAGGTTTTAATGCATCATATTACATCAATCTAGGCTTGACAATTGTGTTCGGATAACTTTAGATTTAGTCGAAACAGAAAAAGGCCAAAATGAACGAAATTGGTCAAGTTGGATGATTCATGGGCCAAATCTCCCTTCCTTGGTCCCAAACTTATTCAAAGGGTTAATGTGTCATATTACATTAATCTATACTTGAGATTCGGGTTTGGTCAATTTAGGAGTTAGTATGAATGAAGAAAGACCAAAATGGATGAACTTGGTCAACTTGGCTGATTCATGGACCAAATCTCCTTTCCTTGGTCTCAAATTTTTTCAAATAGATTAATGCGTTATATTAGATTAATATATACTTGAGATTCGGGTTTAGTCAACTTTGGAGCTAGTTAGAACAAAGAAAGACCAACATCGACAAACTTGGTCAACTTGCTGATTCATGGACCAAGTCTCTCTTCTTTGGTCTCAAATTTCTTCAAAGGTTTTAATGCGTGATATTACATCAATCTAGGCTTGACAATTGTGTTCGGACGACTTTAGATTTAGTCGAAATGGAAAAAAACCAAAATGAACGAAATTTGTCAAGTTGGATGATTCTTGGGCCAAATCTCCCTTCCCTGGTCCCAAACTTATTCAAAGGGTTAATGTGTCATATTACATTAATCTATACTTGAGATTAGGGTTTGGTCAACTTTGGAGCTAGTCGGAACAAAGAAAGACCAAAATGGCCAAACTTGGTCAACTTGGCTATTTCATGGACCAAATCTCTCTTCCTTGGTCTCAAATTTCATCAAAGGTTTTAATGCGTCATATTACATCAATCTAGGCTTGACAATTGTGTTCGGATAACTTTAGATTTAGTCGAAACGGAAAAAGGACAAAATGAACGAAATTGGTCAAGTTGGATGATTCTTGGGCCAAATCTCCCTTCTTTGGTCCCAAACTTATTCAAAGGGTTAATGTGTCATATTACATTAATCTATACTTGAGATTCGGGTTTGGTCAATTTAGGAGTTAGTTTGAACAAAGAAAGACCAAAATGGATGAACTTGGTTAACTTGGCTGTTTCATGCACCAAATCTCTCTTCCTTGGTCTCAAATTTCTTCAAAGGTTTTAATGCATCATATTACATCAATCTAGGCTTGACAATTGTGTTCGGACAACTTTAGATTTAGTCGAAACGGAAAAAGGACAAAATGAACGAAATTGGTCAAGTTAGATGATTCTTGGGCCAACTCTCCCTTCCTTGGTCCCAAACTTATTCAAAGGGTTAATGTGTCATATTACATTAATCTATACTTGAGATTAAGGTTTGGTCAACTTTGGAGCTAGTCGGAACGAAGAAAGACCAACATGGACGAACTTAGTCAACTTGGCTAATTTTTGGACCAAATCTCTCTTCGTTGGTCCCACACTTCTTCAAAGGTTTAAATGCGTCATATTACAATAATCTAGGCTTCACAATTGTGTTCGGACAACTTTAAATTTAGTCAAAATGGAAAAAGGCCAAAATGAACGAAGTTGGTCAAGTTGGATGATTCTTGGGCCAAATCTCCTTTCCTTGGTCCCAAACTTATTCAAAGGGTTAATGTGTCATATTACATTAATCTATACTTGAGATTCGAGTTTGGTCAATTTAGGAGTTAGTTTGAACGAAGAAAGACCAAAATGGACGAACTTGGTCAACTTGGCTGATTCATGGACCAAATCTCTGTTCCTTGGTCTCAAATTTCTTCCAATAGATTTATGTGTCATATTACATTAATCTATACTTGAGATTCGGGTTTAGTCAACTTTGGAGCTAGTCAAAACGAAGAAAGACTAACATCGACGAACTTGGTTAACTTGGCTGATTCTCGGACCAAATCTCTCTTCCTTGGTTTCAAATTTCTTCAAAGGTTTTAATGCGTCATATTACAACAATCTAGGCTGGACAATTGTGTTCGGACAACTTTAGATTTAGTCGAAACGGAAAAAGGCCAAAATGAACGAAATTGGTCAAGTTGGATGATTCATGGGCCAAATCTCCGTTCCTTGGTCCCAAACTTATTCAAAGGGTTAATGTGTCATATTACATTAATCTATACTTGAGATTAGGTTTTGGTCGACTTTGGAGCTAGTCGGAACGAAGAAAGACCAAAATGGACGAACTTGGTCAACTTGGCTGTTTCATGGACCAAATTTCTCTTCCTTGGTCTGAAGTTTCTTCAAAGGTTTTAATGCGTCATATTACACCAATCTAGGCTTGAAAATTGTGTTCGGACAACTTTAGATTTAGTCGAAACGAAAAAAGGACAAAATGAACGAAAGTGGTCAAGTTGGATGATTCTTAGGCCAAATCTCCCTTCGTTGGTCCCAAACTTATTCAAAGGATTAATGTGTCATATTACATTAATCTATACTCTAGATTAGGGTTTGGTCAACTTTGGAGCTAGTCGAAATGAAGAAAGACAAAAATGGACGAATTTGGTCAACTTGGCTGTTTCCGACCAAATCTCTCTTCCTTGGTGCCAAACTTCTTCAAATGGATTAATGTGTCATATTACATTAATCTATACTTGCATTAGGGTTTGGTCAACTATGGATCTACTCAGAACTAAGAAAGACCAACATAGACGAGCTTGGTCAACTTGGTTGTTTCTTGGACCAAATATCTCTTTCGTGGTCCCAAACTTCTGCAAAGTGTAAATGTGTCATTTTACTTTAATCTATACTTGAGATTAGGGTTTCATCAACTTTGGAGCTAGTCGGAAAGAAGGAATAACAAAATGGACGAAGTTAGTCAACTTGGTTGATTCTTGGACCAAATCTCTCTTCCTTGGTCTAAAACTTCTTCAAAGGGTTTAGTGCATCATATTACATCAATCTATGCTTGACAATTGTGTTCGGAGAACTTTAGATTTAGTCGATATGAGGAAAGGCCAAAAGGAACGAAATTGGTCAAGTTGGAAGATTCTTGGGCCAAATCGATCTTCCTTGGTCCCAAACTTCTTCAAAGGGTTAATGTGTCATATTACATTAATCTATACTTGAGATTCGGCTTTGGTGAACTTTGGAGTTAGTCGGAGCTAAGAAATACCAAAACGAACGAACTTTGTCAAATTCGGTGATTCATGGGCCAGATCTGTCTTCCTTGGTCCCAAACTTCATCAAAGGGATTAATGTGTCATATTACATTAATCTATACTTGAGATTCGGGTTTGGTCAACTTTGGAGCTAGTCAGAACGAAGAAAGACCAACATCGACGAACTTGGTCAACTTGGCTGATTCTTAGGCCAAATCTCTCTTCGTTGGTCCCACACTTCTTCAAAGGTTTAAATGCGTCATATTACATCAATCTATGCTTGACAATTGTGTTTGGACATGTTTAGATTTTGTCAAAACAAAGAAAGACCAAAAGGAACGAAATTGGTCATGTTAGTAGATTCTTGGGCCAACTCTTTCTTCCTTGGTCCCAAACTTCTTCAAATGGATTAATGTGTCATATTACATTAATCTATACTTGAGATTAGGGTTTGGTCAACTTTAGAGTTAGTCGGAATGAAGAAAGACCAAAAAGGATGAACTTGGTCAAGTTAGATTATTCATGGACCAGATATGTCTTCCTTAGTCCCAAACTTTTTCAAAGGGTTTAACGGGTCACATTACATTAATCTATATTGGAGATTTGAGTTTGGACAACTTTGGAGCTTGTCGAAATGAAGAAAGAGCAAAGTGGATGAACTTGGGAAAGTTAGATGAGTCTTGGACCGAATCACTCTTCCTTGGTCCCAAACTTCTTTAAATGGATTAATGTGTCATATTACATTAATCTATACTTGAGATTAGGGTTTGGTTAGCTTTGGAGCTGGTCGAAACAAAGAAAGGCCTAAATGGACGAACTTGGTCAACTTGGCTGATTCTTGGACCAAATCTCTCTTCCTTGGTCCCAAACTTTTTCAAAGGGTTTAATGCGTCATATTACATCAATCTATGCTTGACATTTGTGTAAGGACAAACTTAGATCTTGTCGAAATGAACAAAGACCAACATGGACGAGCTTGGTCAAGTTGGATGAGTCTTGGACCAAATCTCTCGTCCTTGGTCCCAAACTTCTTCAAATGGATTAATGTGTCATATTACATTAATCTGTACTTGAGATTAAGGTTTGGTCAACTTTGGATCTGCTCAAAACGAAGAAAGACCAAAATGGACGAATTGGGTCAAGTTGGATGAGTCTGGACCAAATCTCTCTTCCTTGGTCCCAAACTTCTTCAAAGGGTTAATGTGTCATATTGCAATAATCTATACTTGAGATTAGGGTTTAGTTAACTTTGGAACTAGTCGGAACGAAGAACTATCAAAATGGACAAACTTGGTAAACTTGACTGTTTCTTGGACCAAATATCTCTTCCTTGATGCCAAACTTCTTCAAATGGATTAATGTGTCATATTACATTAATTTATACCTGAGATTTGAGTTTGGACAACTTTGGAGCTTGTCAAAACGAAGAAAGACCAAAACGAACGAACTTGGTCAACTTGGCTGATTCTTAGACCAAATCTCTCTTCGTTGGTCCCAAACTTATTCAAAGGGTTTAATGCATCATATTACATCAATCTATGCTTGACAATTGTGTTTGGACAACTTTAGATTTAGTCGAAATGAAGAAAGGCCAAAATGAACGAAATTGGTCAAGTTAGAAGATTCTTTGGCTAAATCACTCTTCCCTGGTCCCAAACTTCTTTAAATGGATTAATGTGTCATATTACATTAATCTATACTTGAGATTAGGGTTTGGTCAACTTTGGAGCTAGTCGGAATAAAGAAAGGCCAAAATGGACGAACTTGGTCAACTTAGCTGATTCTTGGACCAAATCTCTTTTTCTTGGTCCCAAACCTATTCAAAGGGTTTAATGCATCATATTACATCAATCTGTGCTTGACATTTGTGTTCGGAGAAGTTTAGATTTTGTCAAAACAAAGAAAGGCCAAAATAAACGAAATTGGTTAAGTTAGTAGATTCTTGGGCTAGCTCTTTCTTCCTTGTTCCCAAACTTCTTCCAATGGATTGATGTGTCATATTACATTAATCTATACTTGAGATTAGGGTTTGGTCAACTTTGGAGCTAGTCGGAACGAAGAAAGACCAAAATGGACGAACTTGGTCAACTTGGCTATTTCATGGACCAAATCTCTCTTCCTTGGTCTCAAATTTCTTCAAATGGATTAATGTCTTATATTACATTAATCTATACTTAAGATTCAGGTCTGGTTAACTTTTAAAGTTAGTCGGAACGAAGAACGACCAAAATAGACGAACTTGCTCAAGTTAGATTATTCATGGACCAGATATGTCTTCCTTAGTCCCAAACTTTATCAAAGGGTTTAAAGTGTCATATTACATTAATCTATACTGGAGATTTGAGTTTGGACAACTTTGGAGCTTGTCAAAACGACTAAAGACCAAAGTGGATGAACTTGGGAAGTTGGATGAGTCTTGGACCAAATCTCTCGTCCTTGGTCCCAAACTTCTACAAATGGATTAATCTGTCATATTACATTATTCTGTACTTGAGATTAGGGTTTGGTCAACTTTGGATCTACTCGGAATGAAGAAAGACCAACATGGACGAACTTTGTCAATTTGGCTAATTCTTGGACCAAATATCTCTCTTCCTTGGTCCCAAACTTCTTCAAAGGGTTAATGTGTCATATAACATTAATCTATACTTGAGATTAGGGTTTAGTCAACTTTGGAACTAGTCGGATTGAAGAAATAACAAAATGGACGAAGTTGGTCAACTTGGCTGATTCTTGGACCTTCCTTGGTCCCAAACTTTTCACATGGATTAATGTGTCATATTACATTAATCTATACTTGAGATTTAGGTTTGGTCAACTTTTGAGTTGGAATAAACGAAGAAAGACTAAAATGGACGAACTTGCTCAAGTTAGATGATTCATGGACCAGATCGGTCTTCCTTGGTCCCAAACTTCATCAAACGGTATAATGTGTCGTATTATATGAATCTATACTTGAGATTTGAGTTTGGATAACTTTGGAGCTTGTCAAAATGAAGAAAGACCAAATGGACGAACTTGGTCAAGTTGGATGAGTCTTGGACCAAATCACTCTTCCTTGGTCCCAAATTTCTTCAAAGGGTTAATGTGTCATATTACATTAATCTATATTTGAGATTAGGGTTTAGTCAACTTTGGAGCTAGTCAGAATGAAGAAAGAACAAAATGGACGAACTTGGTAAACTTAGCTGTTTCTTGGACCAAATATCTCTTCCTTGGTGCCAAACTTCTTTAAATGGATTAATGTGTCATATTACATTAATTTATACCTGGGATTTGAGTTTGGATAACTTTGGAGCTTGTCGAAACGAAGAAAGACCAAAACGAACGAACTTGGTCAACTTGGCTGATTCTTAGACAAAATCTCTCCTCTTTGGTCCCAAACTTATTCAAAAGGTTTAGTGCATTATATTACATCAATCTATGCTTAACAATTGTGTTTGGACAACTTTAGATTTAGTCGAAATGAAGAAAGGCGAAAATGAACGAAATTGGTCAAGTTGGAAGATTCTTTAGCCAAATCTCTCTTCCTTGGGCTCAAACTTCTTCAAAGGGTTAATGTGTCATATTACATTAATCTATACTTGAGATTCGGGTTTGGTCAACTTGGGAGTTTATCAGAACGAAGAAAGACTAAAATGGACGAACGTGCCTACGTTACATGATTCATGGACCAGATCGGTATTCCTTGGTCCCAAACTTCATCAAAGGGTTTAATGTGTCATATTACATTAATCTATACTTGAGATTTGAGTTTGGACAACTTTAGAGCTTGTCGAAATGAAGAAAGACGAAAAATGAAGGAACTTGGTTAAGTTGGCTGATTCTTAGACCAAATCATTGTTCCTTGGTCCGAAACTTCTTCAAATGGATTAATGTGTCATATTACATTAATCTATACTTGAGATTAGGGTTGGGTCAACTTTGGAGCTAGTCGGAACGAAGAAAGGTCAAAATAAATGAACTTGGTCAACTTGGTTAATTCTTAGACCAAATCTCTCTTCCTTAGTCCCAAACTTCTTCAAAGGGTTTAATGCGTCATAGTACATCAATCTATGCTTGACATTTGTGTTCGGACAACTTTAGATCTACTTGAAATGGAGAAAGGCCAAAACACGCAAAATTGGTCAAGTTAGATAATTCTTGGGCCTAATCTCTCTTGCTTAGTCTCAAACTTCTTGAAAGTGTTAATGTCTAATTTTACTTTAATCTATACTTGAGATTAGGCTTTAGTCAACTTTGGAGCTAGTCGGAATGAAGAAATATCAAAGTGGATTAATGGGTCTTGGAACATATCATTGTTCCTTTGTCCGAAACTTCATCAAATGGATTAATGTGTCATATGACATTAATCTATCCTTGAGATTAGGGTTTAGTCAACTTTGGAGCTAGTCGTAACGAAGAAAGACTAAAATAGATGAACTTATCAACTTGGCTGATTGTTAGACCAAATCTCTCTTCCTTGGTCCTAAACTTCTTCAAATAGATTAATGTGTCATATTACATTAATATACACTTGAGATTCAAGTTTGGTCAACTTTGGAGTTAGTCAGAACGAAGAAGGACCAAAATGCACTAACTTGCTCAACTTAGGTGCTTCATGGATTAAATCTGTCTTCCTTGGTCCCAAACTTCATCAAAGGATTTAGTGTGTCATATTACATTAATCTATACTTGAGATTAGGGTTTGGTCAACTTTGGGGCAAGTCATAACGAAGAAGGACCAAAATGGATAAACTGGGTCAAGTTGGATGATTCTTGGGCCAAATCTCTCTTCCTTGGTCCCAAACTTCTTCAGATAGATTAATGTGTCATATTACATTAATCTATACTTGATATTAGGGTTTGGTCAACTTTGGAGCTAGTCGGAACAAAGAAAGACCAAAATGGACGAACTTTGTCAACTTGGCTGATTCATGGACCAAATCTCTCTTCCTTGGTCCCAAACTTCTTCAAATGGATTAATGTCTCACATTACATTAATCTATACTTGAGATTCAGGTTTGGTCAACTTTGGACTTATCAGAACGAAGAAAGACAAAAATGGGCGAACTTGGTCAAGTTAGATGATTCATGGACCAGATATGTCTTCCTTGGTCCCAAACTTCATCAAAAGGTTTAATGTGTCATATTACATTAATCTATACTTGAGATTTGAGTTTGGACAACTTTGGAGCTTGTAGAAACGAAGAAAGACAAAAGTGGATGAGCTTGGGCAAGTTGGATGAGTCTTGGACCAAATCACTCTTCCTTGGTCCCAAACTTCTTCAAATGGATTAATGTGTCATACTACATTAATCTATACTTGAGATTAGGGTTTGGTCAACTTTGGAGCTCGTCGGAATGAAGAAGGGCCAAAATGGACGAACTTGGTTAACTTGGCTGATTCTTGGACCAAATCTCTCTTCCTTGGTCCCAAACTTCTTCAAAGGGTTTAATGCATCATATTACATCAATCTATGCTTAACATTTGTGTTAGGACAACTTTAGATCTGGTCGAAATTAGTCAAGTTGGATAATTCTTAGGCCAAATCTCTCTTGCTTGGTCCCAAACTTCTTGAAAGTGTTAATGAGTCATTTTACTTTAATCTATACTTGAGATTCGGGTTTGGTCAACTTTGAAGTTAGACAAAACGAAGAAAGACCAAAATAGACGGACTTGCTCAAGTTAGATGATTCATGGACCAAATTTATCTTCCTTGGTCCCAAACTTCATCAAAGGGTTTAATGTGTCGTATTACATTAATCTATACTTGAAATTTGAGTTTGGACAACTATGGAGTTTTTCGAAATGAAGTAAGACCAAAATGGATAAATTTGGTCAAGTTGGATGAGTCTTGGACTAAATCTCTCTTCCTTGGTCCCAAACTTCTTCAAAGGGTTAATATGTCATATTGCATTAATCTATACTTAAGATAAGGATTTAGTCTACTTGGGAGCTAATCGGAACGAAAAAGGACCAAAATGGATGAACTTGGTCAACTTGGCTGATTCTTGGACCAAATCTCTGTTCCTTGGTCCCAAACTTTTTCAAATGGATTAATGTGCCATATTAAATTAATCTAAACTTGAGATTTGGGTTTGGTCAACTTTGGAGCTAGTTGGAACAAAGAAAGACCAAAATGGAGAACTTGGTTAACTTGGTTGGGTCTTGGACCAAATCTCTATTCCTTGGTCCCAAACTTCTTCAAATGGATTAATGTGTCATATTACATTAATATATACTTGAGATTAGGGTTTAGTCGACTTTGGAGTTAGTCGGAACAAAGAAAGACTAAAATGGACGAACTTTGTTAAGTTAGATGATTCCTGGACTAGATCTGTCATCCTTGGTCCCAAACTTCATCAAAGGGTTTAATATGTGATATTACATTAATCTATACTTGAGATTCGGGTTTGGTCAACTTTGGAGTTAGTCGTAACGAAAAAAGACCAAAATGGACGAACTTGCACAACTTAGATGATTCATGGACTAAATCTGTCTTCCTTGGTCCCAAACTTCATCAAAGGGTTCAATGTGTTATATTACATTAATCTATACTTGAGAATTGAGTTTGGACAACTTTGGAGCTTGTCGAAATGAAGAAAGACCAAAATGGACGAACTTGGTCAATATGGATGAGTCTTGAACCTAATCACTCTTCGTTGGTCCCAAACTTCTTCAAATGGATTAATGTGTCATATTACATTAATCTATACTTGAGATTATGGTTTGGTCAATTTTGGATCTAGTAAGAACGAAGAAAGACCAAAATGGACGAACTTGGTCAACTTGGCTAATTCTTGGACCATCGTTGGTCCTAAACTTCTTCAAAGGGTTTAATGCGTCATATTACATCAATATAAGCTTGACAATTGTATTCGAAAAACATTAGATCTAGTCGAAACGAAGAAAGGCCAAAATGTACAAAATTGGTCGAGTTGGACGATTCTTGGGCAAAATCTCTCTTCCTTGGTCCCAAACTTCTTCAAAGGGTTGATGTGTCATATTACATTAATCTATACTTGAGATTAGGGTTTAGTAAACTTTGGAGATAGCCAGAACGAAAAAGACCAAAATGGACGAACTTGATCAACTTGGCTGATTCTTGGACGAAACCTGTCATCCTTGGTCCTAAACTTCTTCAAAGGTATTATTGCGTCATATTATATCAATCTGTGCTTGACATTTGTGTTCGGACAACATTAGATCTAGTAGAAACGAAGAAAGGCCAAAATGGACTAAATTGGTCAAGTTAGATGCTTCTTAGACTGAATCTTTCTTCCTTGGTCCTAAACTTTTCCAATTAGTTTAATGTGTCATATTACATCAATCTATACTAGAGATTCGGGTTTGGTCAACTTTAAAGCATGCTAGAACGAAGAAACACCAAAATGGACAAACTTGGTCAAGTTACTTTGGAGCTAGTCGGAACAAAGAAAGACCAAAATGGAAGAACTTGGTCAAGTTGGATGATTCTTGGATAAAATGTCTCTTCCTTGGCCCCAAACTTCTTCAATGGGTTTAATGTGTCATATTACATTAATTTATACTTGAGATTCTAGTTTGGTCAACTTTGGAGCTAGTCGAAACGAAGAAAGGCCAAAATGGATGAACTTAGTCAAGTTGCAAGATTCTTGGACCAAATCTCTCTTCCTTGGTCCCAAACTTCTTCAAAGGGTTTAATGTGTGATATTACAAGAATCTATACTTGAGATTCGGGTTTGGTCAACTTCGAAGCTCGTCAAAATAAAGAAAGACCAAAATGGATGAACTTGGTCAAGTTGCAAGATTCTTGGACCAAATCTCTCTTCCTTGGTCCCAAACTTCTTGAAAGGGTTTAATGTGTCATATTACATTAATCTATACTTGAGATTCGGGTTCGGTCAACTTTGGAGCTAGTCGAAACGAAGAAAGACCAAAATGGATGAACTTGGTCAAGTTGCAAGATTCTTGGACCAAATCCCTTTTCCTAGGTCCCAAGCTTCTTCAAAGGGTTTAATGTGTCATATTACATTAATCTATCCTTGAGATTTGGGTTTGGTCAACTTTGGAGCTAGTAAGAATGAAGAAAGACCAAATTGGACGAACTTGGTTAAGTTGGATGATTATTGGACCAAATATCTCTTCCTTGGTCCCAAACTTCTCCAAATGGTTTAATGTGTCATATTACATCATTATATGCTTGACATTTGGGTTTCGTCAACTTTGGAGCTAGTCGGAATGAAGAAAGACCAAAATGGATGAACTTGGTAAAGTTGGATGATTCTTAATCTAAATCTCTCTTCCTTGGCCCCAAACTTCTTTAAAGGGTTTAATGTGTCATATTGCATTAATCTATACTTGAGATTCGAGTTTGGTCAAATTTAGAGCTAGCCGAAACGAATAAAGACTAAAATGGATGAACTTGGTCAAGTTGGATGATTCTTGGACCAAATCAGCCTTCATTGGCCCCAACCTTCTCCAATTGGTTTAATGTGTCATAATACATCAATATATGCTTAACATTTGGGTTCCGCCAACTTTGGAGCTAGTCGTAACGAAGAAAGACCAAAATGGATTAACTCGGTCAAGTTGGATGATTCTTGGCCCAAATCTCACTTCCTTGGCCTCAAAAATCTTCAAAGGGTTTAATGTGTCATATTACATTAATCTATACTTGAGATTCGAGTTTGGTTAACTTTGGAGCTCGTTGAAATGTAGAAAGACTAAAATGGATGAACTTGGTCAAGTTAGATGATTAATGGACCAAGTCTCTCTAACTTGGTTCCAAACTTCTTCAAAGGGTTTAATGTGTCATAATACATTAATCGATACTTGAGATTCGAGTTTGGTCAACTTTGTAGCTAGTCGGAATGAAGAAAGAGCAAAATGGACGAACTTGGTCAACTTGGATGATTCTTGGACCAAATTTCTCTTCCTTGGTCCAAACTTCCCCAATTGGCTTAATGTGTCATATTACATCAATCTATATTTGGCATTAGCGTTCGGTTATCTTTGAAGCTAATCGAAAGGAAGAAAGACCAAAATGGATGAACTTGGTGAAGCTGGATGATTCTTGGAGCAAATCTCTCTTCCTTGGTTCAAAACTTCTTCAAAGGTTTTAATGTCTCATATTATATTAATCTATACTTGAGATTCGAGTTTGGTCAACATTGGAGTTACCAGAACGAAGAAAGACCAAAATGGACGAACTTGGTCAACTTGGATGATTCTTGGACTAAATCTCTCTTCCTTGGTCCCACATTTCTCCAATTGGCTTAATGGGTCATATTACATCAATCAATACTTGACATTACCGTTCGGTCATCTTTGAAGCTAGTCGGAAGGAAGAAAGACGAAAAAGGATGAACTTGGTCAAGTTGGATGATTCTTGGCCCAAATCTCTCTTCCTTGGCCCCAAACTTCTTTAAAGGGTTTAATATGTCATATTACATTAATCTATACTTGAGATTCGAGTTTGATGCACCTTGGAGCTAGTCGAACCGAGGAAAGACCAAAATGGATAAGCTTGGTGAAGTTACATGATTCTTGGACCAAATAGGCCTTCCTTTGTCCCAAACTTCTCCAATTGGTATAATGTGTCATGTTACATCAATATATGCTTGACATTTGGGTTCGGTCAACTTTGGAGCTAGTCGAAAGGAAGAAAGACCAAAATGGATTAACTTGGTCAAGTTGGATGATTCTTTGACCAAATCAGACTTCCTTGGTCCCAAACTTCTCCAATTGGTTTAATATGTCATATTCCATTAATCTATACTTGAGATTCTAGCTTGGTCAACTTTGGAGCTAGTCATAACGAAGAAAGACCAAAATGGACAAACTTTGTCGACATTGGATGATTCTTCGAAAAAATCTTTCTTCCTTGGCCCCAAACTTCTTCAAAGTGTTTACTCTGTCATAGTACATTAATCTATACTTGAGATTCAGGTTTGGTCAACTTTGGAGCCAGCCGGAACGAAGAAAGACCAAAATGGATGAACTTGGTTGGTTAACTTGGATGATTCTGGAATAAATTTCTCTTCCTTGGTCCCAAACTTCTCCAATTGGCTTAATGTGTCATATTACATCAATATATACTTGACATTAGCGTTCGGTTATCTTTAAAGCTAGTCGGAAGGAAGAAAGACCAAAATGGATGAACTTGGTCAACTTGGATAATTCTTGGACCAAATCTCTGTTCCTTGGCCCCAAACTTCTTCAATGGGTCTAATGTGTCATATTACGTTAATCTATACTTGAGATTCGAGTTTGTTCAACTTTGGAGCTAGTTGAAACATAAAAAAGACCAAAATGGACGAACTTAGTCAAGTTGGATGATTCTTGGACCAAATAGGCCTTCCTTTGTCCCAAACTTCTCCAATTGGTTTAATGTGTCATGTTACATCAATATATGTTTAACATTTGGGTTCGGTTAACTTTGAAGCTAGTCGGAAGGAAGAAAGACCAAAATGGCTGAACTTGGTCAAGTTGGGTGATTCTTTGACCAAATCTCTCCTCCTTGGCCCCAAACTTCTTTAAAGGGTTTAATATGTCATATTACATTAATCTATACTTGAAATTCGAGTTTGATCAACCTTGGAGCTAGTCGAAACGAAGAAAGACCAAAATGGATAAGCTTGGTGAAATTAGATGCTTCTTGGACCAAATAGGCCTTCCTTTGTCCCAAACTTCTCCAATTGGTTTAATGTGTCATGTTACATCAATATATGCTTTACATTTGGGTTCCATCAACTTTGGAGCTAGTCGGAATGAAGAAAGACCAAAATGGATGAACTTGGTCAAGTTGGATGATTCTTGGACCAAATAGGCCTTCCTTTGTCCCAAAATTCTCCAATTGGTTTAATGTGTCATGTTACATCAATATATGCTTAACATTTGGGTTCGGTTAACTTTGGAGCTAGTCGGAAGGAAGAAAGACCAAAATGGATGAACTTGGTCAAGTTGGATGAGTCTTTGACCAAATCTCTCTTCCTTGGCCCCAAACTTCTTTAAAGGGTTTAATATGTCATATTACATTAATCTATACTTGAAATTCGAGTTTGATCAACCTTTGAGCTAGTCAAAACGAAGAAAGACCAAAATGGATAAGCTTGGTGAAGTTAGATGATTCTTGGACCAAATAGGCCTTCCTTTGTCCCAAACTTCTCCAATTGGTTTAATGTGTCATGTTACATCAATATATGCTTTACATTTGGGTTCCATCAACTTTGGAGCAAGTCGGAATGAAGAAAGACCAAAATGGATGAACTTGGTCAAGTTGGATGGTTCTTGGACCAAATCTCTCTTCCTTGGCCCCAAACTTCTTTAAAGCATTTAATGTGTCATATTACATTAATCTATTCTTGGGATTCGAGTTTGGTCAACTTTGTAGCTAGTCGAAACAAAGAAATACCAGAATGAATGAACTTGGTTAAGTTGAATGATTCTTGGACCAAATCGGCCTTCCTTAGTCCCAAACTTCTCCAATTGGTTTAATGTGTCATATTCCATTAATCTATACTTGAGATTCGAGCTTGGTCAACTTTGGAGCTAGTCATAACGAAGAAAGACCAAAATGGACAAACTTGGTCGACATTGGATGATTCTTCGACATAATCTTTCTTCCTTGGTCTCAAACTTCTTCAAAGGATTTAATCTGTCATATTACATTAATCTATACTTGAGATTCAGGTTTGGTCAACTTTGGAGCTAACCGAACAAAAAGACCAAAGTGGACGAACTTGGTCAACTTGGATGATTCTTGGACCAAATTTCTATTCCTTGGTCCCGAACTTCTCCAATTGGCTTAATGTGTCATATTACATCAATCTATACTTGACATGTTATCTTTGAAGCTAGTCGGAAGGAAGAAAGACCAAAATGGATGAACTTAGTCAAGTTGGATGATTCTTGGACCAAATCTCTCTTCCTTGGCCCCAAACTTCTTCAATGGGTTTAATGTGTCATATTACATTAATCTATACTTGAGATTTGAGTTTGTTCAACTTTGGAGCTAATCGACACATAGAAAGACAAAAATAGACGAACTTAGTCAAGTTGGATGATTCTTCGCCAAATCTGCCTTCCTTGGTCCCAAACTTCTCCAATTGGTTTAATGTGTAACATTACATCAATATATCCTTGACATTTGGGTTCGGTCAACTTTGGAACTAGTTAGAAGGAAGAAAGACCAAAATGGATGAACTTGGTCAAGTTGGATGATTCTTGGACCAAATCTTTCTTCGTTGGCCCCAAACTTCTTTAAAGGGTTTAATATGTCATATTACATTAATCTATACTTGAAATTCGAGTTTAATCAACCTTGGAGCTAGTCGAAACGAAGAAAGACCAAAATGGATGAGCTTGGTGAAGTTAGATGATTCTTGGATGAAATAGGCCTTCCTTTGTACCAAACTTCTCCAATTGGTTTAATTTGTCATATTACATCATTATATGCTTGACATTTGGGTTCGGTCAACTTTGGAGCTAGTCGGAACGAAGATAAACCAAAATGGATGAACTTGTTCAAGCTGGATGATTCTTGGACCCAATCTCTCTTCCTTGGTCCCAAATTTCTTCAATGGGTTTAATGTATCATATTACATTAATCTATACTTAAGATTCAAGTTTGGTCAACTTTGGAGCTAGTCGAAATATAGAAAGATCAAAATGGATGAACTTGGTCAACTTGGATGATTCTTGGACCAAATCTCTCTTCCTTGGCCCCAAACTTCTTTAAAGGGTTTAATATGTCATATTACATTAATCTTTTTTTGAAATTCGAGTCTGGTCAACTTTGGAGCTAGTCAAAATGAAGAAATACCAAAATGGATGAACTTGGTCAAGTTGGGTGATTCCTGGACCAAATCGGCCTTCCTTGGTCCCAAACTTCTCCAATTGGTTTTATGTGTCATAGTCAATTAATCTATACTTGATATTCAAGCTTGGTCAACTTTGGAGCTAGTCGTAACGAAGAAAGACCAAAAAGGACAAACTTGTTCGAGTTGGATGATTCTTAGACAAAATCTTTCTTCCTTGGTCCCAAAGTTCTTCAAAGGGTTTAATGTGTCATATTACATTAATCTATACTTGAGATTCAGGTTTGGTCAACTTTAGAGCTGGTCGAAACGAAGATAAACCAAAATGCATGAACTTGGTCAAGTTGGATGATTCTTGGACCAAATATCTCTTTCTTGGTCCCAAACTTCTCCAATTGGTTTAATGTGTCATATTGCATCATTATATGCTTGACATTTGGGTTCGGTTAACTTTGGAGCTAGTCGGAATGAAGAAAAACCAAAATGGATGAACTTGTTCAAGTTGGATGATTCTTGGACCCAATCTCTCTTCCTTGGTCCCAAATTTCTTCAATGGGTTTAATGTATCATATTACATTAATCTATACTTGAGATTCAAGTTTGGTCAACTTTGGAGCTAGTCGAAATATAGAAAGATCAAAATGGATGAACTTGGTCAACTTGGATGATTCTTGGACCAAATCTCTCTTCCTTGGCCCCAAACTTATTCAAAGGGTTTAATGTGTCATATTACATTAATCTATACTTGACATTCGAGTTTGGTCAACTCTGGAGCCAGTCGAAACGAAGAAAGACTAAAATGGATGAACTTGGTCAAGTTATATGATTCTTGGACCAAATCTACCTTCCTAGGTCCCAAACTTCTCCAATTGGTTTAATGTGTCATACTACATCAATATATGCTTGACATTTGGGTTCGGTTAACTTTGGAGCTAGTAGGAACAAACAAAGACCAAAATGGGTGAACTTGGCCAACTTGGCTGATTCATGGACCAAGTCTCTCTTCCTTTGTCCCAAACTTCTTCAAATGGATTAATTTGTCATATTACATTGATCTATACTGGAGATTCGGGTTTGGTCAACTTTGGAGCTAGTCGTAACGAAGAAAGACCAAAATGGATGAACTTGTTCAAGTCGGATGACTCTTGGTCCAAATCTCTCTTCCTTGGCTGTAAACTTCTTCAAAGGGGTTAATGTGTCATAATACATTAATTTATACTGGAGATTCGAGTTTGGTCAACTTTGGAGCTAGTCATAACAAAGAGAGACCAAAATGGATGAACTTGGTCAAGTTAGATGATTCTTCGACCAAATCTCTCCTTCTTGGTCCCAAACTTCTCCAATTGCTTTAATTTGTAATATTACATCACTATTTGCTTGACATCTGGGTTCGGTGAACTTTGGAGCTACTCAGAATGAAGAAAGACCAAAATGGATGAACTTGGTCAAGTTGGATGATTCTTGGACCAAATCTCTCTTCTTTGGCCCTAAACTTCTTCAAAGTGTTTAATGTGTCATATTGCATTAATCTATACTGGAGATTCTAGTTTTGTCAACATTGGAGCTAGCCGTAACGAAGAAAGACCAAAATGGATGAACTTGGTCAAGTTGGATGATTCTTGGACTAAATCTTTCTCCCATGATCCCAACCTTTTCCAATTGGTTTAATGTGTCATATTAAATCAATTTAAACTAGAGATTTGGGTTTGGTCAACTTTGGAGTAAGTCGAAATAAAGAAAGACCTAAATGGACGAACTTGGTCAAGTTAGATGATTATTGTACCAAATCTCTCTTCCCTGGTCCCAAACTTCTCCAATTGGTTTAATGTGTCATATTATAACAATTTATGCATGACATTTGAGTTTGGTCAGCTTTGGAGCTAGTCAAAATGAAGAAAGATGAAAATGGACGAACTTAGGCAAGTTGGATGACTCTTGGTCCCAGACTTCGTCAAAGGGATTAATGTGTCATATTACATCAATCTGTGCTTGACATTTGGGTTCGGTTAACTTTGGAGCTAGTCAAAATGAATAAACACCAAAATGGATGAACTTAGTCAAGTTAGATGATTATTGGACCAAATCTCTCATCTGTGGTCCCAATCTTCTCCAATTGGTTTAATGTGTCATTTTACATTAATCTATACTTGTGATTCTGATTTGGCCAACTTTGGAGCAAGTCGAAACAAAGAAAGACCAAAATGGACATACTTGGTCATGTTGGATGATTCTTGGACCAAATCTCTCTTCCTTAGTCCCAAACTTCTCCAATTGGTTTAATGTGTCATATTAGATTAATCTATACATGAGATTCTGGTATGGTCAACTTTGGACCAAGTCGAAACAAAGAAAGACCAAAACAGATGTACTTAGTCAAGTTAGATGATTCTTAGACCAAATCTCTCTTCCTTGGTCCCAAACTTCTCCAATTGGTTTAATGTGTCATATTACATCAATCTATGCTTGACGTTTGGGTTTGGTAAACTTTGGAGTTAGTGAAATGAAGAAACACAAAAGTAGACAAACTTAGGCAAGTTGGATGATTCTTAGACCAAATCTCTCTTCCTTGATCCCAAACTTTTTCAAAGGGTTTAATGAGTCATATTACATCAATTTGTTCTTGACATTTGGGTTCGGTAAACTTTTGAGTTAGTCAAAATGAAGAAAGACCAAAATAGACGAACTTAGTCAAGTTGGATGATTCTTAGACTAATTCTTTCTTCCATAGTCCCAAACTTTTCCAATTGGTTTAATCTGTCTTATTACATCAATTTAAACTAGATGGGTTGGGTCAACTTTGGAGATAGCCGGACTGAAGAAACACCAAAATGGACGAACTTGGTCAAGTTTGATGATTCTTAGACCAAATCTCTCTCCTTTGGTCCCAAACTTCTCCAATTAGTTTAATGTGTCATATTACATTAATCTGTACTTGCGACTCTGGTTTGGTTAACTTTGGAGCAAGTCGACACAAAGAAAAACCAAAAAGGACGAACATGGTCAAGTTGGATGATTCTTGGACCAAATCTCTCTTCCTTGGTCCCAAAGTTCTCCAATTGGTTTAATGTGTCATATTACATCAATCTATGCTTGACATTTGGGTTCGTTCAACTTTGGAGCTAGTCGGAACGAAAAAAGACTAAAATGGACATACTTGGTCATGTTGGATGATTCTTGGACCAAATCTCTCTTTCTTGGTCCTAAACTTCCCCAATTGGTTTAAGGTGTCATATTACATTAATCTATATAAGAGATTCTGGTTTGGTCAACTTTGGAGCAAGTCAAAACAAAGAAAGACCAAAATGACCATACTTAGTCATGTTGGATGATTCTTGGACCAAATCTCTCTTCCTTGGTCCCAAACCTCTCCAATTGGTTTAATGTGTCATATTACATCAATCTATGCTTGACATTTGGGTTTGGTCAACTTTGGAGCTAGTCGAAACGAAGAAAGACCAAAGTGGATGAACTTAGGCAAGTTGGATCATTCTTCTACCAATTCTCCCTTCCTTGCTCCCAAACTTCTCCAATTGGTTTGATGTGTCATATTACATTATTCTATGCTTGAAATTTGGGTTCGGTCAACTTTGGAGCTAGTCGGAACGAAGAAAGACCAAAAAGGACGAACTTAATTAAGTTAAATGATTCTTGGAGCAAATCTCTCTCCTTTGGTCCCAAACTTCTCCAATTTGTTTAATGTTTCATATTACATTAATCTATACTTGAGATTCTGGTTTGGTCAACTTTGGATCAATTGAAACAAAGAAAGACCAAAATGGACGTACTTGGTTATATTTTATGATTCTTGGACCAAATCTCTCTTCCTTTGTCCGAAACTTCTCCAATTAGTTTAATGTGTCATATTACATCAATCTATGCTCGACATTTGGGTTCGATCAACTTTGGAGCTAGTGAAATGAAGAAAAACCAAAATGGACGAACTTGTTCAAGTTAGATGATTCTTGGACCAAATCACTCTTCCTTGGTCCCAAACTTCTCCAATTGGTTTAATGTGTCATATTACATCAATTTATGCTTGACATTTGGGTTCGGTCAACTTTGGAGCTAGTCGAAATAAAGAAAGACCAAAATGGACGAACTTCGGCAAGTTGGATAATTCTTAGACCAAATCTCTTTTCCTTGGTCCCAAACTTCTCCAATTGGTTTGATGTGTCATATTACATTATTCTATGCTTGAAATTTTGGTTTGGTCAACTTTGGAGCTAGTCAGAACGAAGAAAGTCCAAAATGAACGAACTTAATCAAGTTAGATAATTCTTAGACCAGATCTCTCTCCCTTGGTCCCAAACTTCTGCAATTGGTTTAATGTGTCATATTACATTAATCTATACTTGAGATTCCGGTTTGGTCAACTTTGGAGCAAGTGGAAACAAAGAAAGACCAAAATGGACGTACTTGGTCATGTTAGATGATTCTTGGACCAAATCTGCCTTCCTTGGTCCCAAACTTCTCCAATTAGTTTAATGTGTCATATTACACTAATCTATAATTGGGATTCTGGTTTGGTCAACTTTGGAGCAAGTCGAAACAAAGAAGGACCAAAATGGACGAACATGGTCAAATTGGATGATTCTTGGACCAAATCTCTCTTTCTTGGTCCCGAACTTCTCCAATTGGTTTAATATGTCATATTACATCAATCTATGCAAGTTGGATGATTCTTGTACCAATTCTGCCTTCCTTCCTCCCAAACTTCTTCAAAGGGTTTAATGGGTCGTATTACATCAATCTGTGCTTAACATTTGGGTTCAGTTAACTTCGGAGCTAGTCTAATTGAAGAAACACCAAAATGGATGAACTTATTCAAGATGGATGATTCTTAGACCAAATCTCTTTTCATTGGTCCCAAACTTCTCTAATTGGTTTGATGTGTCATATTACATTATTCTATGCTGGAAATTTAGGTTCGGTCAACTTTGGAGCTAGTCGGAAAGAAGAAAGTCCAAAATGAACGAACTTAATCAAGTTAGATGATTCTTAGACTAGATCTCTCTCCCTTGGTCCCAAACTTCTGCAGTTGGTTTAATGTGTCATATTACATTAATCTATACTTGAGATTCCAGTTTGGTCAACTTTGGAGCAAGTGGAAACAAAGAAAGACCAAAATGGACGTACTTGGTCATGTTGGATGATTCTTGGACCAAATCTCTCTTTCTTGGTCCTAAACTTCCCCAATTAGTTTAAGGTGTCATATTACATTAATCTATACTAGAGATTCTAGTTTGGTCAACTTTGGAGTAAGTCGAAACAAAGGAAAGACCAAAATGGATGAACTTGTTCAAGTTGGATGATTATTGGACCAAATCTCTCTGGTCCCAAACTTCACCAATTTGTTTAATGTGTCGTATTACATCAATTTATGCTTCACATTTGGGTTCGATCAACTTTGGAGCTAGTGAAATGAAGAAAGACCAAAATGGAGCAACTTGTTCAAGTTGGATGACTCTTGGACCAAATCTCTCTTTCTTGGTCCTTGATGAGTGTAAATTATATAGATATTTTGGCATGAATTCCCTTGCATGTAAGTCCCAAATTAATATAGATTAAGGTGTTTTCCATGCCATTTTACTATTTTGCAGGAACCAAGCACCGAAAGGAACCAAAAAGTAGAAAAGGGAAAAATAGCAATTTTGCCAGAGCTCGCCGTGGCGAGGTTAACCCGATGGCACAATGTCCATTCTACCATAGCTCGTGGTGGCGAGCTACCAGATTTGCCGTGTCGAGCTGGAGGATTTTTGGAGCTATTTTGAAGTGTTCTAAACCGATTAGGCTTCCGGAAATCCTTCTCCTACAAGAATTTAGACTCCAAGACTTAGAAGACTCTCCGGAATCATTGTTCAAGTGGGATTGAAGTCTTGGAAGTGTGCAGCCATTTGGAATCCTAATTCAAGCATGATTGGGAATGATTTCTATAGCTAGAGTTGTGATTCAACTAAGAATCGTAATTCAAGTAAAACTCTACTTGGAATCCTAGTTGGAGTGGAACTAAAAGAGATATGCAACCAAAGGAATTAAATTCTCAAGAGTCCTAGTTTGAGTGGGATTGAAATTTTTAAATCCTACTAGAATAATTAATGTCCTAGATAGAGTATGATTAGGAATAACTTTGTAATTAAAGTTGTAATTATCTAAGAGTCATAATTCAAGTAAGACTAGGAAGAGGATTGTTCTAAATAGAATCCTAATTAAAGTATAATTAGGATTACATTATAACTAAGAATTGTAATGCAACTTAGAGTCCTAGAATGAGTCTAACTAGGAATAGAGGGATTATAAATAGGAAGGAGGGCTGAGAAGCAAAGGGGCACGCAACACACAGCCAAGGATACACAAGCAACCAAGGCATCACATCATCCATCTTCATGTTCTTTAATTTCAGCATTATGTTTTCTTCCATCATCATGTGTAACTAATTTCTTTCCTAGGGGCTAAGATGTAGCTCAAGTACTTATATAGACATGATTGATGATGTTATGACAATTCTAGCTTTTATTTAATTGAGGTTTAATTTTTTGCACTTACTCTTAACTGATCTAGCTAATTAGAAAGGAGAAATCTGTGGGTTCTCTATGACTCAGAAGATGATTAGTTAACCTAGACCACGAAGATTAAATCCATAAGGTTCTATGGCGGTCTATACCTAGAATTTTGTGTAGTTACAAGGGAGCTAGGGAGATCCCCTAGAATACCTGAAAGGGATGTCCATAGAACTTAATGCAATTATGGTTATTACAACTCGCACTGGCCCGTAGCAGTGTTGGCAATTGTAATTAGGATCACTCCGAACTCACGCCAAGGTAGGTTGATTAAATTAGGAAATCTTGGCTAGCAATTAATAATTTTGGAAAGTCATAACTGAATAATGAAAGTCTATACCAAGGACTTGTGGTGAAATCTGAATCCCTAGGCTTTTATTCCTTATTTCTTCTACTCTTATTCATTTTCTATTTCTCTTACTATTATGCTGTTTTATTTTAGTTTATATTGCTGTTATCATCCTCTTTCGACCGCTTGAGCATTATTGGAGTTAATATACTTTAGTAATCAATCACAATCCTTTGGGTACGACAACCCCGAAATACTTGCTGGCTACATTGATAGTGTATGCTTGCACTTCATTCCATCATTATTTCACATCCATTCTACACTTATTTTCTACACCTTAATTCGCACATCAAGTTTTTGGCGCTGTTTTCGGGGATTGTTTCATTGATATTAGAAGAATTAACAAGATAGTGACTCAAATACTTTTTTTTTTTTTTTGTTATACTTTGAAATTCTTTCTTCTTCTTTTCAGGAACTTTTCTGGTGCATGAGAAGAACAAGATCCATAAATTTACTTCCCTTTGATCTAGAGATCGAAAAAATAATCAAAAGAAATCTGAGAGTAAAGAGAGTAGTTTGGAACTTGCAGCCAGAACTATAAAGGATGGCAGCCCCAAATAATCAACCGAATGAGGGACACATCCCTCTTCGCACCTTTGTTGTCCCAAAGATTCAAAACACAATGTCAAGCATTTGAAATCCAGCAGTAGAGGCGAACAACTTTGAGATCAAACCAGCTCTAATTTAGATGGTCCAGAATAATCAATTTTTAGGAGCACCTAATGATGATCCAAATCTGCACCTCTCTACTTTTCTGGAGATATGTGACACATTCAAATACAACGGGGTGTCAGAGGAGGCAATCTAGCTCAGATTATTCTCTTTTTCACTTAGAGATGGAGCAAGAAGGTGGCTGAATTCTTTGCCACATGGTTCAGTTGACACATGGGACTCCTTAGCCTAGAAATTTCTTACTAAATACTTCCCTCCTTTGAAGACTACCAAGCTGAGAACTGAAATTGTGAATTTCACACAATTTGATGAAGAATCTCTCTATGATGCTTGGGAAAGATTCAAGGAGCTGCTAAGGAAGTGTCCACACCATGGCATGCAAGATTGTCTAGTCATGCAAGTATTTTATGGAGGATTAGGCCCTAACACCAAAACAGTGGTAGATGTAGCAGCTGGAGGAGCCTTTCTAAACAAGGATTATGCTGAAGCCTATGAGTTGCTTGAAGAGGTCACCACAAATGTCTTTGATTGGAGCTCTAGGAGGGATAATGACAAGAAAATAGCTAGTATTCAAGATACTAATGCAATTGCAAAACTTTCATCCAAATTGGATCAAGTACTTTCTGTTTTACTCAAAGGAAACTCCATGGGAGGCGTGCAAGAAGAAGCTGAGGAGGTGAACTATCTGGGGAATCATAATTCCTACTCTAGCACCAACAATAATGGGTGGAGAAATCAACCCAATTTCACATGGAAGAATTCTGGTCAAGGAGTGTTGCCTTTTCAACAACAACAACCTCCGAGGATGAATTTAGAGGAAGCAATGGCCAAGCTGGCAGCATCACAAGCAAACCTCACTGAGAGAACCAATCAATTCATGGTCACCACCAATGCTTCCATAAAGCAACTAGAGAACCAGGTGGGGCAGATCTCTCAACATCTGACAAGAAGATAACCTAGAACACTACCTAGCACCACTGAAGCAAATCCAAGAGAGCATGTCAATGCCATTTTTCTGAGAAGTGGGAGGGTAGCTGAGATTGACTTGAAAGAGACCTTTACAACTGAAGTGGAGAAAGAATAGGAGCCCACGCCTGAAGGAAAAGCAAAAGAGCCTGAACCTAAACATGAGAAGGCACCTGAAAACATCCTAGAGAAGAGGCCAGAACTGCAGAAGCAAGAGGAGAAACCGAGATCCAAGCTTTTTCCTGACAATCCTCCACCATACAAGCCACCTCTTCCTTTTCCTAATAGGTTCAGAAAGCAAAAGCTGGACCAAGAGACTGCTAAATTTCTAAAGAACCATGAGATAGTTGCACTCACTGAAGAGTGCAGTGCAATCCTCCAAGGGAAGTTACCAACAAAGGCAAAAGATCCCAGAAAATTCATTGTACCCTACAAAATAGGTAACATGGATGTGGGTAAGGCATTGTATGATCTGGGGGCTAGTGTGAATTTAATGCCTCTCTCTTTGTTCAAGCAATTGGGCATTAGAAAAGTAAAGCCCACCAAGATGATTCTAGAGTTTGCTGATAGATCCCTTAAACGCCCATATGGTTTGGTGGAAAACGTCCTAATCAGAGTAGGCAAATTCTTCTTCCCAGTGGATTGTGTAGTACTTAATATGGGGGAGGATGCAAATATCCCCTTAATACTGGGAAGATCTTTCTTGGCAACTGGTAGAGCAATAATAGATATAGCTGCTGGAGAGCTCAGATTGAGGGTTAATGAAGACCATGCCACTTTCAAACTTTTTGAAGACCCTGAGCCATGCAGTACAAATGAAAAGCTCCTAGAAGAGAAGGTTGAAGTCAAGGCTGTGAAACTAGTCCAACATGTTGTTAAAGCCCCAAATGCAAAGAAAAAGAAAAAGAAAGCCAAAAACAAAAAGAAGAAAGGCAAGGGAATTCTAGAATGGTGCTATTCTGGATTCCCAATATGCCTTGAGAAGATATTAAAGATGGTTAGCTGCCCAAGCAAGAAAGGAAAGGGAGTTGGAGAGCTTATGATCTCTCCCTATAGCCATCTCGATGTGCTATGAAGCACCTGAGATAGTCAGGCTATAGACTATAAACTAAGCGCTTGTTGGGAGGCAACCCATGGGTTTTTTCTTCCTTTTTTTTTTTTTCTTTTCCTTCTTTTTTTGTGTTTAATTTTGCACTTTGTTTCTTTATTTTAGTCAGTAATTTCTACTACTTAGAGTCACTCAAACAATTATTTGAAGCCATGTAAGTGTTAGGAATCAAATGGGAGCAGATTTGATCGAATTCAGTACGAAAAATAAGCCAAAATCAAGTTCAGCTCGCTACGAAAAAGTTCCAAGTTGTCACAGCGAGCTCTTCCAGAATCAATTCTGCCAAAGCTCGCCACGGCGAGAGTTACTGTTCACCCAAAAAAAATCGAATTTTTTTTTTTTTTTGAAAATTTTTTCAAGTACCTGTGAACTTCCAAAAGCCCCTCCTGCTGCCTAAGAACTAAGAAAAAAATAATAATTCATCACCTACCATGGACGACTCCAAGTAGGCTACTTTTATCAGGTTTGACTTTTCCTTTACTTTTTTTTTTTTATTTTGCATTGAGGACACTACAAATTTTAAGTGTGGGGGAGGGACACATGTGTTTAGTTGAATAATTAAGTAGCCTAGTAAGTGAGTATTTGAGTAGTAGCAGTATTTGTTTTGTTTTGTATAATTTTTATTTTTGTTTACATGATTGTGTGAATGTGCGATTGTGTGTTTTGACTGAAAACCATGGCTAAAGATCAAAATTTTGCTTAATTGATAATATCATGGGATGAGGAAACTTGATTTGATATGGAAACAATGTATGATTATTCATTATCCTTTATTCCATTGATTATTGGAAAGCTTCAGGGAATTTTGAGCCAACTTTGATTATGAGAGATCCCATATTGATAATTCCCATTATGTGCATAATTACTTTGATAGTGGAATGAATGAGAATGCATGAGGATGAATATTAGCCAATTGTGAGCTTTTGAGCCATAAGAGTTGCATATTTAAAGCTCTTAAAATTGTTCTGAGTGTGTCATGTAATTTTTTTGATTTTTCTAGAACTTGCTCTATTATACATGTTGAGACCACATTGAAACCATGACACTAAGGTGATTAGGGCACCTAGATTTAGCCATTTTAGCCTTTCATAGCCCACCTTGCATAATTACCACTAGTTGACCCTTTTTGAGCCTTAGCCTTTATTTCCTTCTTTTTTCCACATTTTAAGCCATATACCATTCCTTTGATTTACCTATATTTTGAACCCAACACCTTGAAGGATTTTGTGAATTTAAGGCATGGAATTGTTGCCTAGTTAGTAACTAGGAAGTGGAAAGAAAGAACCTCAAAAAGATGTGAAAATCTCCCAAGAAAAAGGAAAAATCCATAAAAGCAAAGAAAAAGAAAATCTGAAAAAAATTCTGGAATAGTAAAAAGAAAAGAAAAGAAAAGAAAAAAAGCAAGAAAAGCACAAGAATGAGAAAAGAAGGGAGAAGAAAAATATGCAAGTGTGAGGCTTGGTAAGTTGGAGAGTAAGTGAGCTAAAGGGTAGCCTTATATTCACATAATCTCTTCTTAGTGTATTTTACCCTTAAATTTCACCACCATCATTTACCCTTTTTACCTTCCTAAAAGCCCCATTACAACCCATAAAAAGTCCCTTTGATTAGTGTTTATGGTTTATTATTAAGTGGTGAAGATTTGATATATGAGCAAGCTTATGGAAAAATTTCCAATTGCATTGACTTTAGTGTATATTCAACCCTTTAAGCACTTGAGAGATTGGAGTGAATTTTTATCCTTGTGAGGGAATTCATCTTCATTGCATTTAAATTCATGAAACTTAATGAGTTATTATGTACATATGCACTTATGCCTTATACCTTTCTAATGACTTTCCATGATTTGTTAACCCAATTATACGGTAATTTTCAACATCCACTTGAGTGAGAAATTGAGCTTAAACCATTGTTTAGTTTGAGAGCTACCTTAGGTATGGGACTATTCCATCTTGAATTAAATAACCTTGCATTGTAATATGAATATTGATTTCCCATGAATCCCATGTGAATAATTCTAATGCCAATATGGTTAGTAAGTCAATTATGTTTAAAAGTCTTGCTACCTTGCTTATTTTATTTCTCTTTAATTTTACTCGAGGACGAGCAAAAAGCTAAGTGTGGGGGAGTTTGATGAGTGTAAATTATATAGATATTTTGGCATGAATTCCCTTGCATTTAAGTCCCAAATTAATATAGATTAAGGTACTTTTAATGCCGTTTTACTATTTTGCAGGAACGAAGCACCAAAAGGAACCAAAAAGCAGAAAAGGGAAAAATAGCAATTTTGCCAAGGTGAGCTCCCTTCCTCGCCGTGGCGAGGTGAACCCGAGAGCACAATGTCCATTCTACTATAGCTCACCGTGGTGAGCTACTCGATTTGCCGTGTCGAGCTAGAGGATTTTTGGAGCTGTTTTGAAGAGTTCTGAACCGATTAGGCTTCCGGGAATCCTTCTCCTACAAGAATTAAGACTCCAAGACTTAGAAGACTCTCCGGAATCATTGTTTAAGTGGGATTGAAGTCTTGGAAGTGTGCAGCCATTTGGAATCCTAAGTCAAGCATGATTGGGAATGATTTTCGTGGCTAGAGTTGTGATTCAACTAAGAGTCCTAATTCAAGTAAAACTCTACTTGGAATCCTAGTTGGAGTGGAACTAAAAGAGATATGCAACCAAAGGAATTAAATTCTCAAGAGTCCTAGTTTGAGTGGGATTGAAATTTTTAAATCCTACTAGAATAATTAATGTCCTAGATAGAGTATGATTAGGAATGACTTTGTAATTAAAGTTGTAATTATCTAAGAGTCATAATTCAAGTAAGACTAGGAAGAGGATTGTTCTAAATAGAATCCTAATTAAAGTATAATTAGGATTACATTATAACTAAGAATTGTAATGCAACTTAGAGTCCTAGAATGAGTCTAACTAGGAATAGAGGGATTATAGATAGGAAAGAGGGCTGAGAAGTAAAGGAGCACGCAACACACAGCCAAGGATACACAAGCAAGCAAGGCGTCACATCATCCATCTTCATGTTCTTTTATTTCAGCATTATGTTTTCTTCCATCATCATGTGTAACTAATTTCTTTCCTAGGGGCTAAGATGTAGCCCAAGTACTTGTATAGACAGGATTTATGATGTTATGACAATTCTAGCTTTTATTTAATTGAGGTTTAATTTTCTGCACTTACTTTTGACTGATCTGGCCAATTAGAAAGGAGAAATCCGTGGGTTCTCTATAACTCGAAAGATGATTAGTTACTGATTGCTCCTTAGTGAGTGTCACGAATGGCTATATTTAATAGATATAGTGTTTCATGAGTGCATTTATCTCGTGATTAAAGGTTCTAGTAATTTATTACTTCAAACTGGTAAGAAACAGGATTTCAGCACAAGGCACACTAGCCAATATTCGTTTTCTTTAAAATTTACATTAGTACCCAATATACATAGAACAAATATCCATTTCACAATGCTCTTTAGATTAATCAAATTACATCACATAATTCTCTAAAATTACATCACTTAAAATTTATCACTAAAAAGGCAGAAGAACAGCTAGCAGCCACATCTAATCTTGGTTTACCTCTTTTGATTGTTCACCTGTATAAAATTACCAACACTAATAATATGAGAAATCAAGAATTCCTCAGTAGTTAGTCCATTCAAACCAGGTTAAGGAATGATATAAACTGAAGACAAGTAGAAGAAAATACAAGGAAAGATATATAACTAAGTCTAGGGGATTTTATGGACAACATACATGGTTTGGTGCTCCCTTTTTGGTACCTCTGCATATTCATAGAGTGAGGCATATTTAGTGCTCCCTTATTGGCACTAATCACTCATATGAGGCAGACGTAAATCATTATATCCATAAGTGCCCCTTCTATTTCCATTTTGGCACACCCCTAACACAAGGTTACACAACTTTCTTTATATTCTTCCCATAGCATCTTGTTGAATTGCAAGCTACTATCCATGTCAGATGTATGTAGTATCAAACCATCATAAATCCATTCAAACACACAAGATGACAATAAATTTCACTACACAAGTAATAAGCAGTAAATATAGCAAGAAGTTCATATTTTCAGCATAATAGAAAAATCTACTACTTATGCTTGAATTAAACTAACTACCTTGTATCTTTAATTCCTTCTTGTACAACTCTTAGATTTCTTTTCTATGATCTTTATAACAGCTTCTCCTTCTATTTGATGTTGTTTAATGGCTTATGCAAGTAGTTGAAGCTGCAACACTCTTTATGCTTCAAGACAAGTAAGCTCTTCTCTTCTTGTTTCTCCTTTTTCTTTCTCATGCCCTCCTCTTCCTTCCTTTCCTTTGCTGCAGCTCTCTCTATTTCTTTCCAGCAAGTTGTCGACCTCCTCCCCTCACTTCTCACTTTTATTTACTTGCTTTTTGTCTAATTTATTTTCCATAATTATTTTCTTGAATTAACTAATATTATAGGTAATTAAGGGTAGGGCAAGTGTGGTGATGGAGATCAAACAAGCTAACTTAAAGATCCCTTGCAAGGAATTGGAGGTCCCATGACTAGAGCCAAGACAAAGAGAATGAAGCAAGCATTACAAGGCCTAATTATGGAGATTTAAGAGAAAGAAGTCCAACATGAAGTAGAGGCTGCACCAAAATGGATCAATTTCCTACAATTTGAAGAAGAGGATTTAAGCCCAAGCTAAGGATCAATTCGGAAGAGCCCAACCAGCATGTCCAAGATGCATTCATGGGCTACACTTATGAAGATTAGAAGCCCATTATAGTTGGACCAAGCTAGCTATTAAATAAAGTCCAACTTGCTTATTTTTCTATCTATTTTCGTAGGTATTTTTGGGCTTAATTTTCAGATGACCTTTTTAATTCCCTAAGTCATGTTTACAATGTCTTTTAGTTCCCCAAGTAGTGATAATTGCTTGTGGGTTATTTCTTTTTAAGAGTTTATCTTATTATTAGGGTAGAAGTCTTATTAGAGTAGAAGTCTTATTATGGTAGATGTCTATTAGGGTTTAAGTGCTTAGTATTATAAATAGAACCATTGTAATTTAGAATTAACAAGACTTTTATGAATGATAATTTGAGATTTCTCATAGTGAGAGCTTCCCTTTGTTCTTGGGTAAAGAACTACACCTTATAGTGTTAGTTCTACCGGCAGGTCGCGGTTAGGGTCACGCTTCTTTGATAGCTTTGGTTCCAACGGCAGGTCGCGTTTGGGGTCAAGCTCCTTTATTTGTTAACCTATTTCAAGACGATCCGTGTGTTAGATTAACTGTTGGTTTCTCCCAATTAAGAAAACCTATCAGAAATCTATCATTTGGTATCAGAGCTTAGGTTCTTGAAATCAGGTGTTATCTATCCATTACTTTTTTTTATCTTTCGTTGTGTTTAAATTCCAAAAATAAAATAAAATAAAATTCTGGTTTGTTATTTTGTTCTTGTTATTCCGTTGTGCTTGTTTCTTTAATTCCTTTGTGTGTCTTTTCAATTTCCTTTATGTTCTTCCATTTGTGTTTCCAAGTATTTTGTTCAATTTGAGTGCTGGTCATATATAAAATTAGTGCAAAAAAAAAAAACACACCAAAAAAAAAAAAGGAGTGCTTCAACGTAGAAAAGAAAAAAGAAAGCACCAAAAAAAAAAGTGAGAAATTGTGCCAAAAAAAAAAATTGGGCAGAATTAAGTTTGTGCTTCAAAATACATATTGCACAACTTAGGAAAAAAAAATCTGCAAAAAAAAAAAAGAAGGTGTGAATTAAGCACTTATAATTTCAGCACTTCTATCTTGTTTTAGTTTGATAATTCCCTTTCCTTTGTATCGTTCTTGTCTCATATCCCTTGTGAAATTTTTTTTCTGTTTCGTTTCTAATCCATCTTCTTGCTGTCAAGCTATCATTGTTAGCTACCTCATTGCTTCTTGTTGAATAGAACCATCAAAAGTTCTTTTCTTAAGAGCTCATAAGGTGAAGCTTGAGTGGTAAAAGGCAAGAGTGATTATCATTAGAGAAAAAACCAAAATTGAGTGAAAACACGAGTGGTTAAATTATCAATTGAGTGTAAACACGTGAAGGAGTGTGTGAGGATTTTTTTTATTCTCTTCTAACATATTTCATGCAGAACCAATCATGAGTAATGGTGCAGATGATGTTGGAAGTGATTTGAAATTGTTAATGAAGGAGTTCCAAGATGGATTCAAGGCCATAAACAAGCAGTTAGAGACATTAGGATCCCCATCCAAAACCTATAGTCATTATGCAATCAAGAAGAAAGAAGAGGGTGAAGATAAAATATCAGCATTGAAGGGCTATAATAGCAGAGGCTTTAGAGAACCCAATCATGGAGATGCCCTACCCATTAGGCAGCTTGAGGGAGTTGGTGGTGAGAGGCAACCAAAACATTTCCAAACTAGATGCCATGTCAGTGAAAAAGTATGTAGCATGATCATTGATGGTGAGAAGAATGCTAACTTTGCTAGTACTTTGATGATTGAGAAGCTAAGTTTACCCGCCTTAAAGCACCCTAAACCGTATAGTTTGAAGTGGCTGGAAGGCAGTGGAGACATATGGGTAACAAAGCAAGTGTTAGTTGCTTTTTCCATTGGCAACTATAAGGATGAAGTGCTTTGTGATGTGGCACCAATACTTGATTGTCACTTACTCTTGGGGCATCCTTGGGAGGTTGGAAGAAAGGTTACTCATGATAAGAAAAATAGATACATCTTATCCATGAATAATCAAAAAATTATGTTAACTTCTCTCAAACCAGAAGAGGCACTTGAAGATCAAAAAAAGATTCGAAGGCAAAATTTTGAAAGAATAGTGAATGAGAGTGCAAACAAAAATGAGGAAGTTTTTGAAAAAGAAAATAGTGATAAAAGTGAGAGTCCAAAAGAAAAGAATAGAGTGATTGAATGTGAGATTGGTGAGAAAAGTGAGGAGAAAAAGAATGAGGAGGAAAAAGAACTGGAGAGAAAATTTGAGAAAAAAGAAAAATTCTTGCATGAGTGCACAAGAAAAAGTGATGATAAGAGTGTGAGTTTTTCTCATGATTTCATGATTACATCTCCTAACTCTTGTTCTAGTGATGCTTCTTTCTTGCAGAATTTTCATAGAGATTTCTCAAAGGAATTGCCTAGTGGATCATCATTTGTTATAAAGGCAAAAAATCCAATGGATCCTAGAGGTAAATCTAAATTGATTGAGAAATTTGAATACTTGTTTGAGTATGATCCTAATATTATCATTATGCTTGATATTTGTGGTGGAATAGCTCATAAAAATTTCTGCATAGGTGATTTTATTCTACTCTCTAGTAGTAGAGCAAAATCTTTAGGAATTGAGCATGTTAATACATTGTATGAGGATCATGTTACTTGTTCTAACATATTGAATGCAATTGGAACTACTGAACATAAATCTGTCAACAGGTATGTTAATTCCTTGATTTGGGAGCTTGAAACTCATATGCATGAAGGTCACATATGTAAATCCTATTGTCATGATCCTACTGTTATGAAAAGGAGTGATGAATTTTTCTTGACTTGCACTATTGATTCCTTGCTGCACTTTAAAGATAATATGGTTCTTGATTCTTCATGTCAAAGGAAAGTATCAATCCTTAATGCAAAGACATTGGAAATTGTCTACTATGCTTTTGTGCCTTTCTTGCATGACTTTAAAAGTCATTTCATTCTTGATTCAATATCAACAAGGAATATACTTGTCTTTGCACTTGATTTGAATTCATTGGAATTTGATTTCATTAAAACTTCCAGTACTGCTGAACTGAATTGTTTTCATGTCTTCAATGGATGTGGAATTACATTGGACAAGCTTGATAGACCACTTTTCTTAAAGGGAAATCAGTTGCATGTGATTCATAGTTTCTTTTGTGCATTTTTGTGTAATTTTGCTGTTGAATATTTTGGAGATGCTTTGGTCTATAATGGGAATTTCATTGGATATCTTAAGCATTTGCAAAATGTGTTAACTTATTTGAGAAAAAGAAATTTGAAGAAATGGCATGAGAAGTGGCTTGAATTCATGGAGCCCTTGCTATATGTGATCAAATGCAAGCATGAAAAGGGACATGCAGGTGCTGAAACTCTTCCTTTTAGGTACATTCTTATTCCTATTATATGTGAAGTGTCATTGGGATGTAAGTCTGATAGAAGATTACATGTTGTTGATCTTGATTTTCAAAAAAAGTCCAATGCTTGTTTGGCAATTGCTTTTATGCAAATGTGTGAACATGTGAAATTTTGGAGAAATCAATTCTGTGAGGCCAAAATGATTAAGCTGACTAATGTGCATGAGAGAGTTTTTAATGCTTTCAAGGAGCTTTCTAATGCATCATTGTTGTGTCTGCTACTGCATAGAGAAATTGAGTGTGATAAATTTGTTCATTCTAAAACTTCATATTCTCTTTTTGCAAGTTTGTGTGATGATGTAAGTATTCATAAGAATGCTCATGTTTATGACACTATGAATCCTAATTTGGTTTATATTCCTTCAACAAGGGGAATTTCTAATCCAATTTGGGATGAAGAGTTGTTAGAATATAAGTATTTTGGAGAGTCTTGTGTTCTTAGCAATCCTTGTAACATGTTTAGTACTTGCTTGGAAATTGAGTTTCCAAAGTTCTTTCAGCATTTTACTTCCTTACTTGAAAAAGACAACAAGTTTGTGCTTCAAAATTCTTTGTATGAATGGGAAGAACATTTCATAGGATTAGTAGATTTTATCATTCCTAGTATGACATGGTTTGGTGATCCTATGGCATATGCAATGAAATTTAAATGGCCCATAAATGGAAAAGTATTTGAAGTATTTGTGTTGATTACTGATATGTTCTTATTTCACTTTGGTTATAATTCATTGACCCACATGAATCAATTACTATCACATGGTGATAAGTATACTAGCTTAAGTGGGAAAGTGAAAGTTTTATCTATGGTGAAATTGCATGAGAAAGTTCAATACAATGCTGCCCAAAGGATAACATTTGACCCTGGAGGGTTATTACACAAGAGGAAACAGAAACATATGTTCCTAACAAGATTTCAATTGAAGACAACAGAAGAAGATTTGATCCAAGTCTTTGAATATGTCAATACTGAAGTTGATATATTAGAGCTTCAAGGTAAGTATAATTTGGTTGATGTAATTCTTGTTTCTAATATTTCCCCTTTTTGTTATGTAGACATTGAAGATTCGAGGACGAATCCTTTCAAAGAGGGAGGGAATGATGGAGATCAAACAAGCCAACTTAAAGATCCCTTGCAAGGAATTGGAGGTCCCATGACTAGAGCCAAGACAAAGAGAATGAAGCAAGCATTACAAGGCCTAATTATGGAGATTTAAGAGAAAGAAGTCCAAAATGAAGTAGAGGCTGCACCAAAATGGATCAATTTCCTACAATTTGAAGAAGAGGATTTAAGCCCAAGCTAAGGATCAATTCGGAAGAGCCCAACCAGCATGTCCAAGATGCATTCATGGGCTACACTTATGAAGATTAGAAGCCCATTATAGTTGGACCAAGCTAGCTATTAAATAAAGTCCAACTTGCTTATTTTTCTATCTATTTTCGTAGGTATTTTTGGGCTTAATTTTCAGATGACCTTTTTAATTCTCTAAGTCATGTTTACAATGTCTTTTAGTTCCCCAAGTAGTGATAATTGCTTGTGGGTTATTTCTTTTTAAGAGTTTATCTTATTATTAGGGTAGAAGTCTTATTAGAGTAGAAGTCTTATTATGGTAGATGTCTATTAGGGTTTAAGTGCTTAGTATTATAAATAGAACCATTGTAATTTAGAATTAACAAGACTTTTATGAATGATAATTTGAGATTTCTCATAGTGAGAGCTTCCCTTTGTTCTTGGGTAAAGAACTACACCTTATAGTGTTGGTTCTACCGGCAGGTCGCGGTTAGGGTCATGCTTCTTTGATAGCTTTGGTTCCAATGGCAGGTCGCGTTTGGGGTCAAGCTCCTTTATTTGTTAACCTATTTCAAGATGATCCGTGTGTTAGATTAACTGTTGGTTTCTCCCAATTAAGAAAACCTATCAGAAATCTATCATGTGGCTTGATGTTTGGTGGTCTCCAATGACTCACCACTTCTCTTTAATAAAGTGGTCAGCCTCTTTTCTCAAAATATCATGCCCTAACCGACCTACCCATGCTTCAGCTGCTCAAGTCTCCTAATTCCCCTCCTTCATGCGCAAGCCTCACTATGCCTCTCCTTCATGCACAAGTCTCACACAATTATCACCACAAATGCAATTATCACCTATGGCATTTTGTCAAGTCTTTATTGGTGGGAGTGTCCCCTTATTAATTGCAAGGTTTCTAGATGCTAAAGGCATGCAAGAGGCGTGGGTCCTTAGGGGAGGCAGCTGCTACCTTCATTTGGTCTAAGTAGGACCAATTTAGTCACATTCTAACCATCTCCCTAACTAGTAGTTCACTTAGATAGCCATTTGATCCAATTGCATTAATTTATACCAAATTTCTAACTCTGTCATTCCTTAATTAATTATTCAAAGTTTATTCCTCCTAGTTCACTTCATTTTTATGATAATGAGAATCACAATTACATAAGCACATACAATAGAAAGCAACCAAGAGTTCACCTTTCACTTTCAATCATATTTCATCAATTAAGATAGAAATAAAATTCCATAGTCCTTTAACATGTTATAAAATCACATTACAATTTATATGTGGCTATCATGAATAAAATAGAGGGATGTTACATTTACTTGGGCTAATATACAACCATATAAATACATAATATCAATTTCCTAGTTGTATGTGCATGTACACACAAATATCATCCTCATATATATCCTTAATATTCTCATACTTCACATTTGCATTTAGCAAACATACCACTAATTAAATTATTCTAATGTAGATTTATATTTTTCTCTTAGAAAATTTGGGATGTTACACGGTCAACTTTAGAGCTTGTTGAAATGAAGAAAGACCAAAATGGATGAACTTTCTCAAGTGGGATGATTCTTGGACCAAATCTCTCTTCCTTGGTCACAAATTTCTTCATAGGGTTGAATCTATCATATTACATCAATCTATGCTTAACATATGGGTTCGGTCAACTTTGGAGCTAGTCGAAATGAAGAAAGACCAAAATGGACAAACTTGGTCAAGTTGGATGATTCTTGTACCAAATCTCTCTTCCTTGGTCCCAAACTTCTCCAATTGGTTTAATGTGTCATATTACATCAATGTTAGGACTCATTTTAGTCACATTTCAACCCCATATTTTCTTGGTTTAGTGACACATTCTTAGAATATTTTATTTGATTTAAACCACTTTTTTAGATTCTTGAATTGATGATAATATAAATTGAGCTTAATTGTATATTTTTAACTAACATTTGTATTTTTAAAAGTGATTAATTTCCAAGCATTGACAAGCATTGAAAAGAAGCAGAATGGCAATTTTGCCAGAGCTTGCCATGGCGAGGTGTTCCAAAGAGCAATGCTGCCAGTTTTACCAATGCTTGTCGTGGCGAGCTGGAGAAATTCTGCACCTGTTTTGAAGAGTTCTAAACTAATTAGACTTCCTGGGAGCATTGTCATACAAAATTGAAGAATCCGAAACCTAGAAGACTCTATGGAAACATGGTTCAAGTAGAATTAAAGTCTTGAAAAAATATATCCACTTAGTGTCCTACTTAGAGTATGATTAGGATTGACTTGTACTTAGAATTATAATTTAATTAAGAATCCTATTTTGAGTCTAACTAGGAGTGGATATATTATAAATAGCCAAAGAGGCTGGAGAGGAGAAATGCACCATCCAAGACACAAGACACAACCATCCACACATCAAGAGCCACACTGATGTGATCAAGAAAGCTGTCCAAGAAGAGGTTGAACCAATTCATGGGCCAATGACTCGAGCAAGGGCCAAAAATGCTTAAGTTGGGCTAACTTGGGTATCTACACTCATGCGCAAAGATGGATTCAATTAGATGGGCCAGATTTGGGAACTTGAGAAGAGTAAAAGAGCAGCAGATTTTTTTTTTTCTAATTTCCATTGAATTTCGTACATTAATTTGGAGGCTTAATTAGTGTTGTGTTTTTCGATGTTTTCCTAGTTACTAAGGTGTGTTTTAGTCTTTCCATAGCTAATAAATATGAATAGTTGTAGTTTGTGTTGTCTTTTGAGTTTTCAAAGTTGTTAATGTTGAATATTTTGTAACTTGTGAAATCTTCTTATTTCCAAAGGCATAATGGAAACATTTAGAGTTCCAAGACTATGAGTGGAGTTTAATTCAGAGTCTTTGAGTTTCCAATATGCTATAAAAAGCTCTAACTATAAATAGGGCTTAAGTTCAACAAGGAAAGAACATGAATGAAAATATTATCCAGCACATATTGTGTTATCTCTTATCTAACTTAAGTTAGTGGCGAGAAAACCCTAGATTTCTTATCACTCTCATTCTTCTTCTTCTAGAGTGTGGCGAAATCAAACCACTTTAACTTAATTGTGGCGCCATTGGCTTATCAATTGAGTTAATTTGGCCTTCCTCTTTTTATCTTTTGTTTGTTTCCGCTGATTACTCAAAGGTGTCTCAATTTGGGCACATCATATTGGCATCAGAGCCTAATTTCTAGAGGGGGGAATTTGGTTAGTAATCCAAGTGGGAAACACTTTGTGTCATATGAGTGTAAACACTTTGAGAGTGACCAAACCTTTTCCATTTTTGTGTGAGAAAGAGAGCAGCCAGCAACCACACTCACCATGTCTGAAAATTCTATTCATCTTACTAGAGAGCAAGAACAAATCCTTGCTATGCAAAGAAGCCAAGAGGAGATGATGGAGCAAATGACTCGGCTAACCACTCAAGTGGAGAGGCTTTTCAACCAACAACAAAGGCAACCAAGGAGAGAAGAGGGGGATGAATCTGAATTTGATGAAAATGAACAGCCCTGGAGTAGGAGGCAGCAAAGAGTACATGATTACAACATTAAAATGAAAGTTCCTCCATTTAAAGGAACTAGTTCACCTGAAGAGTACCTTGAATAGGTGCAACGAGTGGAGAAGATTTTTGAATACCAAGAGTATTCTGAGACCACCAAATGCTGCTTAGCTACCCTGGAGTTCACTGATTATGCCAATCTATGGTGGGAAAATTTGAAGGACCAGCGAAGGAGAGATAGAGAAGAAGAAGTTAGGAGCTGGAGGTTGATGAAGAGGCTCATGCAGAGGCGTTTTGTTCCAAATTATTACAAGCAGGAACTCTATTTTAAGCTACAAAGCTTGAGGCAAGGAGGTATGTGTGTTGAAGATTATGTAAAGGAGTTTGAGACCTTAAAGATTCATTGTGAACTGAATGAACCTCAAGAGCAAACAATTGCAAGGTTCATTAGTGGTTTGCATAAGGAGATTGGAGATTTGGTAGAGCTGCAAAATTATATTACCTTGGAAGATGTTATAAAGCTTGCAATTAAGGTGGAGAGACAAAGAAAAAGGGTTTCTAGTAGGCAAACTTTTCAGCCAACTAGAAGCAAATTCGCAAATTCTTCTACTACACCGTCATGGAGTGCTGCCAAAGGAGATGGAAGAAAGGTAGAGAGTAGGGAATCCTCTAAATTTCCCTCAAGTTCCTCAAAGGGAAAGGAGAAGGTAGCTGAATCTGAACCTCCTAAGAAGAGCAGAGATATAAAGTGCTTCAAATGTCTTGGTCATGGGCATTATGCTTCTGAATGTCCAAACAGAAAAGTGATGATTCTTAAAGAGACACATGGAGAGGTGGAAAGCGAAGATGAGGCAGCTGCAGAGAGAGTTTTAGAAGAATGTTCAGATGATGAAGGAGTGGAGTATGCGGATGAGGGAGAGCTCCTTGTAATTCGATGTGCTCTAAACTTGCAAGCTAAGCCAAGTGATGAGCAAAGAGAAAACATTTTTCATACAAGATGAACGATAGAAAAGAAGGTTTGTGGTGTAATTGTTGATGGAGGGAGCTGTACCAATGTGGCTTCTACTACTTTGGTAGAAAAATTAAATTTAGCAACAACAAAACATCCTCATCCTTATAAACTACAGTGGCTGAATGAAGATGGCGTTGTCAAAGTCACTAGACAAGTTGTTGTGCTATTTACTATTGGAAGGAATTACAAAGATGAAGTCCTATGTGATGTGGTTCCCATGAGTGCTAGTCATTTGCTCTTGGGAAGACCATGGTAGTTTGATAGGCGAGCTTTGCATGATGGATTCAAAAACACATATTCCTTTGAAAAAGATGGAAGGAAAATTGTGTTAGCACCTTTGAGTCCTCATCAAGTGAAGGAGAATTAAAAGGAAGCTGAAAAGAATTTATTTGCCAACAAGGGAGATATCAAGAGAGCTTTATCTAGCTCTAATTCAATTTTTTTGTTGCTGTTGAAAGAAGTAGCACCTGAAATTGTGGGATCACTACCCCCACAAATCAAGAAGCTTTTAGAGGAATTTTGTCATGTATTTCCAGAAGATTTACCAAAGGAGCTGCCACCAATCCGTGGGATTGAACACCAAATTGATCTTGTACCAAGGGCTGCCTTACCTAATAGACCAGCTTATAAAATGAATCCAGAAGAGGCAAAATGTAACGTCCCAGGTCTTACCCCGCGGTCTCACCATACCTTCGTATGCGGTCTCACCCGGCGGTCTCACCTGGCAACATCACTCATAGGACTTCATGCTTCCCCTTGCAAGTTTTTGCCTTCCGCAGCTCTCGAACCACTTTAACTTAATTGTGGTGCCATTGGCTTATCAATTGAGTTAATTTGGCCTTCCTCTTTTTATCTTTTGTTTGTTTCTGCTGATTACTCAAAGGTGTCTCAATTTGGGCACATCACACACATCAAGAGCTGAAGACTTATTTTGCTGCTTGTCCCTTTTGCCAAAACTAGTACTCTTTCTCTTTTTCTTATTTTTGTTCAAGTTAACCATGCTTTCATTCCAGAATTTTGTTGGATTTGTAGCTTAATTTCTTTTATGCTTAGGTAGACCTATCTAAGCCATGATACTGTAAAGAGGGTGTCGTAGGCTCACAAATTAATTCACTACTCCCTTGAAATATAATATATTGTAGGGCAAGTAGGATCGATCCCACAAGGAAGCATGTATTTAATCTAATAAGATTGCTTTAAAAGAAAGTAAACCACAAATTGAAATAACAGAAAAGTAAACTACCTAATCTAATTACCTAAGGACTAACACACGAAAGGGGGGGGGGTTTGATTATGAACTACTACTAAAAATTCTGGGCAGATTTAGAAGTTAATAAAAGAGAATGAAGAGAAGTAGAGCAAGTAAATTGAGTAGATTTATTAACAAAATTAATAAGGCATGCTTAGCATCGACAAATCCTCACCATGATAACACAAATTCGATCATTGACACATAGGTAAATTAATTTTGAATAGCTAGACTGTAAAACTTTGTACGACAAAATTCCCTATCTTCCCTTACCATTTGTTTTGTAACTAGAACGTCTAAGCTAAAAACCTACCAAGTCCAATAACCTCAATACACCAGCACATGAGATTTAACTGGACTTGGAGCATTAAGATCTATGGAAAACATCATCTAACCTGAACCATAAAGGTCCACCAGAGGCTTTATGTAATTCAGATCTGAAATTATTCTAATCAATCTAATTCTAAGATTAACTAGTTATTACTTGTGCTAATTAATTAAGGTTCCAGACTTACTTAATTGGCTAACAATATGAATCATTCAAATAGGTTAGTTGATCACTCCAAACAAATCCAAATAGATTCAATAACAATGCTGTCAAATAATTTCAGAATACTCAAAATTAATTTATCAAACATTCGAATCATAAACTTGTCTCACAAATTTGGTATCATGGCTTAGATATGTCTAGCTAAGCATAAAAGAAATTAAGCTACCATACTAACAGATCTAGCAAAATTCTGGACTAAAAGCATGATCGCTTGAACAAAAATAAACAAAAGAGGAAATACTAGTTTCAGCAACAGGGACAAGCAGCAAAGGATGACTTCAACTCTTGATGCGTGTATGGTGTTTGTGGCATTGTGGTGCGTGGATTCAGATCTGGAAGCAGCTATGAATGTGGCGTGGTGTCTCCTCCAGATTTGCCCTCTTGATTATTTATAATATATCCACTCCTAATTAGACTCAAAATATGACTCTTAATTAAATTATATCTCTAAGTACAAGTAAATCCTAATCATACTCTAACTAGGACACTAAGTAGATTTATTATTTCAAGTCTTCGATCCCACTTAAATCATGCTTCCAGAGAGTCTTCCAAGCTTAGGAGTCCCAATCCTAGGATGATAATGCTTCCCGGTAGTTAAATTGGCTTAGGACTCCTCAGAATAGCACCAAAAAATCTCCAGCTCGCCAAGGCGAACTCTGGCAAATTGGCAGCATAGTCTTGGGTTCACCTCACCATAGCGAGCTTTGGCAGAATTGCCATTCTTCATTTTTCAGCTTGGCTCTTCAATGCTTGTTCTTGGCATAGAAAGTAATCACTTGTGAAAATACAAATGTTAGTTAAAAACATGCAATTAAGCTCAATTTATATTATCACCCTTATGAATTCAAGAATACAAAAAGTAATTCAAATCAAATGAAATAGCCTAAGAATATGTGTAAGAGGTGTCATAGGCTCACAAATTAATTCACTACTCCCTTGAAATTATAATATAATATAGGGCAAGTAGGATCGATCCCATGAGGAAGTGTGTATTTAATCTAAAAGGATTGCTTAAGAAAAGAAAAGAATACTACTAGAAGTAACCGAATTAAAAGGGGGGTTTTGAATAAGTGATTTCTGAATAGTAAAATTATGGGTAGCAAGTAAACTAAAGAGAATAAAAAAAAGTAAAGTAAGTAAATTGAGTAACAGAATTAATAAGGTGATACGAACCCCGCCAACATTGTGACGAAACCCGTAACGAAATTGTTTAAGGATCATTTCTACTTCAGGTTTGTATGGAAGAACCGCAACCCAGCACCTATATTGAGGTGTGAACCTTGGTATAGTGAAGACGCCACAATCAAGGATGGATGCTTGATTGATAAGTCGAATAGCTCACAGAGAACTAGAGAGAATATGAAAAACTTACAATTTGGTTTAAACGCATATTCTGAATATTATTGAATCAAAGAGGCCTATTTAAAGGCTTTACAAGAATAGGAAATCTTGTTTAAACAAAAAAGGAAATAAAATAAAAGTAATCTAATGTAATCTCATCAAATCATATTACTTCTAAAATTAGGAAACTAAATAAAGTAACTAATCCTAATACAATCAGCCCTGTAATTTCCTAATCAAATACAATCAATTTGTTGGCCAGCTTGGATGTGAATCATGTTGATTATCTTCGGTTGACCATGCTCCATGGGCCTCCACGAATTAGGTTGTTCCAATGCTTCTTGAACCAGCCCATTTAGTGCTTCCTTAAACCTCTTTGTCCTAGCTCTTGTCATGGGGCCGGGTGGCACTTCAAGTGGGTCTCTGCTCCACTTGGCGGCAACATTTCCATGTGCAGTGCTGGCAACAACGTGTCCCTTGGTAGCAATGGTGGTTATGTTTCCATCATTCCCCTCCTCTTGAAAAGGATTTGATCTCAAATCATCACCTGCATCAAAATGGCTTAAGTCAGAAATATTAAAAGTAACACTGACATTATACTCACCAGGTAAATCTATCTTGTAAGCGTTATCATTGATCCTTTCAATGACTTGAAATGGACTATCTCCTCGAGGTAGCAGCTTTGATTTCCTTTGTTGTGGACATCGTTCCTTTCCCATGTGAAGTAATCCTCCAGGGTTAAATATCAGTCTTTGGGCAGCATTCTGTTGAATTTTCTTAGGCAATTTTTCTACAAGGAAAACTTCCACTTTCCCACTTAAGCTAGTATACTTATCATCATATGATAGTAATTGATTCATGTGGGTTAATGAATTATAACCAAAGTGAAATAACAACATATTAGTATCCAACACAAATACTTTTCCATTTATGGGCCATTTAAATTGCACTATATATGACATAGAATCACCAAACCATGTCATACTAGGAATGATAAAATGCTCAAAGAACTTTGAAAGCTCAATTCCCAAGCAAGTACTAAACATGTTACAAGGATTGCTAAGAACACAAGACTCTCTAAAGTACTTATATTCTAACAACTCTTCATCCCAAATTTGATTAGAAGTACCCCTTATTGAAGGAATATAAACCAAATTAGGATTCATGGTGTCATGAGCATGAGCACTCTTATGAATATTCGCATCACCACACAAACTTGCAAAAAGAGAATATGAAGTTTTAGAATGAACAAATTTATCACACTTAAATTCTCTATGCAGTAGCAAACACAACAATGATGCATTAGAAAGCTCCTTGAAAGCATTAAAAACTCTCTCATGCATATTATTCAACTTAATCATTTTGGCCTCACAGAATTGATTTATCCAAAATTTCACATGTTCACGTATTTGCATAAAAACATTTGCCAAACAAGCATTGGTCATTTTCTGAAAATCAAGATCTGCATGTAATCTTCTATTGGACTTACATTCCAATGACACCTCACATAAAATAGGAATAAGAATGTACCTTAAAGGAAGATTTTCAACACTTGCATGTTCTTTTTCATGCTTGCATTTGATAACATATAACAAGGGCTCCATGAATTCAAGCCACTTCTCATGCCATTTCTTGAAATTTCTTTTTCTCAAATCAATTAACACATTTTGCAAATGCTCAAGATGTTCAATGAAATTCCCATTATAGACCAAAGCATCTCCAAAATATTCAACAGCAAAATTACACAAAAATGCACAAAAGAAACTATGAATCACACACAACTGATTTCCTTTTAAGAAAAGACCATCATGTCTATCAAGCTTGTCCAATGTAATTCCACATCCATTGAAGACATGAAAACAATTCAGCCTAGCAGTGTTTAAAGTTTTAATGAAATCAAATTCCAATGAATTCAAATCAAGTGCAACGACAAGTATATTCCTTAGTGATACTGAATCAAGAATGAAACAACTTTTAAAATCATGCAAGAAAGACATAGAAGCATAATAGTCAAATTCCAATATCTTTGCATTAAGGATTGATACTTTCCCTTGACATGAAGAATCAAGAACCATATTATCCTTAAAGTGCAGCAAGGAATCAATAGAACAAGACAAGAAAAATTCATCACTGCTTTTCATGACAGTAGCATCATGACAATAGGCTTTACATATGTGACCTTCATGCATATGAGTTTCATGCTCCCAAATCAAGGAATTAACATGCATATTGACAGATTTATGTTCAGCAGTTCCAATTGCATTCAACATGTTAGAACAAGTAACATGATCCTCATATAATGTATTAACATGCTCAAGTCCTAAAGAATTTGCTTTACTACTAGAGAGTAGAATAAAATCGCCTATGCAGAAATTTTTATGAGCTAATCCACCACACACATCAATCGTAATGATAATATTAGGATCATACTCAAACAAATATTCAAATTTCTCAATCAATTTAGATTTACCTCTAGGACCCATTGGAGTTTTCTCCTTTATAACACATGATGATCCACTAGGCAATTCCTTTGAGAAATCTCTATGAAAATTCTGCAAGAAAGAAAAATCACTAGAACAAGAGTTAGGAGATCTAATTATGAAATCATGAGAAAAAGTCACACTCTTATCCTCACTTTTTCTTGTGCACTCATGCAGGAATTTTTCTTTTATCTCAAGCACTCACTCATTTTTACATTGCTGTCCACATTCTTCACTCTTATTTTTCTTAATTACACTTACTTCTTTTTCATGCTCACATATAGTTTCTTTTCTCTCAAATTTTCTCTCTATTTCTTTTTCCTCCTCATTCTTTTTCTCCTCACTTTTCTCACATTCAATCACTCTATTCTTTTCTTTTGGACTCTCACTTCCATTTTTATCACTATTTTCTTTTGCACTCTCATTCACTATTCTTTCAAAATTTTGCCTTTGAATTCTCTTTTGATTTTCAAGTGCCTCTTCTAGTTTGAGAGAAAGTAACTTAATTTTTCGGTCATTCATGGATAGAATGTATCTATTCTTTTTATCATGAGAACCCTTTCTTCCAACCTCCCAAGGATGCCCCAAGAGTAAGTGACAATCATACATTGGTGCCACATCACAAAGCACTTCATCCTTATAGTTGCCAATGGAGAATGCAACTAACACTTGCTTTGTTACCCATATGTCTCCACTGCCTTCCAGCCACTTCAACCTATAAGGTTTAGGGTGCTTTAAGGTGGGTAAACTTAGCTTCCCAACCATCAAAGTACTAGCAAAGGTAGCATTCTTCTCACCATCAATGATCATGCTACATACTTTTTCGTTCACATGGCATCTAGTTTGGAAATGTTTAGGTTGCCTCTCACCACCAACTCCCTCAAGTTGCCTAATGGGTAGGGCATCTTCATGAATGGGTTCTCTAAAGCCTCTGCTATTACAGCCCTTCAATGCTGGTATTTTATCTTCATCTCTTGTGACATTACTACTCTTCCTAGAGTTCATTACTCCCCAAAAAGATTCTCCCTCTTCTTTCTTCTTGGGTTCGGCTCTTGCTCTCCTTGGTGGAGCTCAGCCTCCTCTAGGCAAACGAGGCGGCTCCCTTCGGGCATTTTCTATGCGGTCTATTCTGTCATGTAAGGCTTCCAGCTCCGCTTTCATCATTCTCCTCACCTCTCTTGTCATTGCCTCCATCATCGGTTGTGGATCTACAACACCCTTGCATCTATCGAAGCACTTTCATGAGACATGCTTGCTGCAAGAAGAAATGTTAGTAAAATAAAATCCTCACTTCACACAACTCACGTGTTTCCTCTCAAAGATTGACACTCTAATTTCACTCGTGTTTACAAGGAGAATAATTTGGCTTTTGCTCTCCGTAATGTATATCACTCTTGCCTTTTTCCACTCTTAATCCCCTCAAGAGTTCTTATTAAGCTAAACAACCAAAAACAGAATTTTTTCTGGGCAAGTTTCTCAACCGAACAAGGTCAATCAATTCTGGAAAATTGCAGAATTTTCTGGGCACAAGGTGCACGCAAACAAGATCAATTAATTCTAGAAAAATACAGAATTTCTGGGCAAAATTTACACCCGAAATAACACCAAACAGATCTGAATTTTCTGGAACAGAGGTGCACGAATTAAGTGGCCAAAATCTGGAACAATTAATTGGCAACACAACAAATCTGAATTCTGGAAAAACAAGGATGCAGAATTCAAGCAAACAATTCAAATCTGAAAGATATCTTTCAATTAACCAAATCTGAAATCTGGGAAACAAGCATGCAAGACACCAATTCAAAAATTCTGGAATATACCAATTCAAGACATCAATTCAAAATTCTGGACAATTCAAGACAATAACCGAATCTGAATTCTGGAAAGTAAGAGTGCAGAATTCAAATAGTCAAATCTGGAAAGTAAGAGTGCAGAATTCAAATAGTCAAATCTGGAAACCAAGAATGCAATAACCAAATCTGGACAATTTTTTTTTTCGTTTTTTTTTTTTTTGAATATGGGGAACCAAGAACACGTTCTCCCCTTTGCTGTTTCTATTTTCTTTTGTTGTTCTCTTTTTTTTTTTTTTTTATCAGATTTCCGAATGGAGAAGAAGAAGTTTAGAATTGAAATAAACTAAAAGAAAGCAATTAAAGATAAGCAAACCTGAGACTAGAAGCAGTCTTTGATACCAACTGATACGAACCCGCCAACATTGTGACGAAACCCGTAACGAAATTGTTTAAGGATCGTTTTTACTTCAGGTTTGTATGGAAGAACAGCAACCCAGCACCTATATTGAGGTGTGAACCTTCGTATAGCGAAGACGCCACAATCAAGGATGGATACTTGATTGATAAGTCGAATAGCTCACAAAGAACTAGAGAGAATATGAAAAACTCATAATTTGGTTTAAATGCATATTCTGAATATTATTGAATCAAAGAGGCCTATTTAAAGGCTTTACAATAATAGGAAATCTTGTTTAAACAGAAAAGGAAATACAATAAAAGTAATCTAATATAATCTAATCAAATCATATTACTTCTAAAATTAGGAAACTAAATAAAGTAACTAATCCTAATACAATCAGCCCTGTAATTTCCTAATCAAATACAATCAATTTGTTGGCCAGCTTGGACGTGAATCATGTTGATTATATTCGGTTGACCATGCTCCATGGGCCTCCACGAATTAGGTTGTTCCAATGCTTCTTGAACCAGCCCATTTAGTGCTTCCTTGAACCTCTTTGTCCTAGCTCTTGTCATGGGGCCGGGTGGCACTTCAAGTGGGTCTCTGCTCCACTTGGTGGCAACATTTCCATGTGCAGTGCTGGCAACAGCAGCGTCTCCATTGGCAGTGCTGGCAGCAACGTGTCCCTTGGTAGCAATGGTGGTCATGTTTCCATCATAAGGCATGCTTAGCATCGACATATCCTCACCATGATTTACACAAATTCAATCATTGAAACATATGTAAATTAATTTCGAATAGCTAGACTGTAGAACTTTGTACGACAAAATTCCCTATTTTCCCTTACTGTTTGTTTTGTAACTAGAACGTCTGAGCTAAAAACCTACCAAGTCCAATAACCTCAATACACCAGCGCATGAGATTTAACCGAACTTGGAGCATTAAGATCTATGGAAAACCTCATCTAACCTAAACCATAAAGGTCTACCAGCGGCTTTATGTAATCCAGATCTGAAATTATTCTAATTAATCCAATTCTAGGATTAACTAGTTGTTACTTGTGCTAACTAATTAAGGTTCTAGACTTACTTAATTAGCTAACAATATGAATTATTCAAATAGGTTAGTTGATCACTCCAAACAAATCCAAATAGATTCAATAATAATGCTGTCAAATAATTTCAGAATACTCAAAATCAATTTATCAAACATTCAAATCATAAAACTTATCTCACAAACTTGGCATCATGGCTTAGATATGTCTACCTAAGCATAAAAGAAATTAAGCTACCATACTAACAGATCCAGCAAAATTCTAAACTGAAAGCATGGTCACTTTGAACAAAAATAAACAAAAGAAAGAATACTAGTTCAACAAAAGGGACAAGCAGCAAAAGATGACTTCAGCTCTTGATGCGTTGTGTTGTGGATGTGTGGTTCCAGTTCTGGCAGCAGCTGTGAATGAGCGTGGGTGGTTTTTTGTGGTGTGGTCCAGATCTGCCTTCTTGAAATTTATATCTAGAATTAAATCCTAATCCTATTCAGCCTTGGCCTCTTCCAGCAATGGGAAAACAAAATCCTTTTCCAACTCCAACTCCTCTTCTTAGCCACTTGATAAGTCCTTCTTTGACAAGGAAATTAATTCTATTGGTCTTGGAATTGGATTAGAATTCTCCCTCCATATTTTCAGCTCTACTTGGTTATTTAATATATCTAATCCTAGTTCTACTTATCATAGGACTCTTAGATGAATTATAACTTAAATTACAAAGTCATTCCTAATCATACTCTAACTAGGACACTAAGTAGATTTATATTTGCAAGACTTCAATCCCACTTTAATCATGACTTTGGAGAGTCTTCCAAGCTTAGGAGTCCCAATCCTTGTATGATAAGGCTTCCCGGTAGTTGAATTGACTTAGGACTCTTCAAAATAGGTGCAGAATTTCTCCAGCTCGCCACAGCGAGCTCTGGCAGAATTGGCAGCATAGTCTCAGGTTCACCTCGCCACGGCGAGGAGAGTAGCTCGCCACAATGAGCTCCGGCAAAATTGCCATTCTACTTCTTTTCAGCTTGGCTCTTCAATGCTTGGAAATTAATCACTTTGTGAAACTACAAATGTTAGTTAAAAACATGCAATTAAGCTCAATTTATATTATCATCCATATGAAACTGAGGTGAAACTGAGGAATGGATTAAAGATAGAGATAGGGTTAGAGCAAGAGAAAGAATAGGCTCAAAGTGGTCAACTAAGGGTAGCTCAACTTTCAAGGTTCTGATGTATAGGATATTAACACAGAACATTCCTAAACTGAATTCTCTGTGTTTGCAGGTTATGCGGTGGGGTTTCATGGCTATCAAGTGACTACTAGTCAGCTCTGCCATCATCCACAGTACTATCAAAAATAAGCTTGAATAGATTGGCTACAAAAGGGTTTGGAAGGTACGGATGGGTTAACCTAAGTGCCCTAATCATCCTAGTGTCTGTGATTTTAATGTGGTCTCAAGATGCATAACAGAGCAAGTTCTAGAAAAAATCAAGGATGCCCCTGTTCACTCACAAACAACTAACGAGCTTTATTGATGTAGCTCGACAGCTCAAAAGCTCACTAGGTAGAAATTCATCCACTCACATTTTAATTTACTCCAATATCTCAGTAAACTAATGCATATCATGGGAATAACAATAAAATGTGGGTTCTCACATTAACAAGGTAGGCTTAGAATTCCCATAGGCTTTTCAATCAGAAATTAAACAGATAAGATGAACAATCATGCATTAATTTCACAATAATTGAACATTCCTCATCCTATATAATCAGAATAGCACTGTTTTCATCATTAGCCATGGTGTTCAGATCAAAACACACAATCATACATTCATGTAAAATTAAAGGTAACAAACTAAAATAAAACACTCATTCATGCAATTAATTAAAATCTACTCATCTACTACTAAAAAAACAAATTAAAGTTTTTCTACTCTACTAGGCATAAGACTTTTTCCTTCCCCCACACTTAGAAATATGCATTGTCCTCAATGCATCAAATAAGAATAAGTAAGGAAAGGGCCAACCTAGTAAGCGTGCCTAGTCGGTGTCCTCGGAGCTATCCTCATCAACAGTTCTTTATGGTGGTGGACGTGGTGCATAAGGTGGTGGTTGAGGGAGGATTGGGAATGGTGGTAGTCCGGCATGCCCCACTACACCAGCTTCCAAGTCTAGTTCAGCTATCTGGTGCCATTGGTTGTGTACGTTGTGCCACCGGTAGGTGAAGTCAACATATTCATTAAGCTTTGTTGCCAATGCAGGGCCCATATAACTCGGATAGTGGAAGGGTGGTTGCTGGTCAGGAGCTACTAGAGGAATAGTTGGTTGGGTCGATGGAGGTTGCAGCATTGGTTGATGTTGTGCTGCAGTTGTTGCACCTCAGAGGGATGGTGGCTTGAGGCGGTCAAACAATGATTGGTTCAACATCCTTCCTGGCTCAAGTAGTGGTTCGATGTTGGCCCATTCCACCTCGGCATGCTTGCATAAGGCTGTGATCAGGTGTGGAAAAGGGATAGCTCTTTTAGTGGATTGAAGCCCAGCACTGCTTAGGGAATCTCTAATGGCAGATCCCACGTTAAATCTCCATTTGTTGTGTATCGCCCATAAGAATTCTACCCTTATGTAGAGAGGTGTCGTAGCCTCACAAATTAATTCACTACTCCCTTGAAATTATATAATATAGCGTAGGGCAAGTAGGATCGATCCCACGAGGAAGCAAGTATTTAATCTAATAAGATTACTTTAAAAGGAAGGAAATAACAGAAAAGTAAACTACCTAGACGAATTACCTATACACTAAACACACGAAAGGGGGGTTTCGGATAATTGCAAAATTAAAAATTCTGGGCAGCAAGTAAACAAAAGAGAGTAAAGAGAAACAAAGACAAGTAAAGGAAAGTGAATAGATTGAGTAATAGAATTAAGAAGGCATGCTTAGCATCGACATATCCTTACTATGATTGACACAAATTCGATCATCAACACATAGGTAAATTAATTTGAATAGCTAGACTGTAGAACTATTTACGACAAAATTCCCTATTTTCCCTTACCGTTTGTTTTGTAGCTAGAACGTCTGAGCTAAAAACCTACCAAGTCCAATAACCTCAATACATCAGCGCATGAGATTTAACTGAACTTGGAGCATTAAGATCTATGGAAAACATCATCTAACCTGAACCATAAGGTCCACCAACAGCTTTATGTAATTCAGATCTAAAATTATTCTAATCAATCCAATTCTAGGGTTAACTAGTTGTTACTTTTTTCGATTAATTAAGGTTCCAGACTTACTTAATTGGCTAACAATATGAATCATTCAAATAGGTTGGTTGATCACTCCAAACAAATTCAAATAGATTTAATAACTATGCTGTCAAATAATTCTAGAATACCCAAATCAATTTATCAAACATCAAAATCATAATCTTATCTCACAAATTTGGCATCATGGCTTAGATATGTCTAGCTAAGCATAAAAGAAATTAAGCTACCATACTAACAAATCCAGCAAAATTCTAGGCTGAAAGCATGGTCGCTTGAACAAAAATAACAAAAGAGAAAAAAATTAGATGGAGTCTCGGCAAAAGGGACAATGGATGAAAGTCTTCTTTCTTGATGCGTGGCTCTTGATTCTATTGTGTGGTTCCAGATCTGGCAACAGTTGTGGCGTGGTGTATGGTTGTGTGTTGGCGTGGTGTATGGTTGTGGGTTGGCGTGGTGTCTCTGCTCTCCAGCCCTTTTGGCTATTTATAATATATCCATTCCTAGTTCTACTTGAAATATGATTCTTAATTAAATTATATCTATAAGTACAAGTCAATCCTAATCATATCCTAACTAGGACACTAAGTGGATTTATTTTATCAAGACTTTAATTCCACTTTAATCATGACTTTGGAGAGTCTTCCAAGCTCAGGAGTCCAATCCTTGTATGATAAGGCTTCCTGGTAATTGACTTGGCTTTAAACTCCTCAAAATCGCATCAATGCAGGCTCTGGGCGCCACGGCGGTGACTAGCAGAATTGGCAGTGATTGTCTCTGGAATGCAACGCCACGGCGCCCAATGGTAGAATTGCCACTTTTCTATTTTCCAGCTTGGCTCTTCAATGCTTGTCAATGCTTGTTCTTGGCATAGAAATTAATCACTTGTGAAAATATAAATATTAGTTAAAAACATGCAATTAAGCTTAATTTATATTATCATCCATATGAATTCAAGAATCTAAAAAGTGATTTAAATCAATTGAAATAGTCTAAGAATGTTTCACTAAACCAAGAAAATATGGGGTTGAAATGTGACTAAAATGAGTCATAACAAATTCCCCCACACTTAAATTCTTGATCTTCCTCGATCAAATTAAGAACAAAACAAAGAAAACTCTCCTGAAAATTGTAAGTCACCATGTCAAGTAAGTCATCACCTCGCAAACATAAGTAGATATGTTATTAAGCAAAGACTCCTATCTCAGATTTCAAAATGCATAATGTGAATGATCCTCACTGGATATATGTGTTTTATACTCAATTCTCTCAAGTGTTTAGGTTTAAAGTGTTTACTCTCAAGTTCATAATCATAAAGCAAGATCTACCAAAATTTGATTTTCAGTCTTACCTCCACTTCTTAGAGCATACTGCATACTTGAATCAAAAGGACTTTTCCTTGGTTGCAATGGGGCTTTTGGTAAGGTAAGAAAACGAAGATGGAATTAAGGGTTAAGCTACACCAAGAAGAGATTATGTGAATTCAAAGCATACTCTTTTCAAGCTCACTCACTTTCCACTATCAAGCCTCAAACTTACATATTTTGCTTCTCCCTTTTCATTCTTTTGCTTTTGCTTTTCTTGCAGATTTCTTTTTCTTTTCTTTTTCCAGAATTTGTTTCCAGATATTTTTGTTCTTTCCAGAAATTTTTTTTCTTTTATTTTTCTGCACTTTGCTTTGGGAGATTTTGACGTCTTTTGAGGCTCTGTCCTCCCGCTTCCCTAGTTACTAACTAGGCAGCAATTTTTATGACTCAAATTCACATAGTCCTTCAAGGTGTTGGGTTCAAAATTGGGGATACATCAAAGGAATGGTATATGGCTTAAGATGTGATTAAAAGAAAGGAAGGCTAAGGCTCAAAAGTGGTCAACTAGTGGTAATTATGCAAGCTGGGTTATGAAAGGCTAAATTGATTAAACCTAAGTGCCCAAATCACTTTCAAGCATGCAAATATAACTCTAAACATGTGGCAAGGCTTAGAGCAAATTTCAAAGGTCTATATCTTAGATTGAACAAAATACACACATGAAGAAAAATATATATGAACTCTCAAGTTGGCATGAATGTCCCAACCTTTCACTCGGCTCAAATAGCTCACTTGGATCTCATGATCAATCACATTATACAACGTATAGGTTTGAGATTTGGCCTTTTGAGTTAGGGTCTACATAGCCATACTCACTTATGTCATGGGTTATACTTGATTAACATGAGACTACACTTTCAAGAGATTTTCTTGTTTTCTCTTGAATGCATAATTAAGAAGAAGATACAAGAATTCAGATGTAGGAAGTATCTAAGTCATGCAAACATGCAGAATTTTCCATTCCTCCCCCCACACTTATATTTTGCATTGTCCCTAATGCAAGGAAAAATAAAAACATACTAGAATGGAAAAGATGGACAGAAATAAAAATAAGAAAACATGACAGAAAAAATTAGACAGAATTAAAAATGCAAACTTCCCTGAAATTAACATGGGTTGCCTCCCAAGAAGCGCCTTTGTTTTATGTCATTGGCTCGACATTCTTTATGCTCAAGGATCCTCCAGCTGAATTGCTTCCACCATCCAAGTAGCATCACCTTCATAAAATTTCTTCAACCTATGTCCATTTATTTTGAAAATTTTATTAGTATCAAGGCTCCTAATCTCTACAGCTCCGTGAGGATGGACATGAGTGACAACAAAATGGCCAAGCCACCTTGATTTAAGTTTCCCAGGAAATAACTTCAGTTTTGATTTATATAGCAGCACTTTTTCGCCTACATGAAACTCTTTCCTAGTTAACTTAGCATCATGCAATGCTTTTGATTTGGGCTTGGGGTTTGCATTAGGTTCTAGAGCTATCTTATGGGTGCCTAATGTAGGATTTAAACTTTTTATGTCAGACACTGTGCACCCAATAGCTTCTTTATGCTCCCTTAAATTTTCAGGCAAGGGTTTTAAATCTAGTGTAGGAGGTGAAACATGTGATGGAACAGCTTTAACATGCTGTGCAGGGAGGGATAAATATGATTTTTCATGCACTTGATTTAAGGGTTCAATGCAGTATTTTTATCTACCAAAGCATCATGCAACATGAAATCAGTTTCAGCTAAATCCCTACTAAGCATACTCTTTTTCAATTCATCTAATTCATAAACTTCTTGGGAAATTTCATCAATCACATCCAATGCATATAAGTAGTTAACATCAGCAGGATATCTAATGGCATCAAATATATTAAATTTAATAACCTCACCATCAAATTCCATTGTTAAACTACCATTGTATACATCAATTTTAGTCCTTGATGTTTTTAAGAATGGTCTCCCTAAAAGTAATGGAATGTCCCCTGGCTTACCCTCATCTCCCATATCTAACACATAAAAATCTGTAGGGAATACTAATCCATTCACTTGCACAAGGACATCTTCTATAACTCCATCTAGGTAAACATTACTTCTATCAGCTAATTTAATTATTATGCTAGTTTCTTTCAATTTTCCTAGGTTCAATTTTTCATAGATATTTATAAGCATGACATTAATTGATGCTCCTAGGTCTATCATAGCTTTTCCAAAAGAATTATTACTAATTTTACAGGGTATAGTGAACATCCCTGGATCTTGGCATTTTGTGGGAATTTTCTTTTGAAAAACAGCAAACACATTTTCCCCTACACTAATTTTCTCAATGCCAATTAATTTTCTTTTAGAAGTGCAAAGCTCTTTAAGAAATTTAGCGTACCTTGGGACTTGCTTGATAGCATCCAGTAGTGGAATATTTACCTCAACCTTTCGGAATGTTTCCAAAATTTCTTGATTAGCCTCCTCATGCTTCTTTTGCTTGAATCTTTGAGGGAATGGAGGCTTCGGAATGTACCTATTTTATTCAGTTTTTTTAGCTTTGTTTCTTCCTTTTTATGCTGCTGGAATGGTGTCTGATTTTCACTGTTTTGCTGTCCAGAACTGGCTTGTCAGCATTGCTCTTGCAGCTGCCCAGAACTGGGCTGTTTCGGTGCCTTTTGTAGCTATTGTTCGGGTTGTTTAGGTGCTGGCAGCAGCTGTTGTAGTTGCTCATTTGTCATGAACCTTTGAGGGAATGGTGGCTTTGGGATGTACCTATTTTCATCTTCCCTCTCTCTTGGTTTCACAGTGGTCATGATAGCATTCACGCTTTCCTTCGGGTTGGCAAACGGTTGGGAAGGCAGCCTATTATTCATTTGAGCTTGGAAATTCCCAAGAGTGACTTCATGGTTGGAGAGGCGAGTTTGTAGTTGCTTGATTTAGCCTTCTAGAGTTTGGAATTTATTTTCTGAATCAAGCCTAAAATCACTTAAATCTTTCTTGAATTCGGTTTGCATAGAGCCCATTTGTTTCATAAGTTGTTCAAACATTAGCTGAGTCTTGTCAGTAGCTTGAACTTGTGGTGGAGGGCATTGAATTTGATCAAATCCTAGAGGATTATTTCTGGATGGCCCGTATCTGAGATTTGGGTGGTCTCTCTACCCCTCATTGTAAGTAGGAGCAAAGGGATCATACCTTCTGTTATTGTACATAGCATTTACCTCTCCCGGTTGTTGCAAATTAGGACATGAATTAGTCATGTGTCCTGGAGCTGTGCATATACCACAAATAGGTGCTGAAGCTGAACCGATCACCATTTGATTTATTATGGCTTGCAGCTGGGTAAGTTGTGCATTAGGGTTGCTTGCGGCATTAGGAGGTTGCAAGAAAGAACCACTCCTTTCCCCAAATTGTTGAGAATTCTGAGCCATGTTGTTAATTAGAACTCGAGCTTGTGCAGGTGTTTTGTCTACGAGGGCTCCACCACTTGCAGCATCAATCATTCCTCGGTCATGGGGTGTTAATCCCTAATAAAAATATTGTATGAGAAGTTGGTCGCTAATTTGGTGCTTTGGACATGAAGCACATAGCTTGTTAAAGCACTCCCAATACTCATATAAAGTTTCACCACTTGCTTGCTTGATTCCACAAATTTCTTTTCGAATAGAACCAATTCGAGATGCTAGAAAAAAAATTTCTGGAAATATTTTGTGAAGTTGTTGCCATGAGGTGAATGATCCAGGCATCAAGTAATACAACCAATCTTTGGCTGCATCTTGCAATGTGAAAGGAAAAGCTCTCAGCATCACTTGATCTTCGGTAACTCCCTCTTGCTGAATGGTTGAGCAAGTGATCATCAATTCATTAATGTGGTGGTATGGATCCTCTCCTTGCCTTCCACGAAATTTGGGCAGCAAATTGATGAATCCAGAATTAAGTTTCAAAGGAACAGCAAAGGTTGGATATGTGATCGCCAATAGCTGAATTGTTAAGTCCGGCTTTACCAACTGTTTCAGGGTTGCCATCTCCCTTTCAGATGTAGTTTCAGGTTCGAATAATGGGTTGATGTTAAACCTTTCTTCCAATTCTGTTTGGTCTTGGCTGCTAGAAATTATTCTTCCACTCCTCAAGAACATAAATTAATGAAACCTATAAAATTCAAAACAAAGAAAACACATAAAATACTAACAATCCTAAAAGATTAAATTGTTGCTTCCCCAGCAATGGTGCCAAAATTTTTAGAGAGGTGTCGTAGCCTCACAAAATTCACTACTCCCTTGAAATTATATAATATAGCGTAGGGCAAGTAGGATCGATCCCACAAGGAAGCGAGTATTTAATCTAATAAGATTGCTTTAAAAGGAAGGAAATAACAGAAAAGTAAACTACCTAGACGAATTACCTAAGAACTAAACACACGAAAAGGGGGGGGGGGGTTTCGGATAATTGCAGAATTAAAAATTCTAGGCAGCAAGTAAACAAAAAGAGTAAAGAGAAACAAAGACAAGTAAAAGAAAGTGAATAGATTGAGTAATAGAATTAAGAAGGCATGCTTAGCATCGACATATCCTCACCATGATTGACACAAATTCGATCATCAACACATAGGTAAATTAATTTCGAATAGCTAAACTGTAGAACTTTGTACGACAAAATTCCCTATTTTCCCTTACCGTTTGTTTTGTAACTAGAACGTCTGAGCTCAAAACCTACCAAGTCCAATAACCTCAATACACCAGCACATGAGATTTAACTAAATTTGGAGCATTAAGATCGATGGAAAACATCATCTAACCTAAACCATAAAGGTCCACCAGCGGCTTTATGTAATTCAGATCTGAAATTATTCTAATCAATCCAATTTTAGGGTTAACTAGTTGTTACTTTTGCCGATTAATTAAGGTTCCAGACTTACTTAATTTGCTAACAATATGAATCATTCAAATAGGTTGGTTGATCACTCCAAACAAATCCAAATAGATTCAATAACTATGCTGTCAAATAATTCTAGAATACCCAAATCAATTTATCAAACATTAAAATCATAATCTTGTCTCACAAATTTGGCATCATGGCTTAGATATGTCTAGCTAAGCATAAAAGAAATTAAGCTACCATACTAACAGATCTAGCAAAATTCTGTGCTGAAAGCATGGTCGCTTGAACAAAAATAACAAAAGAGAAAAATACTAGATGGAGTCTGGCAAAAGGGACAATGGATGAAAGTCTTCTTTCTTGATGCATGGCTCTTGATTCGGTTGTGTGGTTCCAAATTTGGCAGCAACTGTGGCGTAGTGTATGGTTGTGTGTTGGCGTGGTGTCTCTGCTCTCTAGCCCCTTTGGCTATTTATAATATATCCATTCCTAGTTCTACTTGAAATAGGATTCTTAATTAAATTATATCTATAAGTACAAGTCAATCCTAATCATATCCTAACTAGGACACTAAGTGGATTTATTTTATCAAGACTTTAATTCCACTTTAATCATGACTTTGGAGAGTCTTCCAAGCTTAGGAGTCCCAATCCTTGTATGATAAGGCTTCTCGGTAATTGACTTGGCTTAAAACTCCTCAAAATCGCATCAATGCAGGCTTTGGGAGCCACGGCGGTGAGGTATGGGCGCCACGACGGTGACTAGCAGAATTGGCAGCGATTGTCTCTGGAATGCAGCGCCATGGCACCCAATGGCCGCATTGCCACCTTTCTATTTTCCAGCTTGGCTCTTCAATGCTTGTCAATGCTTCTTCTTGGCATAGAAATTAATCACTTATGAAAATATAAATGTTAGTTAAAAACATGCAATTAAGCTTAATTTATATTATCATCCATATGAATTCAAGAATCTGAAAAGTGATTTAAATCAATTGAAATAGTCTAAGAATGTGTCACTAAACCAAGAAAATATGGGGCTGAAATGTGACTAAAATGAGTCCTAACACCTTAACTTGGAGACATCAGAGGTGTGGGTTGAAGGGAATATGCAAACAGAGATGAAATGTAGCCATGTTTTATAAATCTTGTCCATGCCAGCCTTGGGGAAATGGTGGAATTCCCCTTCTCTAGTGACCCATTGAGTACCCTCAATGCATAATCCTCTGGTGATGTCATTGTAATCTCCATGGTCGAGGAAGTTGTCGAAGCCTTGTTCGCCCAGTGGCCATGGGGAATTTCATGGATCTCATTTAGGAGTCTCCCATCAAATTGGACATACTTCCCTCTCACCCAGCTTTGATAAGGCGTTTGGAGATCAAGCATGTTGGCGTAGAACTCTCGTACAATGTTGATTACAGTAGGCTCCGGTTGTTGGGAAAACTTCAACGATTGCCTCCAAGCCATTTAGTTGGAGATTGGGGTGAAGCATGGCAACTACAAGTCAATGCCAAATTCTGTAATTGGCAGCTTTGTGCAGAGTTCTTCATAGTAGTCTTGAGCCTTCTTCTCACAAATCGGGTGTCATCATATAGTGGGGCTCTTGCGGACAATGATGCCTTCCTTTTAGCCACTTGTTTCTTTGGCATTTTACTGCAAAATTGACACCAAAGCAACACGAAGCACAACACCAATTCTTGACAGGAAATTTAAATCACCAACACACAATTATTACCAAATTTAAGCACATATCACCCACTCACAATTTCACCCAATTGGCCTAATATGCAATTTGTCAATTACCACAATCTACCTAGAAATTTCCATCACCAATCACCTATTCTACTGTTGGAGAATCAACTAGCATCAAAATTTAGTATATGCAACCACTAATTCAAGGGCATGTACTCTCATTTACCAATTTCGGACATGGGGGTTATGGGGTGTAGTGCATGCAATTTTCTCATAATGTAACCGATTAAAAGTGGTAGGTTAGTATATACTTACCTTTGTGATGCCATTGGAGGTGATTCCATGCTTTCCCTGCTTCAATTTAGGCCAAAAATTCCACACGCAGTAGAGAGAGAAAGCTCGCGGCTTAGAGAGAGAAAGTGCAAAATCTTTCCTTTAGTCTGGATGAATGTTGGTGGAATTGGTCTTTTGGTGAAAAGGAAAGTGAATTAAGGTGATTGGGAAGTGTTTAACTGGTTGAAATAGGTTGGAATGTGAAGGATGTGAAGTGGTAGTTGGGGGAGAGTGAATGGCAAAGTGCGAAGAGTTGAGGTTGCAAATGTAATTTGAATCTGGGATGTCTGGCCACGGCGAGATGGGTGACTCGCCATGGCAAGTGGCAAACTTGTAATCTTGAAATTTTTTTAAAAAAAATTTGGTTCTATGAACAGTGATCCTTACCGTGGCGAGCTTGACTTGATGTTTGACTTATTTTTTGTCCTGAATTCGATCAAATTTGCTCCTGTTTGACATCTATCACCTATATGGCTTCCATTATTGAATTTAATCATTATGAGTAGTAGAAAATTGAGATAAAAATGACATTTAAAACACACTAAAAGCATAAAAAAAAAAAAAAATTAAAATTGATGGGTTGCCTCCCATAAGCGCTTGGTTTACAGTCCTCAACCTGACTTTGTCTGATTTCATGGAGGATCTTGAAGTTTGACAACATGCACTTGTATTTCTGGAGTAGTGAGGTATGGCTTTAGTCGATGTCCATTTACCTTGAAGTTGTGATTGTTGCCTCTTAGTTCAATGGCTCTAAATGGGATCACATTAGTGACTATATAAGGTCCTGACCATCTTGATTTTAACTTACCTGGATGAAGTCTGAGTCTAGAGTTGAATAATAGTACTTGTTGTCCAGGGTAGAAGTTATTTCTTATAATCTTTTTGTCATGCCAAGCTTTGGTTCTTTCCTTGTATATGTGGTTGTTTTCATATGCTTCTCTCCTGAATTCGTCTAGTGCATTGAGTTGCAATAGGCATTTTTTCCCAGCTGCATGAGGGTCGAAATTGAGTAACTTTACAGCCCAATAAGCTTTATGTTCCATCTCTACTGGCAAGTGGCATTCCTTCCCTAAGACAATGTTGTATGATGACATGCCTAGGGGAGTCTTGAATGCTGTTCTATATGCCCAAAGTGCATCTGTTAGCTTCACGGACTAATCTCTTCTGTTGTTGCGGACTGTTTTCTCCAATATCCTCTTCAGCTCTCTGTTAGACACCTTCACTTGCCCACTGGTTTGTGGGTGATAAGGGGTGGCAATTTTATGCTTTACTCCATATTTTTCCAAGAGAGTTTTGAGTGGTTTATTGCAGAAGTGAGTGCCTCCATCACTTATCAATGTTCTTGGGACTCCAAAGCGGGCAAATATGTTGTTTCTTATAAATTTTTGTATCACTTTGGAATCATTTGTTGGAGAGGCTGCAGCTTCTACCCATTTAGGCACATAGTCCACTGCAACTAAGATGTATAGATTGCCATATGATGTTGGGAATGGTCCCATGAAGTCAATGCCCCAAACATCAAATAAGTCAACTTCTAAGATTGGGTTTTGATGCATCTCATGCTTCATGGACAAATTCCCAGCCCTTTGACATTTATCACAACTCTTGACAAAAGATTGTGCATCTTTGAAGAGTGTAGGCCAGTAGAATCCACTTTGTAGCACTTTGGTTGCTGTTTACTGGGCTGCATAATGTCCGGCATAACTACTTGAATGGCAGCTCTCTAGTATGGAAGAATATTCTTCTTCTAGGACACAGCTTCTGATCACATGATCACTGCATCTGCGATAAAGCATGGGGTTATCCAAAAAATAATATTTTACCTCTGATAAAAATTTCTTCCTTTGTTGATAGGTTACTTTAGGTGGAAGTTCATGGCTTGCTAGGTAGTTGACATAATCAACATACCATGCATCTTTACTTCTTCTTTTATACCATCCATTAACTACAACCGTCTTTATGGAGAAGACTTGCGCATCAGGGAAGGAGTCTGCTACTGGAATTTTATTCATAGTATTGCTTTCTATCTTGAAAGATGATCTGCTATCAAGTTGTCCTTTCCCTTCTTATCTTTGATCTCCAAATCGAATTCTTGTAATAAAAGAATCAATCTAATCAATCTTGGCTTGGCATCTTTCCTGTTCAACAAATACTTCAATGATGCATGGTCAATGTATACTATGGTCTTGTTGCCAATGAGATAAGGTCTAAATTTGTCAAAGGCAAAGACCACAGCTACTAATTCTTTTTCTGTTGTGGCATAGTTGACTTGAGCAGGATCAAGAGTCTTACTTGTGTAGTAGATGGCTCTGAAAGTCTTGTCTCTTGTCTATCCCAGGACAGCTCCTACTGCATAGTCACTTGCGTCACACATTATCTCAAAAGGTTCTTCTCATTTTGGCATAATTATGATGGGTGTAGTGACAAGAGTTTTCTTCAAGGTTTCAAATGCAATTGTGCATTCCTTTGTGAAAGAAAATTCTGCTTCCTTCAAGAGAAGGTTGCATAATGGCTTTGTGATCTTTGAGAAATCCTTGATGAATCTCTTGTAAAATCTTGCATGCCCTAGAAAACTCCTCACTCCTTTAATAGTAGAAGGAGGGGGAAGTTTGTCAATCAGCTCCACCTTGGCTTTGTCTACCTGTATACCTTCTAGGGATATTCTGTGGCCCAGAACAATGCCTTCTGTCACCATAAAGTGGCATTTTTCCCAATTTAGTACCAAATTTGTTTCTTGGCATCTTTTGAGTACTAGTGACAAGTTGTGAAGGCAAGAGTTAAATGAGTTCCCAAATACTGAGAAGTCATCCATAAATATCTCTATGAAGTTCTCCACCATGTCAGAAAATAATGCCATCATGAGCCTCTGAAATGTAGCAGGTGCATTACATAACCGAAATGGCGTCCTCCTAAATGCGAAGGCACCATAGGGGCATGTAAATGTTGTCTTTTTTTTTTTTTTTTATCTTTAGGGGCTATGGCAATCTGATTATAGCCAGAATATCCATCTAAAAAACAATAAAAAGGATACCCTACTAATCTGTTCAGCATCTGATCAATGAATGGTAATGGAAAGTGATCTTTGCTGGTTGCTTTATTCAGTTTCCTATAGTCAATGCACACTCTCCATCCAGTCACCGTTCTGGTGGGAATTAGTTCATTGTTGTCATTCCTTACCATAGTGATTCCTCCCTTCTTTGGCACTACCTGCATAGGACTCACCTAAGGGCTATCAGAAATAGGGTAAATTATACTTGTATCTAGCTATTTTTGTACTTCTTTTTTGACCACTTCTTTCATTTGAGGATTCAGTCTTCATTGGTGCTGCTCTACTGAAGACTTGAAATTCTCCTCTATGTAGATTTTGTGCATGCATAAAGTGGGACTTATGCCTTTGATGTCAGCAATGGTCTACCATATTGCATCCTTGTTTGCTCTGAGCACTCTCAGTAGTTTTTCTTCCTATTCTTTAGTTAGGGAAGCAGAAAGAATTATTGGTAATGTTTCTGAATCTCCCAAGTGGCTGTACTTTAAGTGTTCAGGCAATGGCTTTAGCTCCATTTTAGGTGTTTGCTCTTTTGAGAATTCGGTTTGGTCTCTTGGCTCTCCTAATGTTTCCGCAGGCTTCTTGATGAATAATGTGGGGTTGCCTCGAGTCTTTGAATGCATTCTTCAATGTCAAGATCTTCTTCTGGAGTTAATCTAGCTAGGCATGCTTCAAGAGGTTTTGAAAATTTAGAATTTTGTTCCACCTCCTGGATGCATTGCTCTATAAGATCCATGTAGAGAGGTGTCATAGCCTCACAAATTAATTCACTACTCCCTTGAAATTATATAATATAGTTTAGGGCAAGTAGGATCGATCCCACGAGGAAGCGTGTATTTAATCTAATAAGATTTCTTTACGAGAAAGGAAATAACAGAAAAATAAACTATTAAGACGAATTACCTAAGAACTAAACACAGGAAATGGCCAGATCAGTCAAAAGTAAGTGCAGAAAATTAAACCTCAATTAATTAAAAGCTAGATCTGTCATAACATCATCAATCATGTCTATACAAGTACTTGGGCTACATCTTAGCCCCTAGATAGAAGATTAGCTACACATGATGATGGAAGAAAACAAAATAAAATAGGAAAGCATGGTGTTGATGAAGATGGGTGACACCTTAGAGATGCCTTGAAGCTTGCTTGCTTGCTATTGCGAGTGTGGATGGTTCTATTCTGGATGGCGTCTCGTTTCCTCTCAGTCCTCCTTCTTATTTATATAGCCTCCAATCCTAGTTAGACTCAACTTAGGACTTTAAGTTGTGTTATAATTCCTAATCCTAATCTAATCTTAATCATTCTTTAATTAGGATTTTAATTACATAATAATAATTACACAATTCTAATCCTACTTAATTAATAATTCTGGAGAGTCTTCAATGTCTTGGAGTCTCAATTCTTGTAGGAGAAGGATTCCGGAAGTTCAGGTGGTTTAGAACTCTTCAATTATTCTTCAGAAGGCCTTCGGGTCGCCACGGTGAGCTAATGCGCTCAACTGGACTTTACTCTCTGGAAGACCTCGCCACGGCGAGTTGGGGGTCTCGCCACGGTGAGATCATGCTGCAAGTGCCAAGTTGCTCTCGGGTAGAGCTCGCCACGGCAAGTAAGGCAGCTCGCCACGACGAGCTTGGGCAAATTGCTGAGCTTTCTGTTTTGCTTCCAATTGAAGTCTAAACCTGAAACGAAAGGAAATCATATCAAATGCAACATGTTTTACTTTAATTAAGAATGTAAATGCAAGGGAATTGAATTATAAAAGTCTATATAAAATGTAATTATCAAACTCCCCCACACTTATCTTTTTGCTCGTCCCGAGTAAAACAAAACAAAAGCATAACTTAGAGAAACAAGGCTTTCACACATAATTAACTTACTAACCATAATTGGCATCAGAATTATTCTTATGGGATATTTTGGAATTCAACCATTATGTCATAATGCACTTTCATTCATACAATTATAAAATGATCCCAATGTCCCAAGGTAACTCTCAATAAGCAATGGTATAGGCTCAATTCTTACTTGGTGAAGTGATAGAAAGAAAGTTCCATGTAATAGGGTAAAATAGGGTGGTCAAATCATTAAAAGCCATGATGATAATATAATTAAATGAACATATGCATACTAGCCACTTAAATTTTAGGGAGTGAAAGTAGTGAGGGATGAATTCTCTCTCATGGGAATGAAATTCACTCATCTCACAAGTGTTTGGAGGGTCGGATTTTTCACTCAATTCAGGACAAATCAAGAAATTTCCATAGGCTTGCTCATCTATCAAATCTCTATCACATCAACAAATCCTGACACTAATCATAGGGTCTTTGAAAGGGTTGTAACTTGGCTACGTGAAGGTGATAAAGGCTTAGACTTACTAAGAAGAAATCATGTGAATTCAAAGTCTTTCTTTATTTCACATACTCTCTAACCACTAGCTTAAATACTTCATATTTTACTCCCTCTTTTCTTCTCTATTGTCTCTCCTTTTTCTTTGGCTTCTTGGTCTTTTGACCTTTTTCTTTTCTTTCACTTTCTATCTTTTCCTAGCCCTTCTCATTCAAATTTTTTAGAGCATTTTTCTCAATTTTTCTTTTCTTGTTCATTGCTCCTTTTTCTAGGGAGATAATCCTCATTATGAGGCTATTCTTTTCTCTCTTTTTCTCTCAACTAGGGCAGAGTTTTTGCTTTCCCTGAATTCACACATTCCTTTAAAGTATTGGTGTCTAGTTAATAGAAGAACTAATGAATGAGAAAGAGATCGTGATGGGGTGGAAAGAAAGAAAAAGAAAGGCTCAAAAAGGTCAACTAGGGGGTGGCTTAGTTTTCAAGGTTTTGATGTAGGGGTTATTAAAACAAATCATTCATAAACTGAATGATCTATTTTTGCATGGTATATGGTGATTTTTCATGGTCATCGAGTGATTACTAATTAGCTCTACCATCATCTACCCTACTCATAGAAACAGGCTTGAACAGATTGGCTACAAAAAGGTTTGGGGAGGTACGGATGGGTTAACCTAAGTACCCTAATCATTCTAGCATCTGAGATTTTGATGTGAGCTCGACATATATATCAGAGCAAGTTCTAGAAAAATCAAGGATGTCCTGTTCACTCACAAATAACTAGCGAGCTTCATAGATGCAGCTCGATGACTCAAAAGCTCAATAGGTAGAAATTCATCCACTCACATTTTGATTTACTCCAATATCTCAGTAAATTAATGCATATATGGGAATAATAATGGAATGTGGGTTCACACATTTTGACAGGGTAGGTTCAGAATTCTCAGAGGCTTTTCAATCATAAAATGACAGATAAGATGAACAATCATGCATTACTTTCACAATAATTGAACATCCTCATCCCATATAATCAGAATAGCACCATTTTCATCATTAGCCATGGTTTTCAGTTCAGAGCACATAATCATGCAAAAATTAAAGGTAACAAACTAAAAGAAACAATAGAATACTCATTCATGCAAAAGAAAATCCTATTCCTCTATTACTCAAAAATTTAAAATTTTTACTCTACTAAGCATAATATTTGCCTTCCCCCACACTTAGAATTATGCATTGTCCCCAATGCATCATAAAAATAAGTAAGGAAAGGGACGAGCTGATAAGTGTACTTAGTCAGTGTCCTCTGAGCTGTCCTTATTAGCTCCTTGCTCAGGCGGTGGACGTGGTGCATATGGTGGTGGTAGAGGGAGGGGTGGGAATGGTGGCAGTCTGGTATGTCCTACTGCACCAGCTTCTAAGTAAAGTGTAGCTGTCTAGTGCCATTGGTTGTGCATATTTTGCCACCGTAGCTGAAGTCAATGTATTCATTTAGCTTTGTGGCTAATGCAGGGTCTATGAAACCTGGTTGGGGAAACAGAGGTTGCTGTCCAGGAGCTGTTGGAGGGACTGGTGGTTGGATTGGTGGAGGTTGCGGCATTGGTGGATGTTGTGCTGCAACTACTGCACCTCAGAGGGATGGTGGCTTGAGTCTATCAAAGAAAGTCTGGCCCAACATCCGGCCAGGTTCGGTTGAGGGCTCATCATGTTCCCATTCCACTCCAACATGCTTGTATAAGTCTGTGATTATGTGAGGGAAAGGGATAGCCCGTTTTGTGACTTGGAGGCCAATACTGCTTAAGCTATTGCATATGGCTTCTCCAATTTCGAATTGCCATCGGTTGTGGATAGCCCATAAGAATTCTGCTCTTGCCTTGGAGACATCTAAGGTGTGGGTTGTTGGGAATATGCAGACAGAGATGAAATATAGCCATGTTTTGTATATATTGTCCAGGCCAGCTTTGGGAAAATGATGAAATTCCCCTTCCCTTGCAACCCATTGAGTCACTTCAATGCAAAGTCCTCTGGTGATGTCAGTATAATCACCATCAAGATGGAATTGACTGAAACCTAGTCTCCCCACTGGAATCCTAGGGAATTCATAGAGTTCATTGAATAATCTTTCATCGAACTATACAATCTTCCCTCGTACCCAGCTCTCATAAGGAGTCTTCAGTTCTAGCATATTTGTGTAGAATTCCCGAACAAAGTTGAGTGCAGTAGGCTCCGGTTGTTGGGCAAACTTCAAACATTGTCGCCATACCATTTGGTTAGCAATTGGTTCAAAGCATGGCAGCCACAAGTCAATGCCAAATTCCAGAATTTGGGGCTTCGTGCATAGTTCTTCATAGTGGTCTTAAGCCTTCTTGCTCACAAAGCGGGTGGCATCGTGTGGAGGGGCTCTTGAGGAAGATGGAGCCTTCCTTTTTGCCACTTTTTTGGTTGGCATTTTTCTGTAAAAAGTCACAGCAAAACACACCAAGCACAACACCAATTATTTGACAAAAAATGGAATGCACTAAGACACAATTAATCTCAAATTTAGGCACAAATTACCCAATATCACAATTTCACCCAATTTCAAAATTTTACTAAATTTGCCTAGTATGTAATCATCCACTAATCATCAAATTTCTCATAGATTCCCAACACCAATCATCGATTCTACTCTTAGATAATCTATCAGCATTAATAAAGTAAACATGCAACCACAAAATTAAGCACATGCAAGCTATTTATCCATTTCGGGTATGGGGTTTTGGGGTGTGAAGTATGCGAAATTTCTCCAAATTGAACCAATTAAAAGTGGTGGGTTGATGTATACTTACCTGTATGATGTGAGATGAGATGATTCCATGCCTTCCCCGATCCAATTTCGGCCGAAATGTGTAGACATAGTAAAGAGAGAAAGCTCTCAGCTAGAGAGAGAAAATGAAGAATCTTAACTTCAATCTTGACAAGGCTTGGGGAAATTGGTGTTTTGATGAAAGGGGAAGTGATTGGAGGTCATTGGGAGGTGTTTAATCGGCTAATTTAGGGGGGAATGTGAGGAGTGTGAATAGGTAGGTGAGGGTGAGTGAATGGGCAAAGTGTGAGGAATGAGGCCGGTTGGCTTGCCGGGGCGAGCATGGTACCTCGCCATGGCGAGAGGCAGTTTTGTAATTTTAATTTTTTTTAAAAAAAAACAATTTAATGTCTGTGAACAGTGTTCCTCTCCGTGGCTGGCCAAATTCAATGCTGGAAGATCTCGCCGTGGTGAGCTGGTCTTATTTCTGTCCTATTTTTCGTCTTGAATTCGATCAATTCTGCTCCATTTTGATTCCTATAACCTGCACGGCTTCAAGAGTTGAATTTAAATTCATTGAGTAATAGAAAAGTAAGAGAGAAATAAGTATTACAACACACTAAAAATATGAAAGAATTAAAAACCGATGGGTTGCCTCCCATAAGCGCTTGGTTTACAGTCCTCAGCCTGACTTTATCTGGTGTTATGGAGGATCTTGAAGTTTGACAACATGCGCTTGAATTTCTGGACTTGTGAGGTATGGTTTCAATCGATGTCCATTTACTTTGAAGTTGTGCTTGTTGCCTTTTAGTTCAATGGCTCCGAATGGGGTCACATTAGTGACAGTGTATGGTCCTGACCATCTTGATTTAAGCTTACCTGGATGGAGTTTGAGTCTAGAGTTTAATAACAATACTTGTTGTCTAGGATAAAAGTCTTTTCTTGTGATCTTTTTGTCATGCCAAGCTTTGGTTCTATCCTTATCTATGCAGCTATTTTCGTATGCTTCCCTCCTGAATTTGTCTAGTGCATTGAGTTGCAATAGGCGGTTCTGTCTAGCTACATGAGGGTCAAAATTGAGTAACTTTACAGCCCAATAAGCTTTATGTTCTATCTCCACCGGCAAGTGGCATTCTTTCCCGAAGATAATGTTGTATGGTGACATGCCTAGGGGAGTCTTGAACGTTGTTCTGTATTCCCAGAGTGCATCCGTCAGTTTTACGGACCAAGCTCTTCTGTTGTTATGAACTGTTTTTCATAGTATTCTCTTCAACTCTCTGTTAGACACCTCCACTTGCCCACTGGTTTGTGGATGATAAGGGGTGGTAATTTTATGCTTTACTCCATATTTCTCTAAGAGAGCTCTGAGTGTTTTGTTGCAGAAGTGAGTGCCTCCATCACTTATCAATGTTCTTGGGACTCCAAAGCGAGCAAACATGTTATTTCTGAGAAATTTCTGGACCACTTTTGAATCATTTGTTGGAGAGGCAGCAGCTTCTACCCATTTAGACACATAGTCCACTGCAACTAAGATGTATAAATTGCCAAATGATGATGTGAATGGTCCCATGAAGTCAATGCCCCAAACATCGAATAATTCAACTTCTAAAATTGGGTTTTGAGGCATCTCATGCTTCCTGGAGAAATTCCTACCTCTTTGACATTTATCACAACTCTTTACGAGAGATTGTGCATCCTTGAATAGTGTGGGCCAAAAAAATCCACTCTGCAGCACTTTAGTTGCTGTTTTGTGAGCTGCATAATGGCCGGCATAGCTACTTGAATGGCAACTTTCTAGAATGGAAGAATACTCTTCTTCTGGGACACACCTTCTGATCAAATGATCACTGCATCTGTGATAAAGCACCGGGTTATCCTAGAAATAATGTTTTACCTCGGATAAAAATTTCTTCCTTTATTGATATGTTGCTTCAGGTGGGAGTTCATGGCTTGCTAAGTAGTTGACATAATCAGCATACCATGGATCATCATTCTTTCTTTTTCTCCATCCATTGAGTGCAATTGTTTTTATGGAGAAAACTTGCTCATTAGTGAAGTGATCAGCTACTGGAATCTTATTCACTATATTGCTTTCTAGTCTTGATAGATGGTCTGCTATCAAGTTGTCTTTTCCCTTCTTGTCTTTGATCTCCAAATCGAATTCTTGTAATAAAAGAAACCATCTGATCAATCTTGGCTTGGCATCTTTCTTATTCAGCAGATATTTCAATGTTGCATGGTCAGTGTATACTATGGTCTTGTTGCCAATGAGATATGGTCTAAATTTTTCAAAGGCAAAGACCACAACTAACAATTCTTTTTCTGTTGTGGCATAGTTGACTTGAGCAGGATCAAGAGTCTTGCTTGTGTAGAAAATGGCTCTGAAAGTCTTGTCTCTTGTCTGTCCCAAGACAGCTCCTACTGCATAGTCACTTGCATCACACATTATCTCAAACGGTTCTCCCCATTTAGGCGTGATTATTATGGGAGCAGTGACAAGAGCTTTCTTCAAGGTTTCGAATGCAAGTGTGTATTCCTTTGTCAAAGAAAATTCTGCTTCCTTCAAGAGAAGGTTGCATAATGGCTTTGTGATTTTTGAGAAATCCTTGATGAATCTCCTGTAGAATCCTGCATGCCCTAGAAAGCTCCTCACTCCTTTAATAGTAGAAGGATGAGGAAGTTTCTCAATCAGCTCCACTTTGGCTTTGTCCACTTGTATACCTTCTAAGGATATCCTGTGGCCTAGAAAAATGCCTTCTGTCACCATGAAGTGGCATTTTTCCCAATTCAGCACCAAATTTGTGTCTTGGCATCTTTTCAGTACTAATGACAAGTTGTGAAGATAAGAATCAAATGAGTTCCCAAATACTAATCATCCATGAAAATCTCTATGCAATTCTCCATCGTGTCAAAAAATAATGCCATCATGAGCCTCTGAAATGTAGCAGCTGCATTACATAACCTAAATGGCATCCTCCTAAATGCAAAGATACCATAAGGGCATGTAAATGTTGTCTTTTCTTGATCTTCAGGGGCTATGGCAATTTGATTATAGCCTAAATATCCATCCAGAAAATAATAGAAGGGATATTCTGCTAGTCTGTCTAACATCTGATCAATGAACGGTAGTGGAAAGTAGTCTTTTCTTGTTACTTTATTCAGCTTCCTATAATCAATGGAAATTCTCCATCCGGTCACTGTTCTGGTGGGAATTAGTTCATTGTTGTCATTTTTCACCACAATCATTCCTCCTTTCTTTAGTACTACCTACACAGGACTCACCCAAGGGCTATCAGAAATAGGATAAATTATACCTGCATCTAGCCATTTTTGTACTTCTTTTCTGACTACTTCTTTCATTTGCGGATTCAGTCTTCTTTAGTGCTCTACTGAAGGCTTGAAATTCTCCTCCATGTAGATCTTGTGTATGCATAAGGTGGGACTTATGCTTTTGATGTCAGCAATGATCCATCCTATTACATCTTTGTTTGCTCTGAGCACTCTAAGAAGTTTTTTTTCTTGTTCTTTAGTCAGGGAAGCAGAAAGAATCACCGGTAGGGTCTTTGAATCTCCCAAGTAGCAGTACTTTAAGTGATTAGGTAATGGCTTTAGCTCCATTTTGGGTGGCTGCTCTTTTAAGGCTTTTGTTTTGTCCCCTTGCTCTCCTAGTGCTTCGGTAGGCTTTTTGATGAATACTGGTGGGGTGACTTCAAGCTGTTGAATGCATTCTTCAATTTTGGGGTTTTCTTCTGGAGTCATTCCAGCTAGGCATACTTCAAGTGGTTCTGAAAATTTTGAATTCTCTTTCACCTCTTAGACGCATTGTTCTATGAGATCTACTCTAAAACATGCTTCTTCATCAACTGGATGTTTATGCTTTGAGAATGTCAAATGTTACTTCTTCTTCCTGCACTCTAAGGGTTAGATTCCCTTTTTGCACATCTATCAGGGCTCTCCCAGTTGCTAAGAATTGTCTTCCTAGGATGATTAGGATCTCCTGATCTTCTTCCATGTCTAGTACTATGAAATCTGCAGGGAAGATGAATTTGTCAACTTTAACTAAAACATCCTCTATTATACCTCTTGGATATTTGATAGATCTGTCAGCTAGTTGCAGAGATACAGTCGTAGGCTTAGCTTCTCCAATATTCAACTTTCTGTAGACCAAAAGTGGCATGAGATTTACGCTAGCTCCAAGATCACATAATGCTTTGTTGAAATACTCTTAGCCTATCACACATGGAATGGTAAAGCTTCCAGGGTCTTCCAGCTTCTGTGGTAGCTTCTTTTGGAGTATAGCATTGCACTCTTTAGTAAGTGCAACTGTCTCATAATCATGCAACTTTCTCTTGTTGGATAATATGTCTTTCATGAACTTCACATAGCTGGGCATTTGCTCCAAAGCTTCTGCAAAAGGAATGTTAATGTGTAATTTTTTAAATACCTCTAGAAACTTTGCAAATTATTTTTCTAGCTTTTGTTTTCTGAATCTGTTTGGGAATGGGAGAGGTGGCTTATATGGTGGAGGATTGTTCAGAAAAAGCTTGGATCTTGGCTTCTCCACTGGTGTGTCTTTAGGTGCTTTTTCAGCTTCAATTTCAGCTTCTTTTTCTTCTTCATGCGTGGGTTCTTGGACAGCTTCTAGTGTCTTCACACTTCTCAGAGTGATGGCTTTGACATCTCTTGGATTTGCTTCAGTTGTGCTTGGTAATGCACCAGGCTGCCTTGTGGTTAAAAGTTGAGAAATTTAGCCCACCTGGTTCTCTAATTGCTTGATAGAAGCATTTGTAGTCACCATAAATTGATTAGTCTTTTTAGTAAGATTAGCTTAAGATGCTGCAAGTTTAGCCATGGCATCTTCTAAATTCATTCTCAGAGGTTGTTGGCGATTCTGTTGATATTGAGGTGCTGTTTGTCCTGAATTTTTCCATGAAAAATTCAGATGATTCCTCCAGCCTGGGTTGTAGGTCTTGGAGTAGGGATTATTATTCCCCACATAATTTACCTCTTCGGCTTCTTCTTGCATAGCCTCCATAGAATTTCCTTTCAGTAGGGCAGTCTGGAAAGAGAGTACTTGATCTAACTTGGATGCAAGTGTTGCAATTGCATCATTATCTTGGATTCTAGCTACCTGTTTCTCGTTATCTCTCCTAGAGCTCCAATCAGAGGCATTTGTGGTGACCTCTTCAAGTAACTCGTAGGCTTCAGCATAGTCTTTGTTTAGAAAAGCTCCTCCAGCTGCTGCCTCTACCACGGTCTTTGTGTTAAGGCTCAATCCTCTTTAAAACACCTGCATGATTAGCCAGTCTTGCATTCCATGGTGTGGACACTTCCTTAGCAGCTCCTTGAATCTCTCCCAAGCATCATAAAGGGATTCTCTGTCAAATTGATTGAAGTTAACAATCTCAGTTCTCAGTTTGGTAGTCTTCGAAAGAGGGAAATATTTTGTGAGAAATTTCTGGGCTAAGGAGTCCCATGTGTCGACTGAACCGGGTGGCAAAGAATTTAGCCACCTTCTTGCTCCATCTCTAAGTGAAAAAGAGAAAAGTCGAAGCTTGATTGCCTCTTCTGACACTCCATTATATTTGAATGTGGCACAGATCTCCAGAAAAGTAGAGAGGTGCAGATTTGGATCTTCATTCGGTGCTCCAAAAAATTAATTATTCTGGACCATCTGAATTAGAGCTGGCTTGATCTCAAAGTTGTTCGCCTCTACTGCTAGATTTTGAATACTCGACATTACGTTTTGAATCTTTGGGACAGCGAAGGTGCGAAGAGGGATATGTCCCTCATTTGGTTGCTCGTTTGAGGCTACCATCCTTTCCAGTTCTGGCTACAAGTTTCGAACTACTCTCTTTGCTCGCAGATTTCTTTTGATTGTCTTTTCGATTTTTGGATCAAAGGGAAGTAAATTTCTGGATCTTTTCTTCTCATGCACCAGAAAAATTTCTGAAAAGAAGAAGAAAGAAATTCAAAGTATAACAGAAAAAAGTGAAAAAAAAATAAAAGTGCTTGAGTCACTATTTTGTCAATTTCTCTAAAATCAATAAAAAAATCCCCGGTAACAATGCCAGAAACTTGATGTGCAGATTAGGGTGTAGAAAATAGGTGAAAGATGGATGTGAAATAGAGGTGGAGTGAAGTACAAGCGAACACTATTAGTGTAGCCAGCAAGTATTTCGGGGTTGTCGTACCCAAGGGATTGTGATTGATTACTAGAGTATATTAACTCCAATAATGCTCAAGCGATCGAATATAAGTCATAGCAGCAGTAGATCATAAAATAAAACAGCAGTAATATAAAAGAGAATAGATGAATGAAGATTGAGATATCGAAAAAGTGAGGCCTAGGGATTCATATTTCACCACAAGTCTTGACATAGACATTCATGATTCTATTATGACTTATACGGTTATTAATTGCTACCAGGATTCCCTAATCTAATTATCCTACCTTGGCATGAGGTCGGAATAACCCTAATTACGATTACCAACCTTGCTACGGGCCAGTGCGAGTTGTAATAACCCTAATTGCATTAAGTTTTATGGACATCCCTTTCGGGTATTCTAGGGGATCTCCCTAGCTCCCTTGTAACTACACAAAATTCTGGGTATAGACAGCCATAAAACCCTATGGATTTAACCCTCGTGGTCTAGGTTAACTAATCATCTTCCGAGTCATAGAAAACCCACAAATTTCTCCTTTCTAATTGGCCAGATCAGTCAAGAGTAAGTGCAGAAAATTAAACCTCAATTAATTAAAAGCTAGATCTGTCATAACATCATCAATCATGTCTATACAAGTACTTGGGCTACATCTTAGCCCCTAGATAGAAGATTAGCTACACATGATGATGGAAGAAAATAGAATAAAATAGGAAAGCATGGTGTTGATGAAGATGGGTGACGCCTTGGAGATGCCTTGAAGCTTGCTTGCTTGCTATTGCGAGTGTGGATGGTTCTGTTATGGATGGTGTGTCTTTTCCTCTCAGTCCTCCTTCTTATTTATATAGCCTCCAATCCTAGTTAGACTCAACTTAGGACTTTAAGTTATGTTATAATTCCTAATCTTAATCTAATCCTAATCATCCTTTAATTAGGATTTTAATTACATAATAATAATTACACAACTCTAATCCTACTTAATTAATAATTCTGGAGAGTCTTCAATGTCTTGGAGTCTCAATTCTTGTAGGAGAAGGATTCCCGGAAGTTCAGGTGGTTTAGAACTCTTCAATTATTCTTCGGAAGGCCTTCGGGTCGCCACGGCAAAGGGTAGCCTCGCCACGGCGAGCTAGTGCGCTCAACTGGACTTTGCTCTCTGGAAGACCTCGCCACGGCGAGTCGGGGGTCTCGCCATGGCGAGATCATGCTGCAAGTGCCAAGTTGCTCTCGGGTAGAACTCGCCACAGCGAGCTTGGGCGGATTGCTAAGCTTTCTGTTTTGCTTCCAATTGAAGTCTAAACCTGAAACGAAAGGAAATCATATCAAATGCAACATGTTTTACTTTAATTAGGAATGTAAATGCAAGGGAATTGAATCATAAAAGTCTATATAAAATGTAATTATCAGTAGGTTAACTAATCATCTTCCGAGTCATAAAGAACCCACAGATTTCTCCTTTCTAATTGGCCAGATCAATCAAGAGTAAGTGTAGAACATTAAATTTCAATTAAATAAAAGCTAGATTTGTCATAACATCATCAATCATGTCTATACAAGTACTAGGGCTACATCTTAGTCCCTAGATAAGAGATTAGCTACACATGATTATGAACGAAAACATAATGATAAAAGAAGACATGGAATTGGTAAAGATAGGTGACACCTTGTGGATGGAAGGATGCTTCGATGCTTGCTTGCTTCGTGTGGATGCTCCTTCCCTACCTCTCAGTCCTCCTTCTTATTTATATTGCCTCCAATCCTAATTGGACTCAACCTAGGACTTTAAGTTGCACTAAAATTCTTAGTCCTAATGTAATCCTAATCATACTTTTAGTTAGGTTTTTAATTACATAATAATCACACAACTTCAATCCTACTTGACAAATAATACTGGAGAGTCTTCTATGTCCTGGAGTCTCAATTCTTGTAGGAGAAGGATTCCAGGAAGTTTAATTGGGTTAGAACTATTCAATTCCTCTTTGGAAGGTCTTCGGGTCGCCACGGTGAAGGGTAGCCTCGCCACGGCGAGCTAAGGCTTTATCGTGCATGTTGCTCTCTAGAAGATCTCGCCACGGTGAGCTTAAGCTGAATTGGCTCTTTTTCTCTCGGGTTCACCTCACCACGGCAAGCAGGGCAGCTCACCATAGCGAGCTCTAGCAGAATGCCAACTTCTCTATTTTGCTTCCATTTGCAGCCTAAACCTGAAACATACAGAATTCACATCAAAAGCAATATGTTTTACCTTAATTAAGAATATAAATGCAAGGGAAATGAATCATAAAAGTCTATATAAAATGTAATTATCACCAACCTTGCTACTGGTTTGTGCGAGTTGTAGTAATTATAATTGCATTAAGATCTATGGACATCCCTTTAGGGAGGTTAGGGGAACGCCCTAATTCCCATGTGGCTACATAGGGTCCTTGGTATTGGTCTGTCCTCAGCTACACTATGGATTTAACTTTCGTGGTCTAGATTAACTAATCTCCGGTCGGTCTCATAGAAAACCCACGAATTTCGCCTAATTAATTAGCTAGATCAATCAAGAGTGAAGTGTAGAAAATTAAACTTCAATTGAATAAAACATAAACTATCATAACTTCCTCAATTTCATCTATACAAGTAGAGTGGGCTATATCCTAGCCCTAGAATAGAGTTTTAGTTACACATGGTAATAGGAAAATACATAATGATAAAGTAAGAAAACATGAAAGAGTAGAAGAAAGAAATTAGAGTGGTGCCTTGTTATCTTGCAGAAGTTCTATGGATTGCTACTCTCCTCTCCTTTGTGTTTAGCCCTCTTCATATATTTATATGATGTCTAATCCCTATTAGACTCAAAGTAGGAATCTAAATTATATTAGAAGTCTAATTACAAATCAATCCTAATCCTACTTTAACTAAGGCTTTAATTGGGCTTCACACTTCAAGAATTTAATCCCGCTTGAAACTCTATTCCGAAGAGTTTTCTAGGTTGTGGACTCCTAGTCCTTGCTTGGCACAACTTCTCGGAAGTCCACTTAGCTTGGAAGTCCTCAAAACTACTTCGAAACAGCTATTGGGCACCACAGTGCCCATTGGCAGAATGCGCACTTTGCTCTCTAGTACATGGCACTACAGTGCCCATTGGCAGAATGGGATTTTCTTCCATTTTGCTTCTCTTGACCTATGTACCTGCAAAACAATGAAATCTAATCAAAAGCAAAGTATTTTTACCTTAATTGGGACTTGAAATGTAAGGGAATTGATCCTAAATTATCTATATAATATGTAATTATCAAACTCCCCCACACTTATCCTTTTACTCATCCCGAGTAAAATCAAATGCAAGCATACATGCAAGATAACAAGACTTTCACACATAACTAACTTACTAACCATATTTGGCATCAGAATTATTCATATGGTTCTGGATTTCAATCATCATGTTATAATGTAAGATCATTCAATATTCAATGAAATACTTCCAAATTCCCACGGTAACTCTCAATGCAAAGTGATATAGGCTCAATTCTTACTAATTGAAGTAATAGAAGGAAAGTTTCCATGTAATAGTGTGATAACATCATGAAAAGCCATGATGATGCTATAAGGTATAAAATCAAGTGAGTATATGCATAATAGCCACTTAAACTCTAGGGAGTGTGAGTAGTGAGGGATGAATTCTCTCTCATGGGAATGATATTCACTCATCTCACAAGTGTTTGGAGGTTCAGATTTTCACTCATTTCAGGACAAAACTAAGATTTTTCCATAGGCTTGCTCATATATCAAATCTCCACCACTTCAACAAATCACAACACTAATCAAAAGGTCTTTTTCAGGGTTATAACGAGGCTAGGTGAAGGTGATAAGGGCTTAGGACATACTAAGAAGGAATCATGTGAATCCAGAGTTATTCTTTATTTCACATATTCTCCAACCACTAGCTCAAATACTTCATCTTTTACTTCCTCTTTTCTTCTCTATTGTCTCCCCTTTTTCTTTGGCTTCTTGGCCTTTTGACCTTTTTCTTTTCTTTTATTTTCTATCTTTTCCTGGCCTTTCTCATTCTAATTTTTCAAAGCATTTTACTCTTTTCTTGCTCATTGCTCCTTTTTCTAAGGAGATAATCCTCATTATGAGGTTATTCTTTTCTCTCTTTCTCTCTCAACTAGGGCGGAGTCTTTACTCTCCCTGAATTCACACATTCTTTCTAAGTATTGGTGTCTAGTTGGAGGAGAAACTGAGGAATGGGAACAAGATCATGATAGGGTTAGAGCAAGGGAAAGGATAGGCTCAAAAAGGTCAACTAAGGGGTGGCTCAGCTTTCAAGGTTCAGATGTATAGGATATCAACACAGATCATCCATAAACTGAATGCTCTGTGTTTGCAAGTTATGCGGTGGGGTTTCATGGCTATCAAGTGATTACTAATCAGCTCTACCATAATCCATCGTACTATTAGAAATAAGCTTGAACAGATTGGCTACAAAAGGGTGAGAGTAGGTTAGAGGGTATAATCCTAGGTACCCTAATCATCCTAGTGTTTGTGATTTTAATGTGGTCTCAACATGCATAATAGAGCAAGTTCTAGAAAAATCAAGAATGCCTTGTTCACTCACAAATAACTGGCAAGCTCTATTGATGCAGCTCGACGGCTCAAAAGCTCACCAAGGGATAATTCATCCACTCACATTTTAAGTTACTCCAATATCTCAATAAACTAATGCATATAATGGGAATATCAACTAAATGTGGGTTCACACATTAACATGGTAGGCTTAGAATTTCCAGAGGCTTTTTAATCATAAAAAAGGACAGATGAAATGAACAATCAGGCATTATTTCCGCAACAATTGAATATTCCTCATCCCATAAAATTAGTTATGCATTATTTTCATCATGAGCCATAACTTTCAGTCAGAAAACACACAGATAATCATGCACTCATGCAGAAATAAAAATTTAAACTAAATACACACAATCATGCAACATAAAATAACTATTCCACTACTCAAATTAACAATTTTTATTTCAACTACTAGGCTAATAGAATGTGTCTCTCCCCCAAACTTAAATATTGCATTGTCCTCAATGCATCAATTAAACAGAGTAAGGAAAGAACCAACCTAGAAGGGTAGCCTAGTCAGTGCCTTCAGAGTCTTCCTCTGAGGTTTCTTCCTCTTCTGGAGTGAGACAATCTTCAAGAATAGAGGAGTGAGAAAATCCACGTTCTAGTAAGAGAAAGTGGCAAAAAGTGATGATTTATTCCTCAAATTTGAAGTTTATTTGGATGGAATGGAGGTTGGATGGTTTGGTAATGGTTGGGGGTGATTTGAGAGCGATTAATCAGTGAAAATCCGAAGGAATGCGAAGGGGATGCACTTGGGTAGTTGAGAGGTTTGAAATAGGAAAAGTGTGAGAATGGCGGGCTGTGGGGTTTTAACTCTGGTAGTGGGCGCCACGGCACTGGGAGTTTGCGTCATGGCTCCCAAAGGTGATTTGCTCTCTGGAAATGGCTGCCATAGTGCCTGGAATGCCTGTTTATGCCCTTTTTCTCATAAATTGTTCTGTTCTGGCTCCATGTTGTGTCCAGTACCTGCATGGCTTCAAATAATCGTGTGAAAGACTCTGAGTAGTAGAGAAATTGACTAAAATAAAACACACAAAATTGAAAAAGGGAAAGAAATAAAAACCAATGGGTTGCCTCCCATAAGCGCTTGGTTTATAGTCCTCAGCCCGACTTTCTCTAATTCTATGGATTGTCTTGAAGGATGACAACTTGCACTGACATGTTTTCACTTGTTAGGTAGGGCTTCAGTCTGTGTCCATTCACTTGAAAGTTTGTCAATCCTTCATTATTATTATGGCTCCATATGGAGTTATAGATGTGATTGTGTATGGACCGTACCATCTTGATTTTAGTTTGCCCGGATGGAGCTTTAACCTTGAGTTGAATAATATCACTTTTTGCCCAGGATGAAAGTCCTTTCTTGCTATTTTTCTGTCATGCCATACCTTGACTTTTTCCTTGTAGATGCAGGCATTTTCATAAGCTTCCCTTCTGAATTCATCTAATGCATTGAGTTGAAGCATTTTATTTTGCCTGGCTGCATGTGGATCGAAATTCAATAGTTTAACAACCCAATATGCCTTGTGTTCTAATTCAACTGGTAATTGGCACTCCTTCCCAAAGACTATGTTGTATGGTGACATGCCTAATGGAGTCTTGAATGATGTTCTTTATGCCCAGAGTGCATCATCTAACTTGAGAGACCAATCCTTCCTGTTGGTGTGGACAATTTTCTCTAATATCCTTTTCAGCTCCTTGTTAGATACCTCCACTTGCCCACTAGTTTGTGGGTGATAGGGGGTGGCAATTTTGTACCTTACTCCATATTTGACAGGGAGAGCTTTGAGTTGTTAGTTGTAGAAGTGCTTCCCTCCATCACTAATTAGTATTCTTGGTACTCCAAAGCGGGTGAAGATATTCTTTTTCAGAAATCTTTGCTCCACCTTGGAATCATTTGTAGGAGATGGAAGGGCTTCTACCCATTTAGACACTTAGTCCATAGTAACTAGGATACATAAATTCCCATAGGATGATGGGAATGGTCCCATGAAGTCAATGCCCCAAACATCGAATAACTCAAACTTCTAAGATGGGATTCTGGGGCATCTCATGTCTCTTGGACAAGTTTCCAACTCTTTGACATTTGTCACAGCTTTTTACAAAAGATTGTGCATCTTTGAAGAGTGTTGGCCAATAGAAACCAGATTGAAATACCTTATTGGCTATCTTGTGAGCTGCATAATGCCCTGCATAGCTGCTAGAGTGGCAACTTTCTAAGATGGCTCAAAATTCTTATTCTGGGACACACCTCCTGAGCATGTGATCATTGCATCTGTGATAAAGCATAGGGTTATCCCAAAAATAATATCTTACCTCAGATAAGAATTTCTTTCTTTGTTGATAGGTTGCTTCAGATGGCAATTCGTGATAGGTTAGGTAGTTGACATAGTCAGCATACCATGGCCCATCTCTTCCTTGTATGATCCATCCTTCGTTTACAATTTTTTTGATGGAGAATACTTGCTCATCAAGGAAGGAATCAATTATAGGAACAGTTTCATAAGCATGATATTCCAGCCTGGACAACTGATCTGCTATGAGGTTATCCGCTCCTTTCTTGTCCTTCATCTCCAGATCAAATTCTTGCAGTAGTAAAATCCATCTAATGAGTCTTGGCTTGGCATCTTTTTTATTTAGCAAATATTTAAGTGCATATAGTCAGTGTAGACTATGGTCTTGTTGCTAATGAGATATTGTCTGAATTTGTCACAACTAGTAGCTCATTTTCAATAGTGGCATAATTGACTTGGGCAACATTAAGAGTCTTGCTTGTGTAGTAAATGGCTCTGAAAATTTTCTCTCTTGTCTGTCCTAGAACAGCTTCTACTGCATAGTCACTTGCATCACACATAATTTCAAATAGGCTTCCCAATTAGGCGTGACTATGATAGGGGCAGTGATGAGTGCTTTCTTTAAAGTTTCAAATGCTATTTTGCATTCTTTTGTGAATGCAAAGGCTGCTTCCTTCAATAAAGATTGCATAATGGTTTGGAAATCTTGGAAAAATCTTTGATGAATCTTCTGTAGAATCTAGCATGTCCCAAGAAACTCCTTATTACTTTAACAGTAGTAGGAGGTGGAAGTTTCTCAATCAGCTTTACTTTTTCCCGGTCAACTTGAATGCCTTCTAATGATATTTTGTGGCCAAGAACGATACCTTCATGTACCATAAAATGACACTTCTCCTAATTCAGCACTAGGTTTATTTCTTGGCATCTTTAGAGCACTAATGATAGATTATTCAAGCATGAATCAAACAAATTCCCAAAGATTGAGAAATCATCCATGAAAATTTTAATGAATTTTTCTACCATGTCTGAGAATAGTGATGTCATAAGTATGGCATTCTCCTAAAGGCGAATGTGCCATAGAGACATGTAAATGTTGTCTTCTCTTGATCTTCAGGGGCTATGGCAATTTAGTTATAGCCTGAATATCCATCCAAAAAAAAAATAGTAGAAAGGATATCCAGCTAACCTGTCTAGCATCTGATCAATGAATGGCATTGGAAAGTGATCTTTTCTTGTTGCTTTGTTCAGCTTCTTGTAGTCAATGCACACTCTCCATCCAGTCACAATTCTAGTGGGAATCAATTCATTGTTGTCATTTTCTACCATAGTGATTCCTCCCTTCTTTGGCACCACTTGCACAGGGCTCACCCATAGGGTGTCAGAATAGGGTAGATAATACCTGCATCAAGCCATTTTTGTACTTCTTTTCTGACCACCTCCTTCATCTTGGGTTCAACCTTCTTTGGTGCTATACTAAGGGCTTGAAGTTCTCTTCCATGTAGATTTTGTGCATGCAAAGAGTGGGACTTATGAATTTTATGTCAGGAATGGTCCACCCTATTGCCTTCTTGTTTGCTCTCAGCACTCTCAGCAGTTTTTCTTCCTGTTCTTTTGTTGGGGAAGCATAAAGAATTACTGGTAGGGACTCTGAATCTCCCAAATAGCTGTATTTCAAGTGCTCAGGTAATGGTTTCAGCTCCAATTTGGTTGCTTGCTCAATTAAAGGTTCGGTTGGAACTTTAGTTCTCCCAATTCTTCAGCAGGCTTCTTGATAAAAATTGGTGGGGTAACCTCAAGTTGCTGGATCTATTCTTCAATCTCAAGATCCTCTTCTGGTGTCATTCCAGCTAAGCATGATTCAAGGGGTTTAGAATACTTGGACAGTTGCACCACCTCCTTGATACTTTGGTCTATGATGTCTGCTCTAAAGCATGACTCTTCATCAGCTAGATGTTTTAGTGCCTTGAGGATGTCAAAGGTCACTTCTTCTTCTTGCACTCTTAGAGTTAGGTTCTTTTTTTGCACATCAATTAGGGCTCTTCCAGTTGCTAAGAATGGCTTTCCCAAAATGATTGGAATTTCTTGATCTTCCTCCATGTCTAATACTATGAAATCTGCGAGGAAGATGAATTTATCAACTTTAACGAAAACATCCTCTACTATACCTCTTAGATATTTGATAGATCTATCTGCTAGTTGCAAAGATACAGTAGTAGACTTGACTTCTCCAATATTCAGCTTCCTGTAGACTGAGAGTGGCAATAAATTTATGCTAGCTCCCAAGTCACATAATGCTTTGCTAAAATACTCCTGGCCTATAATGCATGGAATGGTGAAACTCTCAGGTCTTCAAGCTTTTATGGCAGCTTCTTTTGGAGTATAGCACTGCACTCTTCAATAAGTGCAACAATTTTATAATCCTGTAGCTTTCTTTTGTTAGACAAAATATCCTTCATGAACTTCACATAACTGGGCATTTGTTCCAATGCTTATGCAAAAGGAATGTTAATATGTAATTTTTTAAATACCTCCATGAATTTTGCAAATTGCTTGTCCAGCTTTTGCTTTATAAATCTTTGTGGAAACGGTAAAGGCGGCTTGTATGGAGAAGGGCTTTTTGCACGAGGCTTGTGCTTTGGCTTCTCCACTTGCTTTTGTAGTTTTGGCCTTTCTTTTGGAGTGACTTCAAGTGCTCTTGCAGCTTCAAATTCAGCTTCCTTTTCTCCCTCTTGTGGCATGGATTCTTAGACAACATCAAGGGTTTTTTCACTTCTCAGAGTTATAGCTTTCACGTCTCTTGGATTGGCTTTAGTTGTGCTTGGTAATGCACCAGGCTGCCTAGTGGTAAGAAGTTGAGAAATTTGGCCTACCTGGTTATCCAATTGCTTAATTAAAGCATTTGTGGTTACCATAAATTGATTTGTCTTCTCTATTAAATCATCTTGGGATGCTGCAAGTTTGGCCATGGCTTCTTCTAGGTTCATCCTTGGATGTTGCTACTATTGTTGTTGATAAGGAGGTGTTGCCTGTCTTGGGTTCTTCCATGAAAAATTAGGATGATTCCTCCATCCAAGATTGTAGATCTTGGAGTAGGGATTATTGTTCCTCACATAGTTCACCTCTTCAGCTTCTTCTTGCACAGCTTTCATAAGATTTCCTTTGAGTAATGCAGTGTGGAAAGAGAGTACCTGGTCCAGTTTGGCTGCAAGTGTTGCAAGTGCATCTGAATCCTGGATACCAGCTACTTTCTTCTCATTATCCCTCCTAGAGCTCCAATTAGAGGCATTTGTAGTAACCTCTTCAAGCAACTCATATGTTTCAGCATAATCTTTGTTCAAAAAAGCTCCTCCAGCAGCTGCATCTACAACTATCTTGGTGTTAGGGCCTAATCCTCCTTAGAACACTTGCATGACTTGCCATTCTTGCATTCTGATGTGAGAGTTATGGGTGTAGAATTAGGTGTAGGATGGATGTGAATTAAAGATGGAATGAAGTGCAAGCGAACACTATCAATGTAGCCAGTAAGTATTTCGGGGTTGTCATACCCAAGGGATTGTGATTGATTACTAGAGTATATTAACTCCAATAATGCTCAAGCGATCATAAGAGAGTGATGACAACAATAAAACAGCAAAAAAAGAAAACAGTGTAGAAATAAAGAAAAATAGATGAAGGATGCATGAGTTAAAATTCAAGGAAGTAAAGCCTAGGGATTTAGATTTCACCACAAGTCCTTGACATAGACATTCATGATTTAGTTATGACTTCTACGATTATTAATTGCTAGCCAGAATTCCCTAATCTAATCAACCTACCTTGGCGTGAGGTCGGAGTGATTCTAATTACAATTACCAACCCTGCTAAGGGCCAGTGCAAGTTGTAATAACCATAATTGTATTAAGTTCTATGGACATCCCTTTCAGGTATTCTTGGGGATCTCCTTAGCTCCCTTGTAACTATATAGAACTCCGGGTATAGACCACCACAGAACCCTAGATTTAACCTTCGTGGTCTAGGTTAGCTAATCATCTTTCGAGTCATAGAAAACCCACAAGTTTTCCCTTTCTAATTGGCCAGATCAGTCAAGAGTAAGTGCAGGACATTAAACCTCAATTAAATAAAAGTTGGAATTGTCATAACATCATCAATCATGTCTATACAAGTACCTGGGCTACATCTTAGCCCCTAGATAAGAAATTAGCTACACATGATGATGAAAGAAAGCATAATGATAAAATAAAAAAACATGGAGTGGGCAAAGATGGGTGGCACCTTGCTTGCTTCCTTGGATACGTGGATGGCTTGCTATGATGCATACTTAGATCTTGGTCGTGGTCCCCCTTACCTCTCAGTCCCTTCTCTTATTTATATCACCTCTATGCCTAATTAGACTAGTCCTGGACTTTAGGTTGAGTTACACTTAGTGTTTAGAATGCAATCCTAATCATACTTTAATTAGGATTGGAATTACATAGCATTTACACAACCTTAATCCTACTTGCTAATTAATTATGAGGAGTCTTCGATGTCTTGGAGTCTCAATTCTTGTAGGAGAAGCATTCTCAGAAGTTCAATTGATTTAGAACTCTTCAATTCATCTTCAGAAGGCCTCCAAGTTGCCATGGCGAAGGGTAGTCTCGCCATGGTGAGCTAAAGCTTTAAATTGTAAATTGCTCTTTGGAAAGTCTCGCCACGGCAAGCTTAAGCTGAATTGGTTCTTTTGCTCTCGAGTTTACCTTGCCACGGCGAGGAGGGCAGCTTGCCATGGCAAGCTCTGGTAGAATGCCAATTTCTCTGTTTTGCTTCCATTTGAAGCCTAAACCTAAAACATTAGAATGTGGGTTCACACATTAACAGGGTAGGCTCAGAATTCCCAGAGGCTTTTCAATCATCAATGGATAAGATAAGATGAACAATCATGCATTTATTCCATAACAATTGAAAATTCCTCATCCCATATAATCTGAATAACATCGTTTTCATCATTAGCCATGGTTTTCAGTTCATAACACAATCATACATTCATGCAAAAACAAAGGTAACAAACTAAAAGAAAACACTCATTCATGCAATCAACAAAAATTCTACTCATCTACTACTCAAAAATTTGTAAATTTTCTACTCTACTAGGCATAAGATTTTCCTTCCCTTACACTTAGAAACATGCATTGTCCCTAATGCATCAAATAAGAATAAGTAAGTAAAGGGCCAACCTAGTAAGCATGCTTAGTCGGTATCCTTGGAGCGGTCCTCATCAGCTGCTCTTTCTAGTGGTGGACATGGTGCATAAGGTGGTGGTTGAGGGAAGGTTGGGAATGGTGGTAGTCCGGTATGCCCCACTGCACTAGCTTCCAAGTATTGCTCAACTACCTGGTACCACTGGTTGGATACATTATGCCACCGATAGCTGAAGTTAGCATAGTCATTAAGCTTTGTTGCTAATGCAGGGTCCATATAACCCTGTTGTTGGAAAGGTGGTCACTGGCCAAGAGCTGCTGGAGGAATAGGTGGTTGGATTAGTGGATGATGTGTTGTAGTGGCACCTCGGAGGGTTGGTGGCTTGAGGCTGTCAAAGAAGGTTTGGTTCAGCATCCTTCCTGGCTCAAGTAGTGGTTCGGTGTTGACCCATTCCACCTCAACGTGCTTGCATAAGGTAGTGATAAGGTGTGGAAAGGGGATAGCCCTCTTGTGGCTTGAAGTCCGGCACTGCTTAAGGAGTCTGTAATGGCACCTCCCACGTTGAATTGCCATTGGTTGTGTATTGCCCATAAAAGTTCTACTCTAAACTTGGAGACATCAGAGGTGTGGGTTGAGGGGAATATGCGGACAGAGATGAAGTGTACCCAAGTTTTATAGATCTTGTCTAGGCCAGCTTTGTGGAAATGATGGAATTCTCCTTCCCTTGCGACCCATAGAGTACCCTCAATGCATAAGCCTCTGGTGATGTCATTGTAATCACCATGATCAAGGAAGTAGTTGAAGCCTTGTTCTACCAATGATCTCTGGGGGATTTCATATATGTCATTGAGTAGGATGCAGCCTTCCTTTTACCCAATTGTTTCTTTGGTATTTTGCTGCAAAATTGACACCAAAACAACACAAAGCACAATAATTCTTGACAGAAAACTTAAGCACACAATTATTATCAAATTTAACCACAAATCACCCACTTACACAATTTCACCCAATTGGCCTAATATGCAATTCTTCAATTACCACAATCTACCCAGAAATTTCTATCACTAATCACCTGTTCAACTATCGTAGAATCAACTAGCATAAAAAATTAGCACATGTAACCAATAATTCAAGAGCATGCAAGCATATTGACCAATTTCGGACATGGAGGTTTTAGGGTGTAATGCTTGCAATTTTCTCACAATTTAACTAATTAAAAGTGGTGGGTTAGTGTATACTTACCTATATGATGCCGTAGGAATTGATTCCATGCTTTCCCCTCTTCAATTTCGGCAAAAAATTTCAAGAACAGTAGAGAGAGAAACTCCACGGTTTAGAGAGAGAAAATGCATAAAAGTGCTAAATCTCTCCTTTAATCTTGATGAATGTTGGTGGAATTGGTGTTTCAGTGAAAGGGGAAGCAAATGAGAGAGGTTTGAGAGTGTTTAATCGGTAGATATTGAAAGGAGTGTAAAGGATGTGAAGTGGTAGTTGAGGGAGATTGAATGGGTAAAGTGTAAAGATGGTGGCCACGAAGTAATTTGAATTCTGGGATGTCTCGCTGCGGCAAGTCGGATACCTCGCCATGGAGAGGGGCAAACTTGTAATTTCTAAATTTTTGATTTTTTTTTTCAAAAATTTGGTTTTGTGAACAGTGATTCTCGTCGTGGCGAGCTGTGTCCGATTTCAATGCTGGAATATCTCATCGTGGCGAGCTGGACCTTGATTTTTACCTGTTTTTCATCCTGAATTTGATCCAATCTGCTCCTGTTTGATTCCTAACACCTACATGGTTTCCATAATTGGTTTTAGATGATCATGAGTAGTAAAATTGTAAGAGAAAAATGAAATTTAAAATACACTAAAAGCATGAAAGAAATAAAAACCGATGGGTTGCCTCCCATAAGCACTTGGTTTACAGTCCTCAACCTGACTTTGTCTGCTTTCATGGAAGATCTTGAAGTTTGATAACATGCACCTATAATTCTTGACTAGTGAGGTATGGCTTTAGTAGATGTCCATTTACCTTGAAGTTATGCTTGTTGCCTTTCAATTCAATGGCTCCGAATAGGGTTACATTAGTGACTGAATATGGTCCTGACCATCTTGATTTTAACTTACCTGGATGAAGTCTGAGTCTGGAGTTGAATAACAACACTTGTTGTCCAGGGTAGAAGTTCTTTCTTGTGATCTTCATGCCAAGCTTTGGTTCTTTCTTTGTAAATTCAGGCATTTTCATATGCCTCCCTTCTGAATTCATCGAGAGCATTTAGTTGTAACAATCTATTTTGCCCAGCTGCATGTGGGTCAAAATTGAGCAACTTCATAGCCCAATAAGCTTTATGCTCTATCTCTACTGGTAGGTGGCATTCCTTCTCGAAGACAATGTTGTATGGTGACATGCCTAAGGGAGTTTTGAATGTTGTACTGTATGCCCAGAGTGCATCATTAAGCTTTGCTGACCAATCTCTTCTGTTATTGTGGACTATTTTCTCTAATATCTTCTTCAGCTCTTTGTTAGACACCTCTACTTGCCCGCTGGTTTGTGGGTGATAAGGGGTGGCAATTTTATGCTTTACTCCATATTTCTCCAAGGGAGTTCTAAGTGGTTTATTGCAGAAGTGAGTGCCTCCATCACTTATCAATGTTCTTGGGACTCCAAAGCTGGCAAATATGTTGTTTCTGAGAAATTTTTGTACCACTTGGGAATCATTTGTTGGAGAGGCTGCAGCTTCTACCCATTTAGACACATAGTCAACTGCAACTAAGATGTATAGGTTGCCATGAGATGATGGGAATGGTCCCATGAAGTCAATGCCCCAAACATCAAATAATTTAACTTCTAATATTGGGTTTTGAAGCATTTCATGCTTCCTAGACAAATTCCCAACTCTTTGACATTTATCACAACTCTTGACAAAAGATTGTGCATCTTTGAAGATTGACAAAAGAACAGGGTTATCTCAAAAATAATATTTTACCTCAAATAGAAATTTCTTCCTTTGTTGATAAGTTGCCTCAGGTGGAAGCTCATGGCTTGCTAGGTAGTTGACATTATTAGCATACCATGGATCATCGTTTCTTTTTTTATACCATCCTGTCTTAACAACTATTTTAATGGAGTAGACTTGCTCACCAGGGAAGGAATCTACTACTGGAATTTTGTTCTCGGCATTGCTTTCTAGTCTTGAAAGATGATCTACTATTAAGTTATCCTTTCCTTTCTTGTCTTTGATCTCCAAATCGAATTCTTGTAATAAGAGAATCCATCTTATCAATCTTGGCTTGGCATCTTTCTTGTTCAACAGGTACTTTAATGCTGCATGGTCAGTGTATACTATGGTCTTGTTGCCAATGAGATATGGTTTGAATTTGTTAAAAGCAAAGACCACAGCTAACAGCTCCTTTTCTGTGGTGGCATAAGATCAGGATTCTTGCTTGTGTAGTATATGGCTTTGAAAGTCTTGTCTCTAGTCTACCCCAGAACAGCTCCTATTGCATAGTGTAATGTCCCAGGTCTCACCCCGTGGTCTCACCACTCCTTCGTATGTGGTCTCACCCGGCAGTCTCACATGGCGACATCACTCATAGGACTTCTTGCTTCCCCTTGCAAGTTTTTGCCTTTCGCAAGTCTCAAACTCGGTACTTGGTGATAAGTACTTAGATTCATAGAGACCTGCTACCATTAGACCAAGCTCAGATAGTCAAGAGGCGTGTTCAAAGAAACAACAAAACCCTTAAGGTTCTGGGTTCGAGGAAGGATGGGGCTGCAAACTCACGAACTTAAACTAGTGGGCCTAGGGGACAATACCGAAGTAGTGCTCCATCCTTGGCATGGCATAGACCCAGCGGGGATGTGACACCATCCACACTCGCAACATTCACAGCAAGCAAGCAAGCCTCAAGGCATCCTTCCACAAAACGTCACCACCTTCATCAACTCCATGTTTTCTTATTTTATCTTTGTGTTTTCTTCCGTCATCATGTGTAGCTAATCTTCTATCTAGGGGCTAAAATGTAGCCCAAGTACTTGTATAGACATGATTGATGATGATATGACAGCTCTAGCTTTTATTTAATTGAGGTTTAATTTTCTGCATTTACTCTTGACTGATCTGACCAATTAGAAATGAGAAATCCATGGGTTTTCTATGACTCGGAAGATGATTAGTTAACCTAAACCACGAGGGTTAAATCCATAGGGTTCTATGGCGGTCTATACCTAGAATTCTGTGTAGTTATAAGGGAGCTAGGGAGATCCTCTAGAATACCTTAAAGGAGTGTCCAAAGAACTTAATGCAATTATGGTTATTACAACTCGCACTGGCCCGTAGCAGGGTTGGTAATCGTAATTAGGATTATTCCGACCTCACGCCAAAGGTAGGATAATTAGATTAGGGAATCCTGGCAAGCAATTAATAATGGTAGAAGTCATAACTGAATCATGAATGTCTATGTCAAGGCTTGTGGTGAAATCTGAATCCCTAGGCCTTACTTCTCTGAATTCTCACTCACAAATCTCTTATCTATTTTACTACTGTTTTACTTTATGATTTACTGCTGCTATCACACTCTTATTTGATCGCTTGAGCATTATTGGAGTTAATATACTCTAGTAATCAATTACAATTCCTTGGGTACGACAACTCCAGAATACTTACTGGCTACATTGATCGTGTTCGCTTGCACTTCATTCCACCTTTAATTCACATCCATTATGCACCTATTTTCTACACCCTAATCCATACATCACATGTCTATACAAGAAATTAGGCTACATCCTAGCCCCTAGAAAAGAAATTAGTTACACATAGTGTAACCTAAACACATAACATAAAAGAGAGAAAACATGAATATAAAAAGGGTAGAAGAAAGCGTGTACAAGAAGTGGTGGAAGAAGTGGTGTCTTTGCTCCTTGCCTAGCTGCCTATTTATAATGTATATAATCCTAATTTTACTCTAACTAGGCATACAATATTCTAGTAGGATTTAAATACTTCAATCCCACTCAAACTAGGATAGTAGATAATCTAATTTGCTTTGGCAACTTCAGTTTCATTCCCACTAGGATTCTTGAGAATTTAATTCCTTTAGTTGCATATCTCTTCTAGTTTCTCTCAAACTAGGATTCTAAGTAGAGTTTTACTTAAATTAAGACTCTTAGTTGAATTACAACTCTAGCCACAAAATCATTCCCAATCATGCTTGAAATAGGATTCCAAATGGTTGCACACTTCCAAGACTTCAATTCCACTTGAACAATGATTCTAGAGAGTCTTCTAGGCTTGAGAGTCTTAATCCTTATAGGACACTGCTTCCCGGAGGTTGACTTGGCTTGGAGCTCTTTAGATTTCCTTTGGAAACTCCACAGCGCCCAAGCTTATGCAAAATTGCCATTTTCATTTGTTTAGCTCCTGTTGGTGCTTGGACCTACAAAACAGCCAAATAACATTAAAAGCATCTTAATCTATATTAATTTGGGACTTAATGTAAGGGAATTCATGCCAAAATGTCTATATAATTTACACTCATCAAACTCCCCCACACTTAGCCTTTTGCTCGTCCTCGAGTAAAACTAAAGAGAAATAAAATAAGCAAGGCAGCAAGACTTTCAAAAAGGACCTACTAACCATATTGGCTTCTGAATCATTCACATTGGATTCATTGGAATTTAATCAACATGTCACAATGCAAGATTACTCAATTCAAGATGGAATAGTCCCACACCCAAGGTAGCTCTCAAAATAAACTATGGTTTAGGCTCAATTTTTCACTCAAGTGGATGTTGAAAGTTACCATATAAAAGGGTTATCAAATCATGGAAAGCCATTAGAAAGGTATAAGGTATAAAGTGAAGTGCACATGTACATAATAACTCATCAAGTTTCATGAATTAAATGCAAAGAAGATGAATTTTCTCACAAGCATAAAAATTCACTCCAATCTCTAAGTATTTAGAAGGTTAATCATACACTCAAGTCAATGCAATTCAAAATTTTTCTATAAGCTTGCTCATATATCAAATCTCCACCACTTACTAATAAATCATAAACATTAATCGAAGGGACTTTTTAAAGGTTGTAATGGGGCTTTTAAGAAGGTAAAAAGGGTAAATGATGGTGGTGAAATCAAGGGTTAAAATACACCAAGAAGAAACTATGTGAATTCAAAGCTCCTCTTTTAGCTCACTTACTCTCCACTTGCCAAGCCTCATACTTGCATATTTTTCTTCTCCCTTCTTTCTCATTCTTTTGCTTTTCTTGCTGTTTTTTTTTTTCTTTTCATCATTTTTTTTCCAGAAATTTTTCCAGATTTCTTTTCTTTCATCTTTTTTCCAGAAATTCTTCTTTTCTTTTCTTTTTCCTGCACTTTGCTTTTTCTTGGGAGATTTTCACATCTCTTTTTGAGGCTCTTTCTTTCCACTTTCCTAGTTACTAACTAGGCAACAATTCCATGCCTTAAATTCACACAATCCTTCAAGGTGTTAGGTTCAAAATGAGTAAATCAAAGGAATGGTATATGGCTTAAAATGTGGTTAAAACAAGGAAGGCTAAGGCTCAAAAAGGGTCAACTAATGATGATTATGCAAGGTGGGCTATTAAAGGCTAAAATGGCTAAACCTAGGTGCCCTAATCACCTTAGTGTCAATGATTTCACTGTGGTCTCAACATGCATAATAGAGCAAGTTCTAGAAAAAAAATAAAATTTGCATGACACACTCAGAAACAATTTTAAGAGCTTCATATATGCAACTCTTATGGCTCAAAAGCTCACAATTAGCTAAAATTCATCCTCATGCATTCTCATTCATTCCACTATCAAATTAATTATGCACATAATGGGAATTAACAATATAGGATCACACAGAAGAAAAAGTTGGCTCAAAATTCCCAAAAGCTTTCCAATAATCAATGGAATAAGAATAATGAATAATCATGCATTGCTTCCATATCAAACCAAGTTTTTCTCATCCCATAATATCATCAGTTAAGCACAATTTTCATCTTTAGCAATGGTTTTCAGTCAAAACACACAATCATGCAAAAAACAAAAAATTTATGCAAAACAAAACAAATACTACTACTACTACTACTACTCAAATACTCAAGTGCTAGGCTACTCAATTATTCAACTAAACACATGTGTCCCTCCCCCACACTTAAAATTTGCAGTGTCCTCAATGCAAAATAAAAAAAAAAAAGTAAAGGAAAGGTCCAACCTAATAGAAGTAGCCTACTCAGAGTCATCCATGGAAGATGATTTATTATGTTTTGGTTCTTGGGCGGTGATGAGTATAATTTATATAGATATTTTGGTATGAATTCCCATGCATTTAAGTCCCAAATTAATATAGCTTAAGGTGCTTTTAATGTCATTTTACTATTATGCAGGAACCAAGCACCGAAAGAAGCCAAAGCAAGAAAATGGCAATTTTGCACAAGCTTGGGCGCCGTGGCGCCCATGTCCTGGCGCTGTGGTGCCATATTCCAGAACCAATGCTGCCATCCAGTGCCGTGGCGCCCAGAAATCTTGTCGTGGTAGCCTGGACACTTTCTGAAGCAAATCTAAAGAGTTCCAAGCCAAGTGGACTTCCGGGAAGTAGTGTCCTACAAGGATTAGGACTCTCAAGCCTAGAAGACTCTCCGGAATCATTGTTCAAGTAGGATTGAAGTCTTGGAAGTGTGCAGCCATTTGGAATCCTAATTCAAGCATGATTAGGAATGACTTTATAATTAAAGTTATAATTCATCTAAGAGTCCTAATCCAAGTAGGACTAGGAAGAGGGTTATCCTAATTGGAATCCTAGTTTGAGAGAAACTAAAAGAGATATGCATCTAAAGGAATTAAATTCTCAAGAGTCCTAGTGGGACTGAAGTTGCCAAAGCAAATTATATTATATTCTATCCTAGTTTAAGTGGGATTAAAGTAATGAAATCCTACTAATATTGTATTCCTAGTTAGAGTAAAATTAGGATTATATACATTATAAATAGGCAGCAAGGCAAGGAGCAAAGAGACCAACCATCCATCCGACCACGCACAAGCAAGGAGCAAGGCGTTTCATCTACCCCTTTTACATTCATGTTTTCTTTATTTTATGTTATGTGTTTAGGTTACACTATGTGTAACTAATTTCTTTTCTAGGGGCTAAGATGTAGCCCAATTTCTTGTATAGACATGATTGATGATGTTATGACAATTCCATCTTTTATTTAATTGAGATTTAATTTTCTACACTTCACTCTTGACTTTTCTGGCCAATTAGTTGGGGAAAATTTGTGGGTTTTCTATGAGACCGACCGGAGATTAGTTAATCTAGACCACGAGAGTTAAATTCATAGTGGAGCTAAGGACAGACTAGTACCGAGGACCTTGTGTAGCCACATGGGAATTAGGGCGTTCCCCTAATCTCCCTAAAGGGATGTCCATAGATCTTAATGCAATTATAGTTGTTACAACTCGCACAGACCAGTAGCAGGGTTGGTAATTGTAATTAGATTTGATCTGACCTAATACCAAGGCTGATTAATTAAATTAGGGAATCCTGGCTAGCAATTGATAATTGTGGAAAGTCATAACTGAATCATGAAAGTCTATACAAAGGAATTGTGGTGAAATCTGAATCCCTAGGCTTTTATTCCTTATTTTCTCTCCAAGCATTCTTCATCTATTTCTTTTATTTTCATGCTGTTATATTTTAGTTTATTTTGTTGTTATCATCATAATTCGACCGCTTGAGCAATATTGGAGTTACACTACTCTAGTAATTAAGAACAATCCCTTGGGTACGACAGCCTCCGGAATACTTGCTCACTACACTGATAGTGTATACTTGCACTGTGTTCCAACACATCACATATTGTTCCATATATATATCCATCCATTCACGCCACACTCACACACTAAATCTATCCATTTGTGACACTCACTAAGGAGCAATCAAGCAGCAAATGGTGAATGAAGGGGTTCAAAGGTTGCTGGAAGTTCATAGGCACACTGGAAGGGGTGCCGAGGTGCTAGAAAAAAATTTTGAAATTTTTTTTTTCAGGTTGGGTGAACAGTAACGGGAGCTGTGGCGCCAGTTTCCCGAATTGAATGCTGGAATAGGGCCGTGGCGCCCAAAAACCTATTTTTGCTCCGTTTTGTCCCGAAATTAATCAATTTTGCTCCTATTTAATACTTAACATCTACATAGCTTCAAATAATTGTTTGAGTGACTCTGAGTAGTAGAAATTACTGACTAAAATAAAGAAACAAAGTGCAAAATTAAACACACAAAAAGAAGGAAAAGAAGAAAAATCATTAGGTTGCCTCCCAACAAGCGCTTAGTTTATAGTCCTTAGCCCGACTATCTCAGGTTCTTTATGGCACATCTAGAGGGCTATAGGGAGATATCATAAGCTCTCCAACTCTCTTTCCTTTCTTGCTTAGATAGCCAACTATCTTTCATATCTTCTCAAGGCAAGTTGGGAATCCAGAACAGCACCACTTTGGAATTCCCTTGCCTTTCTTCTTTTTGTTATTGGCTTTCTTCTTCTTTACCTTTGGAGCAGGTTATACTAGTTTTACAGTCTTGACTTCAACCTTCTCTTCTTTTGTATTGCATGCAATAGGGTCTTTTTCAGGTGTTATTTCAGCTAAGCAGGCTTCAAGTGGTTTTGAGAAATTGGAAATCTGCTCCACCTCCTTGATGCACTGATCTAGACTATCTAGTCCATAGCAACATTCCTCATCAGCTGGGTGTTTTATTGCCTTGAGAATATCAAAGGTTACCTCTTCATCTTGCACTCTTAGGGTCAAGTTTGCTTTCTGCACGTCAATTATGGCTCTCCCAGTTGCTAAAAATGGCCTCCCAAATATAATTGGAATTTCCTTGTCTTCCTCCATGTCTAGCACTATAGAATCTGTAGTGAAGATAAATTTGTCAACTTTTACAAGTACATCTTCTACTATACCTCTTGGATGTTTGATTGATCTGTCTGCTAATAACAAGGATATAGTAGTGGGCTCTGCTTCTCCCAAGTTGAGCTTCTTGAATACTGAGAGTGGCATGAGGTTGACACTGGCTCCCAAATCACACAATGCTTTGTGGAAGTGCTCATGGCCAATATTGCATGGAATAGTGAAACTCCCAAGGTCTTCAAGCTTTTGTGGTAGCTTCTTTTGGAGTACGGCACTGCACTCTTCAGTAAGTGCAACTGTCTCATGGTCATGTAGCTTCCTTTTATTGGACAGAATGTCCTTCAAGAACTTTGCATAACTGGGCATCTACTCCAAAACTTCTGCAAAAGGAATGTTAATATGTAATTTTTTAAATATTTCCAAAAACTTAGAAAATTTTCTGTCCAGCTTCTGCTTCCTGAATCTATTAGGAAAAGGAAGAGGCAGCTTGTATGGTGGAGGATTATCTAGAAAAATTTTAGATATTGGCTTCTCCTCCTGTTTCTGCGGTTCTGGCTTCTCTTCTTGTGTGATTTCAGGTGCTTTTTTAGCTACAATTTCAGCTCCCTCTTCTTCCTCTTCAGGAGTGGGCTCTTGGGCAGGTTCAAGGACTTTTCCACTTCTCAAAGAGATGGCATGGACATACTCCCTTGGATTTGCTTCAGTAGTGTCAGGTAGTGCACCAGGCTGTCTTGTGGTAAGTAGCTAAGATATTTGTCCTACCTGGTTCTCTAGTTGCTTTATTGAGGCATTTGTGCTGGTCATAAATTCAGTGGTTTTTTCTATAAATTCTGCTTGAGATAATGCCAGCTTTGCTATGGCCTCTTCTAGATTCATCTTAGGAGGTTGCTGTTGTTGTTGTTGAAAATTAGGCATTCATTGGCCTTGGTTTTTTCATAAAAAATTAAGGTGATTTCTCCACCCAGGATTGTGGGTGTTGGAGTAGGAATTGTTGTTCCCCAGATAGTTCACCTCCTCAGCTTCTTCTTGCACGCCTCCCATGGAGTTTCCTTTGAGTAATGATGTTTGGAAGGAAAGAAACTAGTCCAGTTTGGTTAATAGTTTAGCTAGTGCATCTGCATCCTGAATACAACCTACTTTTCTCTCATTGTCTCTCTGGAGTTCTAATCAGAGGCATTTGTAGTGACCTTTTCAAGTAACTCATAGGCTTCTGCATAGTCTTTGTTCAAGAAGGCTCCTCCAGCTGTTGCATTAACAACTGTTTTTGTATTTGTGGTCAATCCACCATAGAATACCTGCATAACAAGCCAATCCTTCATCCCATGGTGTGGACACTTTCTCAGCAATTCTTTAAATCTCTCTCATGCATCATATAAGGATTCCCTGTCAAATTGTGTGAAGTTGACTATTTCTGTCCTTAGCTTGGCTGTCTTCGAAAGAGGGAAATATTTAGTGAGAAATTTATGTGCTAGGGAGTCTCATGTGTCAACCGAACTTGGTGGCGAAGAATTTAGCGACCTTCTTGCTCCATCTCTGAGTGAGAAAGAAAATAATCTGAGCTTTATTGCCTCCTTTGACACCCCGTTGTATTTGAATGCGTCACAGATCTCCAAAAATGATGAGAGGTGCAGATTAGGATCTTCATTACGTGCTCCTAAAAATTGATTATTTTGCACCATGTGAATCACAGCTGGTTTGGTCTCAAAATTGTTGGCTTCTACTACTGGACTTCGAATGCTAGATATAGCATTTTGGATCTTTAGGAAAGCAAAGAATTGAAGAGGAATATGTCCTCCATTCGAATGGTTATTTGGGGCAGCCTCTAATTCTGGCTGCAAATTTCTGGCCACTCTTTTCTCCTTTCGAATTATTCGAATTGTCTTTTTAATTTCTGGATCCAATGGGATTAAATTTTGCTTCATGCACCAGAAAATTTTCCTGAAAAAGAAGAAGAAAGAAATTCAAAGTAAAACAGAAAAATAAAATAAAATTGCTTGAGTCAACACCTTGTTAATTCCTCTAATATCAATGGCACAATCCCTGATTTTCGACGCCAAAAACTTGATGTGTTGTGTGGGTATAGAAAATATAGATGTGGAATGGAAGAATTATGTGTGGAATGTGGATGGAATGAAGTGCAAGCGTACACTATCAATGTAGCTAGCAAGTATTCCAGGGTTGTCGTACCCAAGGGATTGTTCTTGATTACTAGAGTAGTATAACTCCAATACTACTCAAGCTGATAATAAGAGTGATAATAGAAAAATAAAATAGCATAACAGTAAGAGAAATAAAGGATGAATAAGAGTAGAAGAAATAAGGAATAAAGGCCTAAGGATTCAGATTTCACCACAAGTCCTTGGTATAGACTTTCATGATTCAGTTATGACTTTCCACAATTATCAAATGACTGAAGTGCAGAAAATTAAACCTAAATTAAATAAAAAATGGAATTGTCATAACATCATCAATCATGTCTATACAAGAAATTGGGCTACATCTTAGCCCCTAGAGAAGAATTTAGTTACACATAACGGTAAAAGAAAACATAATGCTGAAATAAAAGAACATGAAGATAGATGGGAGTGACGCCTTGCTTGCTTGCTGCCTTGTAGACTCTTGGATGCGTGGATGGATGGTAGTTTGCTTCTCAGCCCTCCTTCCTATTTATAATCCCTCCATTCCTAGTTAGACTCATTCTAGGACTCTAAGTTGCATTACAATTCTTAGTTATAATGTAATCCTAATTATACTTTAATTAGGATTCTATTTAGAACAATCCTCTTCCTAGTCCTACTTAAATTATGACTCTTAGATGAATTACTACTTTAATTATAAAGTCATTCCTATTCATAGTCTAACTAGGACATATCATTCTAGTAAGATTTAACAACTTTAATCCCACTCAAACTAGGACTCTTGAGAATTTAATTCCTTTGGTTGCATATCTCTTTTAGTTTCACTCCAACTAGGATTCCATTTAGGATAACCTTCTTCCTAGTCCTACTTGGATTAGGACTTTTAGATGAATTATAACTTTAATTCATCTAGATGAATTATAACTTTAACTTTAATTAGGACTCTTAGATAATATTCTTCTTAGTCCTAGTCCTTCTTCCTAGATGAATTATAATGTCAAGAAAGACGAAAATGGACGAACTTGGTCAAGTTACGTGAATCTTAGACCTAATCTCTCTTCCTTGGTCCCAAACTTCCCTAAATGGTTTATTGTGTCATATTACATTAATTTATACTTGACATTCGGGTTTGGTTATTTTGGAGCTTGTCAGAACGAAGAAAGACCAAAATGGATGAACTTGGTCAAGTTGGATGATTCATGGACCAAATCTCTCTTCCTTAGTCCCAAACTTCTCCAATTGGCTTAATGTGTCATATTACATCAATCTATGCTTGACATTTAGGTTCAGTTAACTTTAGTGCGTATCGAAACAAACAAAGACCAAAATAGACTAAATCTTGGACTAAATCTCTCTCCCTTGGTCCCAAACTTCTCCAAAGGGTTTAATGTGTCATGTTACATCAATCTATGCTTGACATTTGGATTCGGTCCACTTTGGACTTAGTCGAAACAAAGAAAGACCAAAATGGATGAACTTGGTCAAGTTAGATGATTCATGTACCAAATCTCTCTTCCTTAGTCCCAAACTTCTCCAATTGGCTTAATGTGTCATATTACATCAATCTATGCTTGACATTTGGGTTCGGTCAACTTTAGAGATAGTCAAAACGAAGAAAGTCCACAATGGACGAACTTCATCAAGTTGGATGATTCTTGAACCAAATCTCTCTTATTTGATCCCATACTTCTCCAATTGGTTTAATGTGTCATATTACATCAATCTATGCTTGACATTTGGGTTCGGTTAACCTTGGAGATAGTCGAAATGAAGAAAGACCAAAATGGATGAACTTGGTCAAGTTTGATGTTTCTTGGACCAAATCTCCTAATCTTGGTCCCCAATTTCTTCAAAGGGTTTAATGTGTCATATTACATGAATCTATGCTTGACATTATGGTTCAATCAACTTTGGAGCTTGTCAAAATGAAGAAAGACAAAAATGGATGAACTTGGTCTAGTTGGATGATTCTTGGACCAAATCTCTCTTCCTTGGTCCCAAACTTCTTCAAAGGGTTTAATGTGTCATATTACATTAATCTATGCTTCACATTTGGGTTCGGTCAACTTTGAAGCTAGTCGAAATAAAAAAAGACCAAAATGGACGAACATGGTCAAGTTGGATGATTCTTGGACCAAATTTCTCTTCCTTGGTCCCAAACTTTTTCAAAAGGTTTAATGTGTCATATTACATCAATCTATGCTTGACATTTGGGTTCGGTCAACTTTGGAGCTAGTCGAAACAAAGAAAGACGAAAATGGACGAACCTGGTCAAGTTGGATGATTCTTCCAAATCCCTCATCCTTGGTTCCAAACTTCTTCAAAGGGTTTAATGTGTCATATTAAAACAATCTATGCTTGACATTTGGGTTCGGTCAACTTTGGAGCTTGTCGAAACGAAGAAAGACCAAAATGGACGAACTTGGTCAAGTTGGATGATTCTTGGACCAAATCTCTCTTACTTGATCCCAAACTTCTTCAAAGGGTTTAACGTGCCATAATACATCAAGTTATGCATAATATTTGGGTTCTGTCAACTTTTGAGATAGTCAAAACGAAAAAAGACCAAAATGGACGAACTTGGTCAACTTGGATGATTCGTGGACCAAATCTCTCTTCCTTGGTCTTAAACTTCTTCAAAGGCTTTAATGTGTCATATTAAAACAATTTGTGCTTGATATTTGGGTTCGGTCAGCTTTGGAGGTATTCGAAACAAAGAAAGACTAAAATGGACGTACTTGGTCAAGTTGGATGATTCTTAGACCAAATATCTCTTTCTTGGTCCCAAACTTCTCGAAATGGTTTAATGTGACATATTACATCAAGTTATGCATAACATTTGGGTTCAGTCAACTTTTGAGATAGTCGAAACGAAAAAAGACCAAAATGGACAAACTTGGTCAAGTTGGATGATTCGTAGACCAAATCTCTCTTCCTTGGTCCCAAACTTCTTCAAAGGGTTTAATATGTCATATTAAAACAATCTATGCTTGACATTTGGGTTCGGTTAACTTTAGAGCTTGTCAAAACGAAGAAAGACCAAAATGGACGAACTTAGTCAAGTTGGATGATTATTGGACCAAATCACTCTTCTTTGGTCCCAAACTTCTTCAAAGGGTTTAATGTGACATAATACATCAATCTATGCTTGACATTTGGGTTCGGTCAACCTTAGAGATAGTCGAAACAAAGAAAGACCTAACTTGGTCAAGTTAGAACATTCTTGGACCAAATCTCTCTTCCTTGGTCGCAAATTTCTTCAAAGGGTTTAATCTGTCATATTACATCAATCTATGATTGACATTTGGGTTCGGTCAACTTTGGAGCTAATCAAAATGAAGAAACACCAAGATGGAAGAACTTGGTCAAGTTAGACGATTCTTGGACCAAATCTCTCTTCCTTGATCCCAAACTTCTCCGAATTGTTTATTATGTAATATTACATCAATCTATGCTTGACATGTAGGTTCGGTTAACTTTGAAGCAAGTTGAAACGAAGACAAATGAAAATGGACGAACTTGGTCAATTTGGGTGAATCTTGGACCAAATATCTCTTCCATGGTTCCAAACATCCTGAAAGGGTTTAATGTGTGATATTACATCAATCAATACTTAATATTTGGGTTCGGTCAACCTTGGAGATAGTCGGAACGAAGAAAGACCAAAATGGACGAACTTGGTCATGTTTGAAGATTCTTGGACCAAATCTCTCTTCCTTAGTCGCAAACTTCTTCGAAGGGTTTAATCTGTCATATTACATCAATCTATGCTTGACATTTGGGTTTGGTTAACTTTGGAGCTAGTCGGAACGAAGAAAGACCAAAATGGACGAACTTGGCCAAGTTGGATGTTTCTTGGACCAAATCTCTCTTCATTGGTCCCAAACTTCTTCAAAGGATTTAATGTGTCATATTACATCAATCTATGCTTGACATTTGGGTTCAGTTAACTTTGAAGTTAGTCGAAACGAAAAAACACCAAAATGGATGAACTTGGTTACGTTTGATGATTCTTAGACCAAATCTCTCTTCCTTAGTCTGAAACTTCTTCAAAGAGTTTAATGTGCCATATTACATCAATCTATGCTTGACATTTGGGTTCGGTCAACTTTGGAGCTAGTCGAAATGAAGAAACACCAAAATGGAAGAACTTGGTCTAGTTGGACAATTCTTGGACCAAATCTCTCTTCTTTGATCCCAAACATTTTCGAATGGTTTATTGTGTCATATTACATCAATCTATGCTTGACATTTAGGTTCGGTGAAATTTGGAGCTAGTCAAAATAAAGAAAGACCAAAATGGACGAACTTAGTCAAGTTGGATGATTCTTGGACCAAATCTCTCTTCTTTGATCCCAAACTTCTTCAAAGGGTTTAATGTGTCATATTACATCAATCTATACTTGATATTTGGGTTTGGTCAACTTTGGAACTAGTCTAAACGAAGAAAGACCCAAATCGATGAACTTAGTCAAGTTGGATCATTCTTGGACCAAATCTCTCTTCCTTGGTCCCAAGCTTTTTCAAAGGGTTTAATGTGCCATAATACATCAATCTATGATTGATATTTGGGTTCAATCAAATTTGGAGCTAGTCAAAACGAAGAAACACCAAAATGGAAGAACTTGGTCAAGTTGGACGATTCTTGGACCAAATCTCTTTTCCTTGATCCCAAACATTTCCGAATGGTTTATTGTGTAATATTACATCAATTTATACTTGACATTTAGGTTCAGTCAACTTTGAAGCTAGTCGAAATAAAGAAAGACCAAAATCGACGAACTTGTTCAAGTTGGATGATTCTTCGACCAAATCTCTCTTCCTTGATCCCAAACTTCTTCGAATGGTTATTGTGTCATCTTAATCAATATGTGCTTGACATTGTGGTTGGGTCAACTTTGGAGGAACTCGAAACAAAGAAAAATGAAAATGGATGAACTTGGTCAATTTGGGTGAATCTTTGACTAAATCTCTCTTCATTGATGCATTGGTCAATGATGTCTGCTCTAAAGCATGACTCTTCATCAGCTGGATGCTTCAATGCTTTGAGGATATCAAAGGTCACTTCTTCTTCTTGTACTCTCAGCGTTAGGTTCCCTTTCTGTACATCAATTAGGGGTCTTCCAGTTGCTAGGAATCGCCTTCCCAAAATGATTGGGATTTCTTGATCTTCCTCTATATCTAAGACTATGAAATCTGCAGGGAAGATGAATTTATCAACTTTAACTAAAACATTTTCTACTATACCTCTTGGATATTTAATGGATCTATCTGCCAGCTGCAGAGATACAGTAGTGAGCTTAGCTTCTCCAATGTTCAGCTTCTTGTATACTGAGAGTGGCATTAAATTTATCCTAGCTCCCAAATCACATAATGCTTTGCTGAAAAACTCCTGACCTATAATGCATGGAATAGTAAAGCTTCCAGGGTCTTCAAGCTTCTGAGGTAGCTTCTTTTGGAGTATGGCACTGCACTCTTCAGTAAGTGCAATAGTTTCATAATCTTGTAGCTTTCTTTTGTTGGACAGAATATCTTTCATGAACTTCACATAGCTTGGCATCTGTTCCAAAGCTTCTGCAAAAGGAATGTTAATATGTAATTTTTTAAATACCTCCACAAATTTTGCAAATTTTCTGTCCAGTTTCTGCTTTTTGAATCTTTGTGAAAACGGCAAGGGTGGCTTGTATGAAGAAGGAATTTCGCATGGCATGTGCTTCGGCTTCTCCATTGGCTTTTCTTGTTCTTGCCTTTCTTCTGGAGCGACTTTAAGTGCTTGTTCAGCTTCAGATTCAGCTTCCTTTTCTTCTCCTTGTGGCGTGGAATCTTGGACAACATCTATGGTTTTTCCACTTCTCAGAGTTATAGCTTTTACATCCCTTGGATTGGCTTCAGTTGTGCTTGGTAATACACCAGGCTGCCTTGTGGTAAGTAGTTGAGAAATCTGGCCTACTTGATTCTCCAATTGTTTGATTGAAGCATTTGTAGTCACCATAAATTGATTTGTTTTCTCAGTCAACTCAGCTTAGGATGTCACAAGTTTTGTCATGGCTCCTTCTAGATTCATCCTTGGACGTTGCTGTTGTTGTTGTTGATAAGGAGGTGCTGCCTGTCCTGGATTTTTCCATGAAAAGTTAGGATGATTCCTCCATCCAGGATTGTAGGTCTTTGAGTAGGGATTGTTGTTCCCCACATAGTGCACCTCTTCAACTTCTTCTTGCACAGCTTCCATAGGATTTCCTTTGAGCATTGCAATGTGGAATGAAAGTACTTGGTCCAATTTTGCTACAAGTGTTGCAATTGCATCTGAATCTTGTATACCAGCTACTTTCTTCTCATTGTCCCTCCTAGAGCTCCAATCAGAGGCATTCGTTGTTACTTCTTCAAGTAACTCATAGGCTTCAGCATAATCCTTGTTCAGAAAGGCTCTCCGGCAACTGCATCTACAACTGTTTTGGTGTTAGAGATTAATCCTCTATAGAATACCTACATTACTAGCCAGTCTTGCATTCCATGGTGTGGGTACTTCCTTAGCAGTTCCTTGAATCTTTCCCAAGCATCATAGAGAGATTCTCTCTTAAATTGATTGAAATTCACAATTTCAGTTCTCAGCTTGGTAGTCTTCGAAGGAGGGAAATATTTGGTTAGGAATTTCTGGGCTAAGGAATCCCATGTGTCAAGTGAACCAGGTGGCAAAGAATTCAGCCACCTTCTAGCTCCGTCTCTGAGTGAAAAAGAAAATAATCTGAGCTTGATTGCCTCCTCTGACACTCCGTTGTATTTGAAAGTGTCACAAATCTCCAGAAAAGTAGAGAGGTGTAGATTTGGGTCTTCATTAGGTGCTCTAGAAAATTGATTATTCTGAACCATCTGGATCACAGCTGGTTTGATCTCAAAATTGTTTGCCTCGACAACTGGGCTCCAGATGCTTGACATAACATTCTGCACTTTTGGGACAGCAAAGGTTCGAAGGGGAATATGCCCTTCATTCAGTTGGTTATTTGGTGCTGCCATCTTTTCCAGTTCTAGTTGTAAGTTCCAAACCACTCTCCTTGCTCTCAGATTTCTTTTAACGGTCTTTTCGATTTCTGGATCAAAAGGTAGTAGATTTCGGTCTCTTGTTCTTCTCATGCACTAGAAAATTTTTCTGAAAAGAATTGAAGAAAGAAGATCAAAGTAAAATAGAAAATAAAATTTTGCTTAAATCAACACTTAGTTAATTCCTCTAATATCAATAAAACAATCCCCGGTAACGGCGCCAAAGACTTGATTGCTCCTTAGTAAGTGTCACGGATGAATGTATTTAATATGGATATGCGTATGAATGGATGTATATATGTATGGAACAATATGTAATGTGTGGAACACAGTGCAAGTATACACTATCAATGTAGTGAGCAAGTATTCCGGGGTTGTCATACCCAAGAGATTGATATTGATTACCAAAGTAATATAACTCCAGTATTGTTCAAGCTTTCGAATGGTGATGAGATAGACAAGTAATTGAATGCAAAAATTAAGTGATCAATGACAGAAAAGTATATAGCAGAATTAATTGAGAGAATAATGATGAGAAATCTAGGGATTCAGATTTCACCACAATCTTTATGTATAGACTTCCTTGATTCAGTTATGCAGTTATAAAATTATCGATTGCTAGCCAGGATTCCCTGATTTAATTAATCAACCTTGGTATTAGGTCAGATCAAATCTAATTACAATTACCAACCCTGCTACTGGTCTGTGCGAGTTGTAGCAATTATAATTGCATTAAGATCTATGGACATCCCTTTAGGGAGATTAGGGGAACGCCCTAATTCCCATGTGACTACACAGGGTCCTTGGTACTGGTCTATCCTTAGCTCCACTATGGATTCAATTCTCTTGGTCTAGATTAACTAATCTTCGGTCGGTATCATAGCTAACCCACTGATTTCTCCCAATTAATTGGCCAGATCAATTAAGAGTAAAGTGCAAAAAAGTAAATCTCAATTGAATAAAACATAAACTATCATAACTTCCTCAAGTTGTCTATACAATCAGATCGGGCTACATCTTAGCCCTAGAAGGAAGTTTAGTTGCACATGATATTATGTAAACACATAATGGTAAAGTAAGAAAACATTAAAAGAGTATAAGAATTAAAAGGGAGTGACGCCTTGCTCTTGATCTTATTGTTGCTGCTCTCTTGCTTCCTTTTTCCTCCGTTCTCCTCTTGTGCTCAGCCCTCTTAATCTATTTATAATGCCTCCAGTCCTAATTAGACTCTTATTAGGATTCCAAATAATAATAAAAGACGAATTACAAGTGAATCCTAATCCTATCCTAACTAAGGCTTAAGTTGGGCTTCATACTTCAAGACTTTAATTCCTCTTGAAATTCTATTCCGGAGAGTCTTATAGGGTTTGGACTTCTAATCCTTGCGTTGCACAACTTCTCGGAAGTCCACTAGGCTTAGAAGTCACAAAACAGCTCTAAAACAAGTCCTGGGCGCCACGGCGACCATTGGCAGAATGCCAACTTGCGTCTTTGGTACATGGCTCCACGGCGCCCATTAGCAGAATGGTCGATTCTTCCATTTTTGCTTTTCTTGCCTTGTGTACCTACAACATAATGAAATCTAATCAAAAGTAGAGTGTTTTTACCATAATTGGGACTTGAAATGTATGGGAATTGAGATTAAATAATCTATATAAAATGTAATTATCAGTTTGCATTAGGTTCTAGAGTTATCTTATGGGAGCATAATGTAGGATTTAAACATTTTATGTCAGACAATGTGCACCCACTAGCTTCTTTATGTTCCCTAAGGACTCTAACCAATTCTTCTTCTTGTAATTCAGTCAAGGAGCTTGAAATTATCACATGTAGTGTTTCTTTTCCCCTAAATACACATACTTTAAATTTTCAAGTCAAGGTTTTAAGTCTAGTGTAGGAGGTGAAATATGTGATGAAATACTTTTAACATGAGGTGTAGAGAAGGAAAAATATGATTTTTCATGCACTTGATGCGAGGGATTCAATGCAAAAATTTTATCTACCAAAGCATCATGCAACATAAAATCATTTTCAGCTAAATCCCTACTAAGCATGCTTTTAGTACTGACAGTTTCCAATGCATCAGATTTTTCCAATTCATAAACTTTTTGGGAATTTTCTTCAACAACATCCAATGCATATAAGTAGTTAACATCAGCAGGATATCTAATGGCATCAAATATATTAAATTTAATAACCTCACCATCAAATTCCATTGTTAAACTACCATCGTGCACATCAATTTTGGTCCTTGAAGTTTTCAAGAATGGTCTCCCTAGAAGCAATGAAATATCTCCTGAGTTGCCCTTATCTCCTATATCAAGCACATAAAAATCAGCAAGGAATACTAATTCATTGACTTGCACTAGGACATCCTCTATGACTCCATTTAGGTACACATTACTTTTGTCAGCTAATTGAATTATTAAGCCTGTTTCCTTTAAACTTCCTAGGTTCAATTTTTCATAGATATTTCTAGGCATGACATTAATTGATGCTCCTAGGTCTATATCATAGCTTTTCCAAAATAAGTATTGCCAATTTTACAGGGTATATTGAACATCCCTGGATCTTGGCATTTTGTGAGAATTTTCTTTTGAAAAACAGCAGAGACATTTTCCCCTGCACTAATTTTCTCATTGCCAATTAATTTTCTTTTAGAAGTGCAAAGCTCTTTAAGAAATTTAGCATACCTTGGAGCTTGCTTGATAGCATCCAGCAGTGGAATATTTACCTCAACCTTTCGGAATGTTTCCAGAATTTCTTGATTGGCCTCCTCGTACTTCTTTTGCATGAACCTTTGAGGGAATGGTGGCTTTGGAATGTACCTATTTTCTTCAGATTTTTTCAGCTTTGTTTCTTCCTTTTTCTTCTGTTGGAATTGCATCTTATTGCTGCTGTTTTGCTGTCCAGAACTGGGCTGGCAGCATTGCTTTTGCAGCTGCCCAAATTTGCCTTGTTTTGGTGCTTTTTGCAGAAACTGTTTAGGTTAAATAGATGCTGTAAACGGCTGCTACAGTTGCTCCTTTTGCTTGAACCTTTGAGGGAATGGTGGCTTTGGAATGTAACTATTTTCTCCAGATTTTTCCAGCTCTATTTCATCTTCCCTCTCTCTTGGTTTCACAATAGATGAGCTATGGTGCAGCTCATGCCCGTTTCGTATCATGATAGCATTCACACTTTCCTTCAGGTTGGCAAATGGTTGGGAAGGCAGCCTGTTATTCATTTGGGCTTGCAAATTCCCAAAAGTTACTTCATTGTTGGAGACACGAGTTTGTAGTTGCTTCATCTGGCCTTCTAGAGTTTGGAATCTATTTTCAAAATCATGCCTCAAATCAATAAAATTCTTGTCCATTTGCTTCATTAGTTACTCGATCATTAACTAAGTTTTGTCAGCAGCTTGCACTTGTGGTGGAGGGCATTGAACTTGATCAAATCCTGGAGGATTATTTCTAGGTGGCCCATATATGAGATTTGGGTGATCTCTCGACCCCTCATTGTAAGTAGGAGCAAAGGGATCAAACCTTCTGTTATTGTACATAGCATTTACCTCTCTCGGTTGTTGTAAATTAGGACAAGAATTAGTCATGTGTCTTGGAGCTGTGCATATACCACAAACAGGTGTTGAAGCTGAACCGGTCATTTGATTTATTATAGCTTGCAGCTAGGTAAGTTGTGCATTAGGGTTGCTTGCGGCATTAGGAGGGTGCAAGAAAGAACCACTTCTTTCCCCAAATTGTTGAGAGTTCTGAGCCATGTTGTTAATTAAAGCTCAGGCTTGTGCAGGTGTTTTGTCCACGATGGCTCCACCACTTGCAGCATCGATCATTCCTCTGTCATGGGATGTTAATCCCTCATAAAAATATTGGATGAGAAGTTAGTCATTGATTTGGTGCTTCGGACATGATGCACATAGTTTGTTGAAGCACTCCCAATACTCATATAAAGTTTCACCACTGGCTTGTTTGATTCTACATATTTCTTTTCAAATTAACCCAATGCGAGATGCTGGAAAGTTTTTTTCCAAAAACATTTTGTGAAGTTGCTGCCATGAGGTGATAGATCCAGGCATTAAGTAGTATAACCAATCTTTGGCTGCATCTTGCAATGTGAAAGGAAAAGCTCTCAACTTCACTTGATCTTCGGTAACTCCCTCTTGCTGAATGGTTGAGCAAGTGATCATAAATTCATTGATATGGCGTTATGGATCCTCTCCTGGCCTTCCACGAAATTTAGGCAGCAAGTTGATGAATCCCGAATTGAGCTTCAAAGGAACAGCAAGGACTGGATATGTTATAGCCAATGGCTGAATTGTTAAGTCCAGTTCTGCCAATTGTTTCAAGGTTGCCATCTCCTTTTCAGATGTAGTGTCAGGTTTGAATAATGGGTTGATGTTGAACCTTTCTTCCAATTCTATTTAGTCTTGGCTACTAGAAAGTATTCTTCCACTCCTCAAGAACATAAATCAATGAAACCTATAAAATTCAAAACAAAGAAAACACATAAAATAGTAACAATCCTAAAAGATTAAATTGTTGCTTCCTCGGCAACGACGCCAAAATTTGTAGAGGTGTCGTAGCCTCACAAATAAAATCACTGCTCCCTTAAAATATAATATAGTGTAGAGCAAGTAGGATCGTTCCCACGAGGAAGACATAATTCAATCTAATAGAATTGCTTTCAAAGAATGGAAATAACAGAAAAGTAAACTACTAACTATCCTAATTTTTATTATACCTAAGCATACGAAAGGGGGGGTTTTAAATATGTAATTGCTGAATAATAAAATTCTGGGCAGCAAGTAAACTAAAGAGAGTAAAGTAAAGGAAAGTGACTAGATTGAGTAATAGAATTAATAAGTCATGCTTAGCATCGACATATCCTCACCATGATAACACAAACTTGATCATTAACACATAGGTAAATTAATTTCGAATAGCTAGACCGTAAAACTTTGTACGACAAAATTCCCTATCTTTCCTTACCATTTGTTTTATAACTAGAACATCTGAGCACAAAACCTACCAAGTCCAATAACCTCAATACACCAGCGCATGAGATTTAACCGAACTTGGAGCGTTAAGATCTATGAAAAACATCATCTAACTTGAACCATAAAGGTCTAATAGTGGCTTTATGTAATTCAGATATGAAATTATTCTAACTAATCCAATTCTAAGATTAACTAGTTGTTACTTGTGCTAACTAATTAAGGTTCCAGACTTAACTAATTAGCTAACAATATGAGTCATGCGAATAAGTTGGTTGGCCACTCCAAACAAATCCAAATAGATTCAATAACAATGATGTCAAATAATTTTAGAATACTCAAAATCAATTTATCAAACATTCAAATCATAATCTTGTCTCAAAAATTTAGTATCATGGCTTAGATATGTCTAGCTAAGCATATAAAATTTAAGCTACCATGTTAACAGATCCAGCAAAATTCTGGAATGAAAGCATGGTCAACTTATAAGAAATTTTACCAAAGAAATACAAGATGAAAGCCTCGGCAAAAAGGGAACAAGGTTTGTCTCCAATTCTGCCCAGCAGTGAAGCGTGAATGTCCTCTTCTCCAGCACGTGAATTCTTTTCAACAGTAAGGTGCCTTCTTGAAATATATATAAGGAATTAAATCATAGTCCTAATCAGTCTTGGACTCTTCCAGCAAAAGGGATAGCAGAATTCTTTTCTAGCTCCAACTTTTCTTCTTAACCACTTGATTTGTCTTATTTTGACAAGGAAATTAATTCTCTTGGTATTTGAGGTGGATTAGGACTCTCTTTTCATATTTTCAGCTCTCCTATTCCTTTAACATATCAAAAAGGAATTAATATCCATTAAGAATTCAAATATTAATGAGAATACAAACTTCCACTAAAAATATGCAATTAGGGCCAATTTAAGTTTTCGCCCATATGAACTCAAGAATTTGATAAGTAACCTAAATAAAATAAAATAGGCTGGAAACATGTCAATAATGCATGGAAATATGGGGCTGAATTATGATCAAAATAAGTCCTAACATGGGTTTATATCATTATGGGTCATTTGGACTCTTCCGATAGCATGATGTCCATGTGAGAAAATTTGCCCAATTTCATCACTCTATGTAGTTGATGTGCATATGAGCTTAGAAGTTTTTGTTGAACTTGAAATGTTAATATGCTTTTAATTTCATGGTTCTTGAAAATGACACCCATAAAAATTTATTTAGAATTATGCTTGAAATGTTTGAATTTTAAGAATGAATGTTGGTCCTAGTGATTGATTCTTGTTGGCATTGATTTCTTATGTAAATAATTGCTTTCAATTCACATGCCTCTTATTTTGGGACCTTTTTGATAAATGTTGCCCTTTCACAATTTTAAGCTATACTTGGTTTATTTAGTTTATTTGTTAAATTTATTGATGGTCCATTGGGCATGTCCTTTTTCTTGGTGAGTGAATCACTTTTTCATGGATGCATCACATTCATTTATTATTGTTGATAGTAAAATTTTGATTACCTTACACTATTGTTATTTCATCTCCTTGACATCACTTGTGAAATTGATTGGATTTCATACATTGCACATTATTCTTAAATGCAAGTGCTCTTAGAGGATGTGGATATTTTGGTTTAAATCTTGTGTTGAATTTGAAGTTGAAGAAGAGTGCATAGATCATTGTTTTGAGTGCCATGAGTACACTGCTAAGATTTGAAATCTTCTTGTTTTTATAGGAGACATCATGACAAAAACAAATTTGTGGACATGGCCACACCTTATTGATAAGTCCATTTTCTTTTATTTAGCACTTTTTATTGTTCATTATTGCCTCATTTGGTAAATTTATGTTAGGAATTGGACTTAATTGGTTCATATTGTCATTATCAGGTCCTAATCACCTCCATAAGCGAAAAGAAGTGAAAATAGGGAGAATTGAGGCAAAAACTCAGCATTTTGAGAAATCTCCAACGACACAGACATGTAGTACCTGGATGACCAAGGAACTACATAGAGTGTAATCTTCCACTTATGCTGCCATGCTTTTTTTTGTCAGCAGATTTACAGAGAGTATCAGAAAGGAAGTACACAACATGGAATTCCCAACTTTAAGCTATGTAGTCTTCACAAGGAGCAGTTATGATTGTTGGAAAGCAACTACATGGCTAGATCTAAATTTCACGTCATGCAATTGCCTATGTAATTGCTACTTGATTCTATAAATAGCTAGAACACATTTTTCTAATGACCTTTTGCTCATTTTTACTTGGTTTTAGAGTTTGAGAGTTGTAGAGAGTTTGTACCAGCGGAGGAATACATACAACTTGGAGCTCTTTGAAGAATTTCCAACCATTGAAGCTTGGGATCTTCAAGAGATGAGATAAACTATTTTCCTACCTCTGTTTTTCTTTCATTTTGATTCAATTATGTATTTCTAAACTCCTAAGAGTCCAGGTGTGATAAGATTGGAATTATTTGATGCTTAATTTGAGTTACCTCTCGGATTACCATTATGGATTATATCTATGATGAATTTTTACTAAAAAGTTGTTGTGAATATGCATGCTATTCCAGTGATTTTCTATGAGAACTAATTGAGTTGGTTGTGACCAATACTTGAGACCTGAGTGGTAGATCGTGCATCATAGTGGTTGCCCATTAAATTCCACTTCGTCTTGGCACCAAACTCCTTGTGAATTTTGGGGTTTCAAGAGATTAATTCACCTTGGAGTATTGAGTGGAGTGGACCAAGCCCATTCAATCTTCAAGGTCTCAAAGAGTCTTTGAGGTGGACCAAGCCTTTAGACTCTACAAGAGGAATCCCCACCATCATATTTCATTTACGTAATCTAGGAATAAATCAAATCTAAGCTGCATAAGTCCAATCAAATCACTCCCGTGACTTGCCCTTATCGCCATTAGTTTCTTTGCATTTACTTTCTCCTTTATTTTCTTTATTTCATTTCTTTACTTTCATTTACTTTCAGCACCTTATTTTTATGTCTTCTACTCCTCTTACTTTAATTCCAGTTGGATAAAGTGAAAGATTTGAGTATGTGTTGTCACTGAAGATCCTTTGGGTTCAATACAATACTCACTACAAGCTATATCCAATGACTAGTGCCTTGTCGTGTTGTATAGCCTGTTAGCAAGTATTCATTATAAATTTTCAAAACTTTGAAGCTACATTTAGGCACAATAGAGTTTTTGGCACTGTTGCCATGGATTGGTAATCGGTAATGTACCGAAAGGATCTTCACTCTAGACCATCCGTTTACTTTTTTGTTGTAGTATAGATTTATAGCATTTTGTCTCTTAATTTCGTTAATTTCTCGTGTTTCTGCTTATGTTTTTATTTTATGCATTTTTTTCCTAATTACATGGAGATCAATAATAACTACACAACATGTAGTTGTTATCTTGCTAATACATGATTTTTGAGTTTCTACTGATTACACAGGGTGCTTGTAAAATTACATGTCTTGTGATGTGCGTGAAATATGTGTGTGTGGAAATACAGTGCAAGCATACACTATCGGTGTAGCCGATAGCGTATCCCAGGGTTGTCGTAGACTGTGAATTGATTACCAGAATACTAAAACCACAGTATTACTTAAGCGATCGAAACATGGTGATAGAAGAAATGCAATTAGAAAGAAAACAACAATTAAAATATGTGCAAATAGAAACAAGAACACAGGTGTAAAGAAAACCAGTGATTAAAAGCCTAGGGATTCAGATTTCACCACAATCCTATGTATAGACTCTCCTAATTTCAATTATGAATTCTAGTTATATCAATTGCTAGCCAGGATCTCCCTAATTTATTAAAAAGCCCCTCTCGAGGTCAGATTAAACTAATTACAATTACCAATCCATTCATATCCCTATGTGAATTGTAGTAACTGCAATCGCATTAAGTTATGTGGATTCCTTTTAAGGAGTTTTATAGATTCCTTTTATGGCTACATAGGGTCCTAGGCACATTCCTGCCCTAAGCTCCACTATGGATTTAATTCCCATGGTCTAGATTGGTTAATTGCCTCCTGGGTCATAGCAATTCACAAATTCCCTAATTAATTGGTCAGATCAATCAAGGAATGAAGTATAGAAAATTAAACCTCAATTGAATAAACACATGAAATTTCATAAAATCATCATTCAAGTCTATACATGGAATTGGGCTACATCTTAGCCCCTAGAAAGAAAATTAGTTGCTCATAAAGCACAGCAAATACATCATGTAAATAAAAGGAAGCATAAAGAAAGTAAGGAGAAGAAGAAAGCTCTTAGTACACTCCTTGCTCTCATGCCTCCTTCCTGCTCACTTGAGCAAATGTTCTTCCTTCTATCCCTAGCTGCCTATTTATAATGATGCTCTTCCTAATTTCACTCAAACTAGGATTGCCAATTAGAATAATATTCTTCCTAATTTTACTCAAACTAAGATTTACAATAGCCTAATTGGCCTAAAAGACTTCAACTTTGTGTTTCAGGGACTCCAGGACTCAATGGCATGAGTTTTCAGACGCCACAACACTGTTTGGGCCTGTTATGGACTTGCTGTCTTGCCATGGCGCCCTACGGTGCCTTAGCACCCTTGCTGGAAAAACATGGCTCCTTTTTGGTGCTTGGTTCCTGCAAAACACTCAAATGACATCAAAAACACCTAATTTTCTCTCAATTTGGGACTTAAATGTAGGGGAATATAACACGAAACTCCTATATAAATTACACTCATCACCTTGTAATTTTTGAATACACTCCATGTAAAATTACATAGGATTTAATTGCCTATATTAAAAAATTGAAAAATTTTGAAAATCTAAAAGTTTGAGTTTCATGGATGATAGATGTTATGACTTTGATTATGCTGAAATCATGAGAAATATGATGGATGATCTTCGTAATGGAAGTCATTCCATTACATTGAGTCTAAAAAACCCATTCCCACTATTATGTCAAATGATTTTTCTATGGATAATTGTTATAGCCATTCTTATGTTGAGCCTAAATATCATGTTTCTTCTAGCAATTTTTCTATGGATTATTCACATGATATTCCTCCATGTTTGAGACATTTATACCCAGAATATAGCCATGCATCATTTAAATTGAACTCTCATTTGAATGAGTCTAATGAATGTCAACAAGGAGAGGCTTGTGAGAGTGTTGAAAAGGGTGCATAAAATGGTATATGTGATGGAATGATAAAGGTCATTGAGAACATGACATCTCAAGTTGAAATGGTACTAAAACTTTTCTCCATTGAAAAAATGGTCAATTCTCCTAGTATTCCCGAGTCACCTCCTCAACATCTCACCTTAGTTATTCATGAAAAAGAGGAGCAATTAGAATTAAAAGAAGAAGATGAATAGGATGAAGATATTTAGATGAATGAGACCAACCCAATCTTAAGTGCATTTACAATGAATGATAATGATTTTGACTTGGATGAAGATGAAGACATGATTGAAGAAATGAAGGAAGAACTTGAGTTGTTCAATATACAAGAAGATCAAGTATTGAAGGAGGAAGAGACATGACAGGAAGGCATAATTGAATTTGATAAAGATGAAGGGAGTCTCTTATCTTACACTTACAATTTTGATTATGTTGATCCCTTTGATAGATTTTTGCATAATCAAGATAAGAAAGTTAATCTTCTATTGATCCATTGTGATATCTTTGCTCATATAACATTTCTTGACTTGCATATGCCTTGGACTTGTATGAAACTATTTGATTAATTTGGTGTATGCCCTTTGAGGAAAGAAAACATGAGAATTAGAATGGTCAAAGTTGCATTGCTTGACGCATCCATCTCTACTAAATTAAATGAAGAATTACATGTATGCTTCAATGAACCTCCTATTGTACATGAAAGTGATAATGTTGCATTTCAAAGTCATTGCATTCTACAAAATATCATAGAAGATCTTCGAATAGCAACTATAGTGCCTCAATTATTAGCAATAATATGCAAGACCGATTATATTCCTTTAGTGAAATTGACAATTACTCTTTATGATCCTCAAACATTGATAGAATGTCCGTGCTTCATATAGAGTCATAAATTAATGAATAACTCCTATTAATAATAAGAAATTACTACCATAGTCAAATTATACTTCGTAAGTTTAGAAAGACTTGTTTCGACAAAAATATGTCAATTACATCATTATAAGCTTTGCTTCAGACAATTTGAAGCTTCAAAGGGCATATACTAAAAAATATTCAAATATCATAAACCGTGATCAAACAGAGATTGCACTACTTTACTTGTAGAGTACTGTATCCAGCCAAAAAGGATAAGGCTCAATCTTTCTTTCAGTAAACTTATCCTTTCTGGATGAAGTACCTCTTTAAAAGAATTATTTTGATTTTATGAATGTAGATAATATTAAAAGAAATTGACTCATGTCAGGCAACTAAATGAAATATGTGGCTCACTGTAAGATATTAAGAAATTAAAAAAAATAGAATAGTAATACCTTTTATCCATTCTCAAGAGTGGTACAGGATTTGAAATATAATTTGTAATTATTTTTATTAAAAATAAAAAATATTTCACAAAATATATTGTAAAATGATAAGTTAATTTTTAAATTTAAAATTTTAAAATAATAAAATAATTTGTAAGAATAAATAAAAAGTGAAAAGTAAATGAAATAAGAGCTATTAAGCCTTGGAATACTAGACAGGCCCAAAAACCTTAAAAACTTACTAAGTTAATAAACTTAATTTTATCAAGCCTAAATGGGCTAGACCTAATTTTAACCTATTTTAAACTCCTAAAATAGACTTAGGCTGTAGGCCTAACTTATTTAAGCTAAGCCTTGGCCTATTTCCACTGTTATCTAAGGTCAAATTCACAGCCGGCACAAACCCTATTGATACTTTTTTTTTTTTTCTTTCAATTTAATTTATTATTTGGTAAATTTTAATTGTAATTTGGATTTAATTGTGGAATGAATTTGGTAATATTAATGATATACTTGACGATTGCATTTTGAATTAGATTTGTGACGTTAAGATAATGGTGGATTTTTTTTTGGTGTTGGATCACCAATATCTATGGGATTTGGTTTTAATAACTTTTTGTCAAGAAAAATTAGCCTAACTTATATTTTTTATGAATTTTTAAACTTTAAATATAAATATGAAACCTAAACTCAAAAATATAAACTTTAAATTTTAAAATATTAAACCCCATATATAAATTTTAAAATATTTTTTAAAAATATATATATATATATATATATATATATATATATGAACTTGAGTTAAAGTACTTAAACAACTTATCTTTTTACTACTAAGCTAACTCTTCAATTGATATAATAGTAGATTTTTGTTCTATAATGATAATAAAAATGGATTTTGTTAACCATTTCATTTAAAAGGGTATTATAATCTTTTAAATAATACTTCTACTTTATTTGTTTAGCTTCTTTTTCCTTAATATATCAAACAAAATAATCTAGTCCACTTTCTTTTCTTTTTCATTTTTCATTCCTACTAAAATTCATTTCATCCAATCAAACACAAGTTACGTAACCTTAGATTATATTTTTTTTTTGTTTTATCTCCCTTCTAATTTAATAAACCAAATAATGTACTTCACCTAAAATTTCTCTCCACCCCTCAAATTCTCTCAAACCAAGCACACTGTTGATGTTTAATTTGTGTCTTTAGAAAAATTGTCTTTAACAAGAGGATTTATGTGAGAAACCAACAAGAATAATTGAACTCTCAATCTTAACATATCATGTACATATACATACATGTACTAAACGCCTTTTAAACCAGACAATGAACATGATGGTATAATAAATAAAAAATATTTTTACTGAATATATTTTCTAAAATACGATTATTTTTTGAGAAAATACAATAAAAAAAATAGAAACAAGAAAAGGGTGTTATGGTCTATGATTTTTTTTTATTTTTTTGTAATTTTATGGGAATTTATAACTTTATTGATTTTTGATTTTATAATTTTATTAATTTTACGAAAAATTAAATAAACGTACCTTCAAAAGTAAAAAAATACGAAACTAAAAATCTATTTTATAAATAATAAATCATATATGTTTATATATGTTGTGGCCCGTATCTTGCCACGTAATGAGGGTTATGTGCCATTTACTAACGCAGTAACATAATCCAACTAAAGGAAGTCGAGTCCAACTTACAAAAAGGCCATTCATATAGCACACACCTTTTAAATTTCCCGCCTTCTTAGCAAAAATTGTCATCGCAGCCCGCCTGCTGAAGGGAATACCAAAACGAAATCCGAAAAAAAGGAAAATCTCAAAGGATAGTCGAGAGAACGGTCTAGCCATAGTGCCCTCGGGGAAAAGCCCTATTCGCAAAAAGGACACTGTCCAAGCTAATGCCAACAATGTCTGCGACTACTTGGCAACTATCCTCCGGTGACGGGAACAATTTCCGGTGGGAAGATTCTGATCTGTGCGTCGACCTCAAACCAGATGATTCTTCTAATGTTACAAATTTCCACAGCCCCAGTTCCACCTCTTGTCTTCCTTCCATGGCTGATCTTCTTCTCCAAGGTAGGCGTGTATGTAATTTTGCTCTTATCATTTGGTTGAAATTCATATGGAATTTGATGTGTTTTGTACAGGGTGTTCAAAATTTAAGAATAATCACAACGAAGGTGAGAATGGTCCCATGTTCCGAACTGGACTGGGAAAATCCGTTGCAGTGAAGCAATCGTCCATGGTGAGGGCTGTATCTGTTCTTGGCTTGGATGCTACTGTCGGTGCAGGTACCTGTTTCTGTCACTTCTTAATCCATTAAGTAATTCTTCAAATATAAAAATTAATTTGAAATAATGTGCTCGTTCGTGGGTAAATGGTCTTACTAATTTTTTCTTTTAATTAACTTTTAGTAGCTACTCCTCTGGTTAGGTAACATGCTGAGATTTTATGTCCATATATAACAGCTCATTTTGATTTGTAAGGCGTATTTCCTTTATTATTATGATATTTTTTTTTTCAAAATAACATTATTTTTAGCAACTTATTCTGGTTTTTTCCTTTGTTGGTTGGCAAGAGAGAACAAATCTAGTTCAAGGAACAAGGATGCCTTTGTTTTGTCTGTTTTATGTTTCTTGAAGTTGAATATCATCCAATTTTATTAAGCACCAAATTTGTGAAATGCACAGAATAAGTTTTTTGGAGCTTTATTTGATTAGAAGTGTAGCAAGCATATTGATGCTCGAAATCTGTTTTCAATCTCTGAAAGTTCAGTTTCTCTGCAACTAAAAGAAAGATCACTAAAATATCTTCATTCTTTATTTAACTTTGAAGAGTATTTATATTGATACCTATATTTGTTATCCCTTTTTTTAATGTTGTGTCAATTTTTGTGACTGCAACTGTTTTGCAGGTGAAAGGAATGCAATAGATAAAGGTTTTGGCTTCTCAAATTCTCTTTTTCAAACAGGCTCTGGAAAAATGGTAAATATATCTTCTGATGGTCTGGCCAGAGCGAAGGCATTACTGGGATTTGAAGAAGACACCACTGGTTGTAATAGCCAAAGCCTTCAACATAAAACAAAAATGCACAATATTGATGAAGCATATGAAAGGCAGTGCTCACCTCATCTTCAGTCACAAAAGGGTGTCAACAGTTATAGGATGAGGAATGTTTTACCATGTCCAAGTTCCACTTTAAAAAATGACGCTGAAGTACACATTATTCAGCAGCAAAGATATAACTCTGCTTGCAATAAAACTCCAATAAAATTCCACACTGCAGGAGGAAGATCTTTATCTGTTTCCAGTGATGCATTGAATCGTGCCAGGAGCCTTCTTGGTGATCCAGACCTGGATGGTTTCTTCAATGACGGGGATACAGGTGATTTGGTATTCTTTTTGCCAAATGGGGGACAAACAGAAAATACTACATCGGGTCAAGGAAGTAATCCTAATACTCCTTTGTTCAATCAAGTCAAAACGAAGAGCAAGCATGTGATGAAAGGTTTCACATCCCCTTTGCAGTCTTCCAGTCCAATGCAGTTTTCAGCCAAGTTTGCTAGTGTAAGTGCTGGGAGCAACCTAATCAAGAAATTTGATGCTGCTGATAAAGAAGGTGATGCTACCTTAAACAGTAGCATCACTAGTCAGCAGAAACCCTCAAATGAGAGCAACCCACCGTCAGATGCAACTGTATGTAATTCTCCATCGAACAGTTTTTCTTCAAAGATAGATCCACAAGGAAAGTCATCAGGAAGGCCATTGGTTGATATTTCCAATACCATAAATACAGAAAACACTTACAATAGACAACCTGTTAATATGAAAAGGACACTGGGAAACCGTGTTACTGTTTCTCCCTTCAAAAGGCCTCGTAACTCCAAATTTTCTGCCCCATTGAACAACGATGCTTCAGTATTTCCTAACGGTATTAATTTTACAAAGGCTCATAATTACATTCAGATATTGTTAGTTAGAGGTTATTCTACTCATTTAAGGTACATGATTTTCAGGTTTGTCTAAGTTATCTTCTGGTAATGCTGGTAGGAAGCAAAAAGTTTCAACTCGGTATCCATTTCAATATCAAAGGATGTATATGATGGAGTTTCTTGGAATGCCTCCTTTAAAACAAGAAAAGGTGACTTATAACTCTGATAACATCTATGTTTATTAAATATCCTTCTAGGATTGTTCATGCTCCTGGCAGTTACATAACTTTTTACATGCAAATGAATTTAGTGGAAGCACCTTCCAGACCAGGTTAGGCGGATAACACCAAAGAATGCAGAAAAGTACGTGCTTCATGATGGATCTAGCTTAAACATTATGGGACCAGAATCTTTCTTCCACTTATTGGCTCAATATGGAACTTCCACACGTTTTGCTTCTCAAGAGTAAATTGCCTCTACCTTAAGTATCTTGCTTCCGTTGTCTGTTAAATCAGTTTATAAGTAACGTTATATTTTCGTTTTGCTATGTGGCTTACTGGTCTATGCAAGATTTGGTCAATTTGCTGTTCCAAGTATGTGAGAAAACTGCTGATTTTCATGGAGTATATGTTTATTGGGTTTAAGAGTCCCTTCCCTTCACATGATTCCTGTGTTCAATTTAATAATTTTGTTGAGTTTATACATTAGTACTATTTAATTTTTCATCAACGCATTTTTGTTCTACTTAGATGATTTTCACTGCTTGTCTAGTCCTTAGCATAATCAGGATTTCACTGTTTGTCTCTCTAGGTGGGTCAAGAATCATTACAAGTGGATTGTCTGGAAACTAGCATCCTATGAGAGATGCTATCCGGATAGGTTTGCTGGAAAGTTATTGACTGTGTTAAATGTGCTTGAGGAGCTGAAGTACAGGTATGAAATACCAAAAGACAAGCGTATTTGTGGTTGTATTATACTAATATGAGAACATTTGGTGATACATCTCATAGATATGAAAGAGAAGTGAACCATGGCCACCGGTCTGCCATCAAGAAAATTCTGGAAGGGGATGCATTGTCTTCTTCAATGATGATTCTTTGCATTTCTGCCATTCATTCTGATTGTTGTCTGGAAACTGCTACATCACCACTAACACTAACTGGGGCCCAGAGCAACGAGGCAATAAAAGTTGAGCTAACTGATGGGTGGTAAGAAATCCCAATTTAATGGGCTGCTTGCGAAATTACTGGGAATCCTGGCATGTCAAAAGATTTTTCCTTGCAGGTATGCTATGACTGCTATTTTGGACGTTCCACTCTCAAAGCAGCTTGCTGCTGGAAAATTGTTTGTAGGACAGAAATTACGGGTAACATATCTGTCTGTCTATTTCTTACCTTCCTTAATTATGACACTGGCAAAACTGCAATCTGTTTACATTTTCTTATGTAGATCTGGGGATCAGGATTACATAGCTGGATTGGGCCGGTTTCACCCCTTGAGGTTCTTTATGTTGTAGAATTATGATTGAGTAAATTTTATCTTTTGATTTGCTACTTGGCATTGGATGGTTTTCTCATGTTTTAGTTCATATTTCAGGTGTCCCCAACAGTTAGTTTACTGCTACACATAAATGGAACATATAGAGTTGATTGGGCCCAAAGATTAGGGTTTTGTAAGTATTTTCTGATTTTAGTGCAAGTTAATATTTTCAGCTTTACAGAAATATGGTATTTAGTTCTTTTATCTTGGGTATTAAGCATTATAATTCTAATCTCCCAGGTAAGAACGCTGGTCCACCTTTGGCATTCAGATGCATAAAAAGCAACGGTGGTCTAGTCCCTCGGACTTTGGCTAGAATTTCACGTATATATCCTATACTTTACAAGGAAAGGTAACTTTCAACTGAGTTTGTTTCATGTAAAACATAAACTTTATTTTCAATTACAGTTTTTCTTTTTTTTTAAAAAAAAAAAAACTTAAAGAAATGTAATTGCTGTTCTTTTTGTCAGGTTAAGTAGTGGAGGCTCTGTTGTAAGATCGGAGAGGATGGAGTCTAGAATGAGGGAATTGTATGATCAAAGGTGACTCCTTCAGCATAGGAGGGAATTATGCTTGGTCACTCTGCTTTGTGGCTTTCCTTTATTTCTCTGTGCTTCTTTTTGCCAATTCTCAGTGAAGAATGCTACCTTCTTGTTCCGTTACCGTTTTGCCACCTTTATTATATTAGAAATTCAGGTGGCAACCGAGGCATGATCCTATCCATTCAAAAAGTCATATTCTAAGGGATTATAGTAAGAACGAAATACCATGAGATATATTAGGTTAGGTGTTTCATATCTTTTTAACTTTATAAGGTTGTGGTGGGAATCCTTTGCTTTTTGAGAAAGCATTATTTCTCTTTAGATAGATGATAATGATAATACACATAACTGGATAGGTTCCTTGGCCATGCAATAATTGAGATTGGAGGATGTCAGAATATAGTGGTTTAATGTGTTTTATGTAAAAAATGCTTTATCTAACAAGAAAGTTGGAAACAAGAAAACATATCAGATCCTTATGAAGTTTGGTGTTCTCAAGGACCATACTCAACTGTCTCTGATTTCTGTTGTAAGAAGTTCCAGTTTCTGAACCTGTAAATTCAATTATTGGCTGCATAGTGGGATATGAAGCGAGAACGGAAAAAGTAAGATAGTTTTATGTAATACTTGGCTGTAGGTGCTCAGCTGTGGTAGAAGGCATCATTTCTGAGTTTCAGAAAGAAAGGAAACGTTCGCATGCATATGATGACAGTGATAGTGAAGGAGCTAAAATTTATAAAATGCTTGAGACAGCTGCAGATCCTGAATTTCTAATGGCGGATATGAGCCTGGAAGAACTTAGTTCCTTTGCTGCCTATAAGGAAAAAATACAGGTAGGTTGTATATTGACACCTTAATAGAAGTCTACACGTTGGAAGATATATTAACTACTTCAGTTCGGTTTTAGGCTACCAGGCAGTCAGACATGGAGAAAGCAATTGAGAAAGCTTTGAAAGATGCTGGCTTGGGAGATAGAGAAGTAACCCCATTTTTAAGGGTGCGGGTAGTTGGATTAACTCATAAAACTTGTCAAGCAGATGACAGACCTAAAGAAGGTTTAGTAACAATCTGGAACCCAAAGGAGATGCAGGTGAGTCACATGCAATGTCTTGTTTCATTGTTTTATGTTCAGAACTTTCAGGGCCTCTGATTGTGGTTGTTTGTAAGTTTTTCCTACATGCACCTTGATAATCCTCATGCTTGCTTTCCTTTTTTTCAACACGTCAAGATGCATTTTAAAATTCTCAAGGATAACATGGAAATTCCTCACAAATTTTATTGTGCTACCAATGTGACAGCAAGAGGAGCTGGTTGAGGGACAAGCATATGTTATTTCTGGGCTAGTACCATCAGGTTCCGATTCAGATATACTTTGCTTGCAGGCAAAAGGACCTACTAAATGGTTGCCTTTATCTTTCAATTCAAGTGAACAGTTTAAGTAGGTGTCTACCAGTCATAACATAAATTTAAATGGATGTTTATGCTGTTATACTGTCTGGTAATACCATATTCATAAATCCAACTGTGTTTTTAGGCCACTTTTGAGTCATCGTAAATCAACCTCATTGACAAGTTTGCAAGCAATCCCTCTCTCCAAGTAATCTAACACCTATCTTTGTGCTTGTACTCATGGAAATTTAAGGAAAAATATTTGACAATACTCTCTCCTCCATACAGTGAGTTTGATATTGCTGCATTTGTTGTGCATGTGGGAGAGCCTTATACATCTGGTCAGCAGAAGAAACAGTGGATCTTTGTGACTGATGGATCCGTGTCTGGTTTACAATCAGAAAAGTTAAACTCTCTGCTAGCCATCAGCTTTTGCTCACCATCCATTGATTATGATTCATTTCCTCCAATTAACTACAACCTTGCTGGATCTACGGTAATTATGATACACTATTCATGTTATTTATTGCATTCAGCCCATTGTGGAAATTCTCTTCTTTTTTTTTTTCTGTAATTGTATGATCCTTTGAACTTTTTACACAAGAAAAATATCATCTCAAATCAGGGTATGATAGTGTTGTAGATATGTCAGATTGAGTTTCATTATTGAAACAGTTTGCGCTACCAATATAAGGTTAGATAACTGTATATTTAGGCGGTATGTAACTTGATTTAAAGTATTAAAGCAAATGCATGGAGAAATGTAAGCTGCTATTATTTTCTGATCAGTTTCTATATAAATATATAGATGTAACTTTCTCCAGCTTAATGCAGGTTGCCTTCTGTAATCTCACAAAAAAAGCAAAGGATGACAAGAGTCATATCTGGGTTGCTGAGGCAACTGAAAATTCAACCTATTATCTAAATTTTGATTCCCCTAATTGTTCTCACCTCAAACATGATGCTACCTCCATTCAGAGATGGGCTAACATGTCTAGCTCGGTAAGCATCATGAAACTTTACCATTATCACATCAAAACTTCTGCTCCATGATGCAACTTCCTGAAATGATCGCATTGTTTTCTTTTGTACACAGACTATAAATCAGATTAGGGACAAGGTCTTATCGATAACCGGCAATTGTAAAGGCTAGAAGGACAAAGGAACTGAAGTAATCATTTATTTAAGCTGCTATACTGTCTTGTATTACCGTGTTTTCTTAAGTCTGTGATATAAGGGAGAAGGTATCAATCTTGAACTTTTCAGCATCTTAAGCTGAGTATTTCATCTATACTGTAAGTTTTGATTTATTTAATTTTTGATGGATTGTTTTCTGTTCCATTTGTAAAGTTAAATCATTTATTGAATAAAATATAGGTCAATATCTGGGAATATTTGTGCCTGAGTTTCTTTATGATGTAATTAATTGTGCACATGATAGTAATCAGAGTAATTCACTAGAAATCATGATTTTATGATGTGAACTCAATAAACGACTTTGGGGGAAAATTTAATGGAAGGCTGCATTGTAATATCTCAACAAGCTTGTCCAAATTGCTGGAAGAATGATGTGAACTCAACGTTGCTCACATTTTATAAATATTTGCCTATTTATATATTCAACCAGCTTGTCTGTCTAGATTGCTTAAAGCTTCTTCATTTCTTTAGTGCTGGAAGTTATTACTGTAGGAGATGGGAGATCACTACGAGATCCCTAGATTTTAGGAATCACTGTTAGTTACCTTATTAGATCCTATACCGTAGGATCTTAATGATTATCTAATATAGGATGTGATTTGTTTGTAGAAGGTGTATATACATGTACATTAGGAATGCAACTTTGATATAAGAATATATTAAAATACTGCTGCATAGTTTTTTCTAGCCTTCATTGCTAGGTGTTTGTTTTGTCCTTCAGCCTTCATTGCTGAATCATTTCTATCTCCCGCTTGTATCCAAATGGTGGAGACTATTTCTTCTTCACTTAAGAGTTTGCATCCTCCATCAGTTGAGGATGACCAGTTTGCTCGCATGATTGTGGAGCTTCAGAATATCAACTAGCATTCCGATTGAATGGGGAGAATTATTTAAAGTGGTCACAACTTGTTTGGACCTTTCTAAAGGGCAAAGAAAAATTGGGAAACCTGTTGGACACAGGATCGAAAAAAGGGACATTTGGGTTTGACACCTAGGATGAAGATTCAATGATGCTATGGAACTGTATGACACTGGAAATTAGTGACACTTATGTTTCTTCCTACAACAAAGTCAATTTGGGATGCTCTCCACCAAACCTACTCCAAAGTTCATGATGCAACCTTAATCTATGACATAAAGATCAAGACTACAGTTGCCAAACAGGGAACAAAGACAGTGACAGAATATGTTTTTACGAAATTAGTGGCAAGAGTTGGATCATTACAAGACACTTGCAGTGTAGTGGATGTTCGGTGGTTGTTAAAAATTTTATTGAAAGAGATCGAGTTTTTGATTTTTTGGTAGGCCTCAATTCTGAATATGATCTAGACGCATTTAGATTTTAGGCCATGCTGAAGTTCCTTCCTTGAATGAAACAATTTCTCTAGTTTGTGCAGAAGAAAGTTGCTGAGGAATTATGCTTGACACACTGTCGGTGGCTAGTTCAGCCCTTCTTAGTTCCAAGCCTCGCGGACTTACTCTTGACAAAGGTCCTACAAATAAGAATTGGTTCGATACTCGAAGTGCAACTCGAGATAAACAATGGTGTACCTATTGCAAAAAGCCAGGACACACTTTGGATAAATGCTAGAAACTATATGATAACCAAGTAGTCGTGAATGGGGATAGAAAGGTGGGTTGGCCAAACTAAATTCGAGATACTACCTAAAGTCACATCAAGGGAAGGGAATTCTGTTAAGAAAAACCTCAAAAATCAAGTGTTTAGTGTACATAGATGCAGATTATGCAGGGTGTCCAGTGGATAGAAGATCAACTACAAGCTACTGCATTTTTGTTGGGGGAAATTTGGTGTCACGGAGGAGCAAGAAACAAAGTTGGTAGCAAGATCAAGTGTGGAAGCAGAATTTAGAGCAATAACAGTAGGGGTATGCGAATTACTATAGGTAAAAATCATATTGGATGGCTTGAAGATCAATTGGAATGGGCCTGAAACTTTACTGTGACAATAAATCTGCCATCAGCATTGCCCACAATCCTGTACAGTATGATCAAACTAAGCACATTGAAATTGATAGGCACTTCATCAAGGAGAAGTTAGAAAGCAATTAATTTGTACTCCTTATGTTCCCACAAGACATCAACTAACTAATGTCTTAAGAAAAGAGTTAAGTAGTGTATTTCATGATAATGTCAGCAAGCTGGGAATGGAGGACCTTTATTCACTAGCTTGAGGGGGAGTGTAGGAAATAGGAGATCACTATGAGATCCCTAGATTTTAGGGATCATTGTTAGTTACCTTATCAGATCCTATATTATAGGATTTCAATGGTTATCTGATCTACCTTATCATATCAGATCTCAATGATTATTTTATCCTATAATATATAGGATGTGATTTGTTTGTAGGTGTATATATATGTACATTAGGACTGTAACTTTGATATAAGAAGAATATATTAAAATATTGTAAATTCTAGAGTTACAGATTGATATGCATTTGCTTCATGTTTTTCCTCATCAAAAGTTGTTGACTTGGAGATATTCTGACCTACCATTGAGCAGCTGGAGTACAAGGAGTGCATTTTCCACAAATGTGGGAAGCTGTAGAAGTAGCTTACTTAAAACTATTGAGAAGTACTTGATAGGATTTTCTCATCTATAATTGCTTTTTGAGATTCTAATAGCTTTTGCAGCTCAAATTAGTCCTTTCTGCAATTGGTAGATGATTTATATAAGGTAATGTTTGATATTGGGAATGAAAGTTTTATTCACTGTTATGGTAATTGGGATAATTAAAATCCCCTATAATTAAGTAATTGTATATGACTAGGACTGTATCGAATTCCTTAACTGTAGGGATTAAATTGCTCAGACTCTATATATGTATACCTCAGTTGGAATATAATCTGATTACATTCCCATTCAATGCAAAGTTTTATTCTCAGATATCCTTTTTGAGAATGATTTTTTTCCCTATTATAATAAACGTTCTCACTCACTTTCTGAAGAATATTTCCTTATACCATACACTAAGTGTTTTGTTTTACTCATGAAAGATGCCACTTTGCAGGAAATGCAGGTCTTTTCCCTTTGCTCCTGAAACCCTGCCTGTGAAAATGGATGTCTTAATAACTTGAGTATTTTGTACAGGGTAAAGTTATTATCATTAGTCATTAGTATCCTTTTTGTGCATCTGCTATTGGAAATAGCAAAGGCTTTTATTTTTATTTTTTTTCCAAAATAAACTACAGAAATATATTAGAATATGTAATTGTGGTTTTCTTTTACTTTATTTCTATTGTATGCCTTTAGAAACATTCTAGCTTTTTTTATTTTGTTTTATTTTATTATTTTGGACTTCTAGTATTGTTTTATAAAATATAGTATCCCATAAAAATAATAGAGATAGTAACCTATTTGTCACATTGTTTTAATATTTTAGTCAATGCCAATCTTTATTTAAAACTAACGTTGAAGTTTTAGATTTTTTTTATATATATAAAAAAACTAACCTTGATGGCATGGACCATTAGATGTGTTGTGTTATTTATTCCGAAAGGTGAAAATTATTAATTAATTAGTAAAAAACTAATTTAGTGATAAATTAATTAATTAAATAATAGATTTTAACAAATTAAAATGAATGATACAAAATATTCTAGCTTTTTTATTTTTAAATTTGTTTTATAAAATAGGGATAAGTTATTTGTCTTATGTTTAATATTTTAGTCCAATATCAATCTTCCTTTAATTAAAACTTATGTTGTTGTTTCAGATTTTAAAAAAGAAAAAAAAAAAAAGAAAAAGAAAAAACAGAAACTTTGATTGCATGGATCATTAGGGTGTGCTATATATTCTAATGGGTCAATCTATTGGTTAAAAACTAATTTAGTGATAAATAAATTAATTAAATAATAAATTTTGATCAATTAAAATAAATGACACATTTAGGACTCGTTTGCTTTAGCTGTTTTCATTATTTGATTAGTAAATTGAAAATATTTTTATTAAAAGTATTTTTTAAATAAGTTGAAAATTAAAAATAAAAAAATTATTTTCAATCTTTCCAAAAATGACCAATGACAAATTTGTTAATTTGAAATTTCTTTTATCTTCTTTTCGATAAGAAAAGATTAATAGTTCTATAAAATTCATTAAATATGATTATTAGACACTAAATAAATATAAAAACAAGTGAAAATAAAAATAGACAAATATGTTTTCAAAAAAAAGATGTAAAAATAAAAACACATTTTAAAAAATAAAAACAAAATGAAAATTAAAAAATAAAAGTAGAAACCAAACCGGCCTCTAGTGTTTCATGTGAATCATGCAAGCGGAATAAGGGATTTGGTCCCTCATGCTAGGGTAACATACTAAAATGAGTCAAATCTTAGCCTTTCAATCACATTAAACCAAATCAATGGTTATGATCACAAGATTATTTTTCCCTTCACTAAAACCAAGCTAAGTAATTCTTCTTTGCTTAAGTTTTAAATCTTAAATCCTATAATAAGAAAAAGTTAAAATTCTAAATTTTAAATTTTAAGGGTTAAGGATAAAAGTTTATAATGCATTAAAAACTCACAAGTTCTTTTTTCACTCCTATTAACTATAATGAGGGAATATGTGTGTCTCCATGCGTACCTGACACGAATGCTTCAAGATCCATATTTTGAGTTGGGGTTCAGTACATCTAGTTCACTTATCTCTTGTATGTGAAGATGTCTAGTTGTTTATAAGTCATTTGATGTAATGTGTGAGCTAGGTTTTGTTGTAGCTTAGTGTATATAGTTTGTAGTTTAACAATATTTATTGTAGTTTGATGAAAAGCACTAGAATCTGTCATTCACAGTCCGCAGTTCTTAGTTTTACAATATGCCTTCTTTCAAATTCAAACCTTCCTTTTTTGTGTTTTGCTTCTTTATTTTTACAACTTGCAATCCTTTTTCTGCATATTTGAACTATTTATTGAGTGTTGGTTTTGAACTGTGGGATATGGTATATATGCAGGTGGAGTTTTGGCTGTTTGGTTCTCACATTTTTTGGTTATTCTCTTGGAATTATTTATGTTGTTAATGCCATCACCAAGTGATCACCCCTTTTTGGTTCTGTAAGTCTCCTCTCGCTCTCCCTTTCTCTTTATTTATTTTGCTATATTTCTTGATATTGTCCAAAATTCTATACCTTATTACAAGATTTTATTCTCCCTTTTTAGTTTGTAGAGCTTAATTATATAAGCAACTAGAATATTTGCCGTGCATGCACGGGAATTTGTAATATATAAATATTAATATGAGAGTTGATTGAATCTTTAGTAAAAACATATTATGAAAAGTTGAAATAATAGTTTATACTTTTAAGGAGCAATTGACTCCACTACACAGACATATAATAGTCTATTTGAGGTCTCTTGGAATTTAAAATTTAGAACTATAGTATGATAAACTAATTTCAATAAGATGTCTAGCCTAAATTTTTGGATGAGTTTTTTTTTTAATACCATTCTACAGTCCATTGCTTGGAAATAAATCCATCAATTTGCTTTTCAATTTCCAAATTAGACTAATTAATGAGAACATAATACTAAAAAAGGCATCAAGGTAGAATAACGTAGTTTTCAAATACCCACAATTGCTTAAAGTCCATGAATTTGCTTTCCCAATGAGTGGATGTGTAGCAACTTGTGGCAGAAAAGTTGTGGTCCTTCGCAGAGTTGAAGGCAGTGACAATTGTGCATATGCCAAGATATGAAAAGGAGCTTCCAAGTTTGGGATTTACACATTCCCCAACAACTAGCTCAAAATTTCAGTATGACTGTTGTTGTTCATTCGTCTACATTTGGTAAAAATAGTGAGTTTAAATAGGAAAAAAATAGTATATTGATTAAAGCAGGATTGTCAAACTACATTACTACTTATAGAAATTTTGAGAAGAAATCCTTACATATCCTACATTCAGCTAATGCTATCTCAGTCGTAACCCAACTCTTTATATTACATGGAGATTAGTCCTCTTTTAACAAAAGCAATGAACCCCAGGGGAATATACTACTTGCCAAATTGTGTTGTCAAACTCAGAACACGTATAGCTTTGTCAATTTGTCCTTCAAATACCATTCTGACCTTGTTGTATCCCTTTTTCAGCATTCACTTCTAGCACCTCCTTCTCCTAGGTGACCTTGCTCCCCTTGCATTGAGCACATTTACCTCTCTAACTAATGACCTCACATAAACGAAATGACATAAAAGCTGGAGAAATGAACAAATGAATTTGCCAACATGTATAAGATATTAAGTGCATAATATTTAGCTAACATGAATTTACCCACACATATTAAATAAAACAAAAAAAATTGAATTAAAGTGAACAATCTCAACTGAACAAGTCATTATATGGTCTAAAACAGGCTTCTCACCAATGGAACAAAAAGATTACTGGCTGTCTGATTGCTAATTGCTTCTCACAATCTAAAGCAGACTAATCTCTTTTCACAAGATCCTCCCATGGTGAGTTTGTGGCACTGCTCCTCTATGTAGATGACATTGTAATTGCAGGTTCTTCTGACACAAGCTGTTGCTGAAGTTAAACATTTGCTCACAACACATTTCAAGCTGCGAGACTTGGGAACATTAAATTACTTAATTGGTCTTGAAATAGCCAGATCTAAACAGGGAATTGTCGTTACTCAACGTAAATTTTCTTTAGATCTTCTAAAGACATATGGACTTCTTGGTTTACTTAACACTCACTAGACCGGACATCTCATATGCCACTCAAGTTCTCTCTCAATTCATGGATAAGCCAGCCACCATACATCTACAAGCAGCTTTTTGAGTGCTCAAATACTTAAAGGGTTCTCCAGGATTTGGTCTCTTTCTACCTGCATCTTCTTCCACTATTCTTACAACCTATTCCAAAAATGACTGGGCTGCTTGCAAGGAGACAAGGCGCTCTGTAGCTGGTTATTGTATTTTCCTTGGGAACTTCCTAATTAGTTGGAAGTCCAAGAAACATCAAACTATTTCAAGGAGCTCAGCTGAAGCAGAGTATGGAGCTATGGCTACGATTGCTTGTGAATTAATCTAGCTCCTCTCTTTTGAGAGATTTTGGCATCACTCATTCCTTACCTGTCTCTCTCCACTGTGATAGCATGTCAGCCATTCACATTGCCAAAAACCCAGTTTATCATGAGTGCACCAAGCATATTGAGCTGAATTGTCATTTCATTCGTGAAAAAGTAGAAGCTGGCCTTATTCAATTGAAACATGTCTGCCCCAATGTACAACTTGCTGATGTTTTCACAAAAGCACTGCTCCCTGAAAGGTTTCTTCAACTTATGTCCAAGCTACGCATTCTCAACATGTATGCACAGCTTGAGGGGGGCTCTCAAGTATAGTGACGTGACAATTAATTAGTTACATCTTGTAGGACCTTTCGATATAGTTCTCCTGCACTAGTATCATCTATATAAACCCAGCATAGTCCACTTGTAATAGTGAGATTCAGATTAATACATACTTTACTTTGCTTCCGCTTCTCATACCAAGATTTAGTTACAAATAGTATAAATGAAAATCAAAGAGATTGCAGTAGCTAAAACAATAAACAGAGAAATTGAGGTGAAGAATCTCATCTAGGATGGTGAACTGATGATCCTCCAAGAGTAGATCAAGCAATCTCCACCCCTAGAGCTCCAAGGTGCATGGCTCCCTCTCTGAAAACTGAGACTAACCCTAAAATCTAACTAAGAAAATGAAAAAATGGCAAAAGATCCGCTAAAAATCACACTCTAAAAATTTATAGGAAAAATGACAATGTAACACAGGTAGTGCTGTTTAACTGCCAATTCTACTCGTGTAATGTACCTACGATTGAAGTAACCGTCTCGACAAATACTACACGGCCATGTAATATGGAAGGCTGCCCCTGTAATTGCAAAAATGCGGGCCTCAATCAAAAAAACACTAGCACGACCATGTTATTTTGTTCAACCTTTGTAGTCAAACCGTGAAATACATTTTTTCTTGACCAAATCTTCATTAAATCACTTCTTTTTGCTTTCTTGTACTTTGAAGATCTAAATTTGACGAAGTGAAACAAATAAGCTCTTTACCCAACCAATTTAGCATAACTGAGGGCAAAAAACACATGAAATTCATAGAAAAATAGTGTCTAAATAATTACTTATCAAGGAGTGTCAGGGCAAGCATCCCCGTCCTAAAAGAGGGTTGCTAAGACGAATAGGAGATGGCAGGACAAAAATTATTGGCACAAACCCTTGGCTGCCTCGTGCCCACCAGCTGAGTGTGAATTCCCTAATCCCCCAAGATATATATTTTTCTCCAGGTGAATTCTCTGCATTGTTGTAGGTGCTATGGCTTGGGATAGAGAGGTTGTTTTGAACACATTTTTTAGAGAAAGAAGCTAAAATCATTTGTTCCATTCCATTAAGCACTCGAAGGGTGGAATATGACTGGTAACGGGGCCCAAATAAGGACGACAGGTTCGTATCCTTTACTGAAGCGGCAAAGGATGGGTTCAACCCACGGCATCGTTTTGGATGATATCCATGAGCTTTGTATGAGTTTTAATTGCATCTCTTTTAATTGGGTGCCTCGTAATATAAACATCGTTGTCCACCGCCTTACTAGCTATGGCAAATCTAGAAGTTAATACATGATCATTTCATATATATATATATATAATTGTAAGAGATTTCCCCCATAATGAGAGTGTCCATGTCATTGCTTTACTCTCATTTTTTAGAGCTATGGCAAATCTAGAAGTTAATATATGATCATTTCATATATATATATATATATATAATTGTAAGAGATTTCCCCCATAATGAGAGTGTCCATGTCATTGCTTTACTCTTCTTTATCTTTCTCTAACTAATTAACTTTCAATCTTACTACTCTTCTCACGTGACCATCCACTTTTTTAAAAAGGAAAAAAAAGACTCTATCTCTCCTTACTGATATTTCTTAAAAATTTCATTTTATTACTTTTTATTTTTATTTACAATAAGTTGAGCTAATTATTCTAAAGCATTTATGCACTTAGTTATTATTTATTTTTCTTTAATTAAGTACAATAAACTTAATTGATTTGTAAGTTAAATATATTTGTTTGTTTTTTCTTATAATTTTACTTATGATTTTAACATAAAATTCTCAAATAGAAAATGAATTCATAAAACCAAAAAAATAACTCAACGTGTTTAGTACTAATTTAATTGCTAGTATATATTTGTAAGTCATTTTTAGATGCATAGCTAATTGCCCTATTTTTTAAAAAAGAAAAATTACAATACTTGTAAATTTGCTACTAAAGCTTATGAGAATTTCTCTTTTTTTGTCTTTGGCCCCCCTCATTAAGTTAATTTTGGATCCATCACTCACTGATAACCCTCCTTCAAAGTCAATACATGCCACGAGACTCAATAAAAAATTATAACCATACCCAGATTACCTATTAAGGGAGCTACTCATAGTGAAAATAGCTTACAAAGGAGAACTACTTGCAACAAGATTTAAACCTTAAACCTAGGCCCACAAGAGAAACAATTCAATTCTTATAAGCTAAATCAGGTAGCTATAATTACATTAATAATATATAAGTAGTTCCCATGCTAATTACAATACATACTTACATTATGCCTATTTGGAGATACTCCCCTTCAGTTTTCATAACTTATACTCTGCAAATACTAACAACGCAAGGCATGTCCAAATTAAAGAAAACCTCCATGAGTCTTATTGGGATTGAGCAGTTTTGAATAGCTCTTGCCACTTGTTGGCATCATTTCCAGGACCTTCCCCCTGTATTACAAGAAATTTACCATAAATATTTTATAGGAAGAGAATAATATATGCCAAAAAGAACCTTCTTCATTTTATAAGTGAAGCATTTTAATCAGACATAACTGAAAACATAGCCAAAGATATAAAGCAAAGATTTGACTGACAAAAAGAATAATAAGAATTGCATATAATGATAAAATGTGTCATTTGGATTGAAACCAAAATAGAAACACAAGTTGTTAAAAAGGAGAGTAAGAAATCTTTTTTTATCCTTGAATTATTTCTCAAATATCAGTTTGGTTCGGAGTTATTTTGTGTCACTTGAGTTCTTGAATAATTATTTTGCGCATCAAATGTCCGCATAAGCACCAAAAGTGATCATTGAAAGACTAATATAGTGGACAGAGTTCAAGGACTAAACTCCAAAGCAACATTTTAATTAATTATTCAAGGATGAAAAAGGTATTTAACTGAAAAAATAAAAAAATTGCAAATATAGGAGTACAGATACAGTCAAACAGAATACATGTATATGCTGGTTCTTTCATATTGATCATAGACTATTTGGCAATAATTAGAGCCACCTTAGCTTGGCTTTTGAAAAAAAAAAAAATATAGAAATACTTCTAGAAGTTAAAAAATCTGCTTTTGGTAAAAGCATGTAAGGATGCTTCTAAAACAACAAAAGCAGAAGCAGGTCATGGTTAATGAAAAAAAGGTATTTCTAGAAGCCAAAAAATAAAAAAGCTGCTTCTTATTTCTATTTGCACTCAAAAAGCACTTTTCATTTTAAAGCCAATCCAATGGCTCTTACTCAGTTAATAATCAATACCATATTGAAAAGTAGATTATAATTTTAAAATTCAGTGAAAGAGCTTTATTCAGAGACATGGCCAATCACCATCACTAGGACCCATCTAATTGAAAACAACAGGCTTTTCTCACAGTAGTTTCCAACAAATAAAAGCTTAAATCTAATCATTAAACACTAGCCAATCCTCAATAAGGTTGAGTTCTGTACAAATAAAAATGGGTAGAGTGGATTCATTAGAATAATAACAAAAAGAAAGATCCAATACTCTAGTTATAATGTCATATAAGAAGAAAATATAACAAGTATTAGTCCATAAAAGTATTTTATCAAATGAGACATAATAACAAAGATCAATCTGTATACTTGAAGCATAATATGTTTGTAGGAGAAACAATGCTTTAGTTTTAGATTAAACCGTTCAGCAATGATGTGTTGGTAATCAAAGTGAAGCCAAGGAAAGATATTTATGAATTAAGGACACAAAATAGACTTATCATAAAACAGAGTTCTACAAAAAGTTTGTTATTAGGTTAAATTATTCTTTTGGTCCTCATAATTTTCTATAAGTTTAGTTTTAGTCCTTATACTTCCAAAACTTATAAAACAGTCCTCAAAGTCTTCAAAAAAATTAAATTTTCGTCCTTACCATGAGTTTCCATTAAACATCCATTTTCTTCAAATTTAACAAAAGGCTAAATTATTCTTAGTCCTTATAATTTTTTAAAAGTTAAGTTTTAGTCCCTATAATTTCTAAAACCTATAAAACTATCCTTGTAGTTCTCAAAAAAATTAACATTTCATCCTTGCTATCATTGTCCGATACAAATCTCCTTTTTGTGAAGACCTATCCCTCTATGTACAAGCAACTACCTAAGTTATAATATTTAATGCTAAAGAAGAAGGGTTTGTTTGCTGGAAGGGTCTCTATTAAGTTTTCTGACTTTTCTTCTTTTGTGGAGTATAGTTGTTGGGATTTCATGCTTTGTCCAAGACAATGGAGCAGCTTCTTCTTTAGCATTCAAATTCCATAGCTTAGGTGTTTGCTTGCACACAGAAGGTTAGGCCTGTACAAAAAGGTGATTTGTATCGGACTCGGACAATGACAACAAGATAAAACTTTAATTTTTTTGAAAAATATAAGGATTATTTTATGTTTTAGAAAGTATAAAGACTAAAACTTCTAGAAAACTACAAGGACTAAAAGAATAATTTAACCTTTTTTAAAATTTGGAGGAAACGGAGGCTTTAATGGACACTAATGGTAAGGATGAAAATTTAATTTTTTGAAAACGATAAGGACTATTTTATAGGTTTTGGAAGTACAAGGACTAAAAATTAAGTTCTTCAAAATTATAAGGACCAAAAGAATAATTTAACCTTGTTATTAAATGACATTGTGTATAATGTGGCCAATCTAAGAATCATTTCCTATGATGAATAGAACGATTTCAAGTGAAGATATTGCATAATAACTTATAACTACAACATGTAAGAAGATATCTCAAAACAATTTGGAGATTATGTCATGTCATCTATGATCACATGCACTTCAAATCCACGATGACATTATTATAGACTACAATTTCCATTAGAAGTTTACCTCAACAGAGTTAATTTCATATGCGTTGCCTTCTGTGAATTCTATATCTAGTGCTTGTATGCAAGCTTCAGCAACAACAATTCTGCTGGCTTCTCCAACAAGTTTATCTCCTGAAATCCCATTGTCAAATGCTTTACATGAAAGATAAAGAAAATTAAAAGAAATAAAAGAAAAACTCACCAACCATAGTATAAAACAATCCTATAGAACTATCCACTACACTGACCTATTCTCCCCATTATTAACATGAATTCCCACTTGAATATAATTTAGAAACTTAATTGCCCTTATAATTGGGTGCACCCAAAATACTATGAGTAAGAAAATTTTATAAGGATTTTGATTATTCATACCTAGTTTTTACCACTCTAACCAGTACTAATCATTTGTTCATCCAGAATTAAATGTGTCACCTAGATTTGACTGGAAAGAAAATAAGTTAGAACAGAATCATGGATCTCAGAGAGCAGAACTGAATTCTTATGAGCAAGTCAGACCAAATTCAGATGATATCCAAATATGTTGAACTGATTTATCAAGAACAGTTTTATAAAAGTGAAAGAGAAGGTTAAAATTAAGTGACAAAGTGATCAACTGCTGATTAATTCTTTTGCCCTGAAACTGTTGCTGATTATCTTCTTCTGTTACAACAGATCTCCTTGTGTCTCTGTATATATTATTTTCCTTATAAATGCTGATTAGTTCTCAGTTGTTCTGGTTTATGAAGTGGGAGGGCGAAGTTGTTTGGTGCTACTTGATCTCATTAATCTTACAGTAATTATGGATATGGATATTTACTATTTTCAGTCAATATAAACCTATTATATGCTTGTCCAAGTAAACAATGCAAAAACTAAGTTATTAGTACCATAAGCTCAAACTGCAGCTGGTATCTAGTTTTGAGACACCACTAGCACCAACCATATAACAAAATATGATCTTTGAGATTGTGGATATGATTTTTATCAACAACAATACCGCCAACTATAAGGAATTCCTCTTCTTGCATTTGAAACTTCCTAAATTGTAAGCAAATGACATAATTAATTTCTAATATATTATATCCACACTCTACTTCTAGTAGCCTTTCTAGTGTGCATCAGCCAAAACGCTTATTAAATGAACAAGAAAAAGATACAATCCTTGTTGTGCCATATATGGCTACGGTAATAAGAATTATCCACATACCTTTACCCATTAGAACAGCTCGTCTTTGCCCGGCTGTTGCTTTGAGTAGAGTGTTTAGATCATATGATGTGTATGGTCCATCAGTCAACCTTCCAGCTCTGACATTCATTTACATGCGCTATAAGGAGAGTATTAAAAATTAAGAACAAACTACCACAGAACCCAAAACAATAAGCTTTCTACCCACCCATTAAATGAGTCATAATTTATCTTACCTTATTATAGTAAATGGAAGGCCAGAACTCCGGAGAAAATCCTCCCCCATCTTCTTATACTTGAGGACACCAAAAAGATTCATGATGCTACATGATAAAAGAGCATTAAGTACATGAGATAAAATTTAATGAAGTCATATTTACCAAACAAGATAAACAACGTATGTCCCAGAATAATTTATGTCAAAGATAAACTGGAGCTCTATTAAGTGACATTTTGAATGGAGCATGCACAGCCCAGACTTTTGAACATGACAGCTAGTTTACTTAGTGTATTAAAAGCACTTAGCTTTCTCAATTCTGAAATACTGCTCACTTTCAAAACGCATTGTCACATAATCTGAATCTAATTAAGCAATGTTCTATCACTATTTGCAATGATCTTCAAGTTTAAGTAGTTGGGCATAGGACTTGTTGGCGACTGAGCTCAATTCCCCCTGATGTTCCTTCATGTTGTATTTCAAGTCTCAACAGACTTATGTAAAGATCCAAACAGCAAAGATAAAGAGAGAACTCACTTCCAAACAGAGATTCATAAATAAGAATATCAATGTTGATGGCTCCTATTCAGAATATTAGGTGACAAGGAAAACAATTTTCATTCAATGAATAGAAAACAGGTTTGAAGAGCCATTCTACATTATCAACATGTACCATTGAAGAAAGAGGCAAATATGCTTGTGCTAAACAGAAAGAGTGGGAAGAACATGGTTAGAGAAATTGGGATTGCAGACAAGGTAGTTTTTCATGAATTATTTAGTAATGCCAACTGCAAATGGAGTCATTGAATGTTTTGATGGTTTCATTTTAGTATGGTTTGTGAACAATTTTTCCAATCACCAGACCAAACCAAGAAGCAATAGCAAGGAAGAAGTAAGCTTCAAGAAACTGAAAAGGTTCACTCAGAAGGGAGGCTCAACAAGTCAACTTCATGCCGCAGAATGGAGCTGATCATATTAACTGAGGCTAGTATTAAGCTTTCTACAGGGGTCTATCGAGGGGAATTCATAACCAAATAGTACTTAGGTAAACAACTGGCTTAGAGCCATGAAGAATAAGACTTCCACTGGGAGGTTGGTCTGACTCCAAGTAAAGCCCCTAGAATTAAAAAGAGAAAGAGAGAGTGATCTCTTTAAATTTGGCATGAAGCAGAACAAGTACTCTTGTTGACTGGCTATTTATCAACTTACAACTCAAGTAAAATGAATTATTGATCCGTTTATCTGTTTTAAACATAAAGAAGGAAATCCCAATTTGAAGCTAAATCTTTCATTACTCTTGACTCCATGGTTTTCAACCACAGAAGATTTTTTAAGTTTATCAGATTATTCGTTAGCAAACTTATCTTCATTCATGAATTCGAAATGCTACTTTCATGTTTAGATACAGAAAAAATAGAAAGTAACTACAACCATAAAGGCCATATCAGAATTGTGAATGACTGCCCGACAAATAAAAAAAAAAAAAAAAAATTCTGATTTCCTGCAAACCATCAAATGATAATTGATACAAGAGTCAGACAATTTTTTCAGATTTAAACCAATTCTTAAGTATGCTTACCTCCAAGGTAATTCATTGAACTTAGTCACACCTATTGATGACACAAGAACGACTCTCTTGATAGAAGAAGGCAAAGCAGATACTAGATTTCTCACTCCCTCCCAATCTTCAAAAAAGTACTCATTGTTAAAAAGATTGAAAAAATAATAGAAAACTCATGAACTCTATGCACAAATACCAGTCTTCAAATAGAAGGAAGTGCTATGAGATCTTACTTCAATTACCAAACTTAGTTCTTCATCTACTTAATTTTCTTTATTTACTTGTAACATTATGTCATAGTAGAAATAATACATAATCCTGACCTACTCTTTCTGGTGTATTATCACCATCCCACCGCTTTGAAGGAAAAGCTGTTGTTCCAGTGCAGCAAATCACATGTGTGACTCCCTAAAATTCCAGAAGTGAATGCAAGAAAATAATATCAATAATCCAAAGATTATCATCCATTTTCTTATGTAGTTGAAAGAATCATCAAATCAACTGAATTAAAATCTATGGAAAGAATAAGTATTTGTAACTGGAGAACAGACCTCAAATATGGATGGGTCCAGATCCTCTTGTTTCCGAGTGTCCCCTCTAAATACCTATAACAATTGATTATAGGATAGCTGACTAAGTGATAACTAATGATTAGATAAGACAAAGAATCAAAGATAGTGATAGTTATTACCCTTTTTCTTCAACTGGAACACCTCAGAATAAATAACAGAATCTAGAAAATAAAATAGGATTGTATAAAATGAGATCTTTTCTTGTCTTTTTTTCTTTTTTTCAGCAGCAGTTATTTTCCCTTACAATGACAGTGAAATGAATTATATTTTACTTTGATTGCTGATAAAAGGTAAACATATACCTGCAGTTTCTCCCCATCTTGTTCACCAAATAGTACTGTGGCTTTCTCAGGATCCCTTAATAATAAGCGTGACTTAATATTCCGCTGGAGCAGGGACGCTACCACCAACTGCCCTGAAAAGTAGGGTAACTGATTTACAAACTTACCCAAACAAATTAATAAGTGATATGTGCGAACCATGTGATAGTTGACAATTTACTGAACAAGGCTTTTTGATAAGAAAAAATTCTTACAATATACCAGCACCTTTCCCACATACTCACACTAGTTTAGTTGGCAAAATGTGAACCATACAGGAAGAAAAAAAAAGAACGTTTAAGTAGCTCAGATAAGTTCAGATTGTACCAATAATCCTTGTCCGAGCCAGAGTGATCCTAACTACTTCGGAGATACTCCCTCCATTTAAAATTATGAGGTTATATTTGTAAAATCCTATGTTTAAAAATATAAAGCCATTTCTTGATTTTAGGGAGTAATTATGACATTTTTTCAAAAAATATCCTAACTTAAAGTCTTGTTTTGTTTATTTCCCATGCATTTGATTTAAGAGACAAAATATTAAATAAAAATACTATAGAAAGAAAGCATTTTTTTTTTTGCTATCTAACTATATTCTTTGTAGTGTAAAGTAAATAATATAGTCTTATAATTTTAACCGGAGAAGTACATAACATTACAATGTTGACAACATTTAGTTCCAATACGAGGACACAACATGGGGCAGAGCATAATCCGACATTAAAAGTCCAAAACTTTGAAAGAAAATGTTTCCCGACATTTATTTCCAAATCTGCTGACAAGGCATGGGGGCATATCACAGTCCCGTATTAAAACTAGGAAGAATTGACATATACACGCTTATAGACAATACGATAATATTTAGAACAATTGTAACAGCAGAGAAAGGACAGCAATTAATTGATCTTACCAACACCTCCTGTGCCACCAACAACGAGAACTAGTTTGGAAGATGAGGGGGTGGTTTCGTTATTCTGGGTCGACACTGAATTTTGGGATTCAACCAATTCCTCCTTAATGGCATCAACAGCCAATGGTCCTCTTCTGAAGGTTGAAGTGGCTCTAGCTGAAGCATTTTTGCGATGAAAACTCCACGTCGGAGGTAGAATCAGAGGAATTCTTTGACGGGAGTGTGGGAAATTTTCTGGGGCGGGAAAAAGTTGAATTGGGTAGAAAGGGAGTTTAGAAGCCATGAATACACTCTGCTGTGGAAGAGAAGCACAGCAGGTACAATTAGTGGTTAATAATTTCAAGTCTGTAGCCAAGCAACGAGGTTGCTCCATTGGATTCGCGATATTTGGCTCCAAATATATGTGGAGGACAAAATTCCGATTTTTTCTTTTATTTTTTAAGCTGAAAAAGAGATATTTTAAGTTTTAAATACCAATAATAATCATGGTTCTGGAAGATAACGGAAAGAACCAACTTAAGTTCGCAAGAACAAAAGAAAAAATTCATTAAATCAGCGGATTCACATATTTCCTTTCACATTCTATTTTAGTTAAAAACTCTTTGTAGGAATGTTGCAAAAATTTTTTATTAACTACTTTAGTTAAATATAAAATTAAGTAAATGATCTAAATTTTAAATTTTATTTTATCGTCCAACAAAAACATCTGATTATATTAAAAGTAGGAGTCCAATCAAAAATAAAAAAGAGAGTAGGAGTATCCTTTGGGCGTATTCGGTAAATAGGATAAAATTAGAAAATGTAACATCCCATTTTTACTTTCAAGTTGGTGAGAACACTTTCCATTGATATCAATTCACAAGGGAGATTGAAAATAAAAGTTTTGGTTTCAGGTGGGCAGCTTTCAGGCTTTGACTGCTTACTGTCCTGTTTTTGCAAAATGTGAAAACATGGTGTAAAAATATTCAAAAATCATGAAAATCTCCAGAATTCAATTTTAACGTGTCCAAAACATGTGGGAAAAATTTTGTAGAAAATTTCATTGATTTGATGAGTCAATTTAGCAAAGTTTGTAAATTGTCCTGTTTACAGGTAAAAATCCTGAAATGTAATTTTGAAGAATTTTCTGTATTAATTGGCTAAGCCAAAAATTCTGAAATTTGGTATGCATGAAGTATATTGTTTCATGAGATTGGAAAAATAATTTCATGTAATTATCTCGTAATTTTAAGGTATTAATAGTTCGTGATCTCAAGTTGGCCAGAAAACAAAATTTCAGCACAAGGTGCACAAATCAATATTTATCATTTCTATGAGTCACATGAGTACATGGTATACACGAATTAAATGTCCATTATAAAGTGCTCTAGATATGATTCAAATTACATCACATAACCTCAAACATTTATTACATAAGGTCATCAATAATTACATAGAAAACAACCAGCAACACAAGCTATTCTTGATTTACCTCTTTTGAATCTTTACCTGCATAAATCACCACACTAATAATATGAGAAATCAAGGATTTCCCAGTAGTTAGTCCATCCAAACAAGGCTCAAGGATGCCATAAACTGAGGTTAATTCGAAGAAATTACAAAGAAAGAGGCATAACCAAGCTTAGGGATCGTTATAGACATCATACATGGGTTGGTGCGCCCTTTTGGCACCACCGCTTGTTGAAGCATGATTAGTGCGCCCTTTTGGCACTAATCATTCATTATGTCCATAGATGTCACCTTTACTTTCATTTTTGGCACACCCCTACCTCAAGGTTACACAACTTTCTTCATACTCTTCTCATAACACTTTGTGAGTTTGCATGCTTCTTTTTAGGGCAGAACATATATAGCACTAAACCATCATAAAAACAGCAATCCAACATCCATTCACACACACAAAAGGACATTAAAACATAGTATATAAGTGACAAGAATTAGCAATAGCAAGAGTGCAGAAATTTCATCACACAAGCACACCATAACCTATGCTTGAATTAAACTAACTACCTTGTTTCTTCAATTCCTTCTTGTACAACTCTTAGCTTCCTCTTCTATGGTCTTTATAGCAGCCTCTCCTTCTATTTAATGCTATTTAATAGCTTATCTAAGTGGTTGAAGATACAACACTCCTTATGCTTCAAAACACGCCCTTCTCCTCCTTCTTTCACACGCCCTTCTCCGCCTCTCTTTCTCTTTTATTTTCTTTTCTTCCCTCTTCAGCTCCCTTTCTTGCCGCCTTTCCCTTGCTCTAGACTTTTCTAAATTTTTATTTTATTCCTCCTCCTTAATTTATTATTTTCCTCCACAAATATCATGATATTTACACAATTATGCAATTACTAGTGTCATGTTCCTATTGGTTGGTGCTTTGACTAATTTCATGCAAGTGTTTGGAGTCCATTTACATGGGAGTGGCGTGGAAACCTAGAGGAAAGGCTGCTGCCTTCTTGGTTCTATTGGAACTAGGTCCTTCTAATGCAATTAGCTTAGTCTAGTTCCCCTCATTCCATTTAAACTAGTTGTTTCTTGCTTGTAGTTATTTATGAATGTGCAACTAGTTATCAAAGTCTTGTTCAATTTGGTCCTTATGAATGAAATGACATAATTCTAATTACACATATTCATGCTAAGTATTAAATTTTTACTTGTCACCAACATGCACATAAAATCATACATATGGTTCAATTAGGTGATCCAATTAGGGGATGTTACAGAAAACATCATAAAGTAGAATAGAATAAAAATATAATAAATTTTTATCTTATTTAATATTTGATACACATTGAATAAGAGCACCATTAGTCGTACAATTGAGAAAAATTTCGTATCTTAATTTTTATATTATATTTGTAGTTACACATTATTTTTTTCTTTATATAACTTACATAACTTTTTTTTTTTACTTGTATAACTCTTAAAAAAATTTCAAATAGATCTCATGAACTATTATATATTTTTTTATCTTTCATCCATATACTAGTATATGTTTTTTTTTCCCTCTCATAAATCTCTTCTTTCTTCTTATCAAATAGTATAATTGGACTTTTTTTTTCTTATGCAATATTTTTCAACTATAAAACTCTCTCCCTTCTCTCCTCCAACTCATTTCCCTCTATCAGTGAACCAAAAGAGTATATTATTATACAAACTTATGCAACACTTAAATAATTATCACTAGAGGTGGTCTAACTTATCATATAATATTATGTTATTTAAGATATATCATATAATATTAGGATATAATATAATTAGTGTGAAACTAACAAAATTACATATTTTTTAAAAAATAATTCTTAATATATATATACACATATATTGAAAATACTTCCCTTAAATATTTCAATCTTTTAAAAAATTGAAAATATTTTTTTCTGTTTAATATTTTAATAATTGAATAAAATTCGATTGACCTTTTTTCATAGAAAGTTCTTTATTTAATAGTTTGTTCCAAATATTTTAATATTTTGCCGAGGCAATGACAATGCCCACATAGAAGTCAAATGACAAACTTTGGCATCTTTTCAACCTTCAAGAACTGAGGTGTCCTTAAAACCAAAGATGGAAATTACTGCGAGTGGCATTGACTCTGCCAAACGAGAGTCAATAGCGATGACGGCAATTACTGCGAGTCGCATTTTGGGTTGAGATTCAATTGCCGCCGGTGGCAGTGTCGGAACTGTGATAGGCGCTGGGCTTTCTATCCCATTGACAGTGCTATAACTGCAATAATGGAAGAAGAAAGAGGAGTACTGGGGGTTTTCACTAAACTGAGTTTAAAAATATTATTTACAAAAATAGATTTCATTTAAAATTATTTACGAAATTAGATTTTTAATAAAAATATTTTAATTTATTCTCAAAAAAGACAAAACACCAAAAATTAAAGTCAAAATATTATAAGACAAAACTGTTGTAAATATTTTAATTTTTGAATACTTATTTAATGAAATATTTTTAAGGTTGATTCAGTATTTATTTATTTATAATTTATTAAATAAACATTATTTTTTTTAGAGTTAGGGTTTCACTTTCTTTGTATACATATACCTTTTGGTGGACAAATAATTGATAACTTTTGGAGACATTATACTTTCTCTTCTCTCAACTCCACTCGACTCATTCTCTGTATCTATTTTTCTATCACACACTATCAGCATGATTCTCTAACCATTTGGGTTATTTTGCTTAGATCTAGAAAATTGATATGCTGCAAGAAAGATTGCTCTGTGAACTTTTTTTAGAACCTAATCGCAATAAGGTATGGGAATTGCTTCTTTTATTATTTTGTTCTTTTTGCACTTTGACTTCCAGTTTCAACAAATTGAAAACAAAGAGAACACTTACTATGATAAAAGGCACGGGAATTGCTTCTATCGTTAGAATTTTTCCAACAATTTCATTTTTTCTATTAATTAAATAGAACAATGATTAATTAAATAGTTTTTCGTCTTCATCATGACAGTAACATGGGATGCAAGCTTTCATGCTGTTTTTCTCACATTAAAGTCAGAATTCCATTGCTAGTACTTGTTTATATTTTCTCTTCACTCTTTATACACATTCTTTGCTTCTTCTCGACCATAGATGGTTTATAAAAGCCATATATGGTCATGAAGAAATATCTAAATTAAATAAAAGTGATGTCACATCTTGAGTATGGAGATAATTTAATTTCTTTATTATTTGATGTGTCCGTCCAAAAGTATGAGACATTCAATTTCTTGATGTCACGTCCACAAGTATGAGGCAATATGATTTTTATAATATACCTCATCCAAAAGCATGAAGACAATTCAATTTCTAGATATGCCACACTCGGAAGTATGAAAGTAATTATTTTTGAAATTGTTTGTCAAGCCTCATCCTAAAGTATGAAAAATTTAGTTTCTTTTATATGTCCTGAAATATAAGACAATTTATTTCATATGACAAGTCTCGTTTATAATTTTGAGATAATTTAATTTTTCTTATATGTCTCATCCTAAAGTATGAGAAATTTTGATTTTTTTTGACATGTATCGCCCATAAGTATGAGACAATTTAATTTAATTTCCTTAGTGTCTTTTTTCCATTTTACTTTTGTCATGCTTTAAATTAATTTGTCATATTTTCAGTTTATTTTTATTTTCATTGTTAATGGAATATGAAGTGAATCCTAAATTATCCACATAAGCCATAAAGTGGATCATGAAGCAATTCACATACATCATAAAGTATATCATAAACTTATCTATGTAAATTATAAAATGGATCCCGAAGCTATCCACATAAGTTGTAAAACTAAATAATGCCTTCATTAGATCTTGAAGCAATCCACATATGGTGTGAAAGTGGATTTTGAAGATATCCACTTAGACATAGAGTAGATCTTGAAGTTATCTACATACGCTCAATTACTTCTTCTTCTTTTTTTTTTTTATTTTGATTTGCATTAATTTTCTTTTGCTTCTTTTTCCTTAATTTTGGTTCTTGAAAAATGTTGGAAGTGTGAGTCCATTTATAGTTATGTGTCTAAAAGAACCATAACATAAATATATATTGGCTATATAAGTTTAGAAGAACTATAGCATGATCACATGTTAGCTATGAGTCCAAAAGAATCATAGCATGACACACATTGATTGTAAGTCTAAAGAACTATAGTGCTTGAGTGCACATTAACTATGAATACAAAAGAACCTTAGCAAGATATTTGCCAATCTCAATCCAACAAAATCTAAATGACTATAAGTAAATGATGTAAGTAGTTTATGGTTCATAAGAACCATATCAGATGTTATATATTAGTAATCCATGATCCAGAAGAACTATAGAATATATAGACTTCTATGAATATCATGTGATTTTTTTTTTATACATCAATTTTGACTACATGAAATTTGTAGTTTGTTATCCGCAAATCTCTTAATTGATTTGTTATCTTTGATATGAAAGTTTCAAGGCCATATATCTCTTGATGTGAAAAAGAATTTATATTCCTCTTTCATTACTTTCTTTGAATTTAAATTAACACCTTCTAGTTAGGAATGTGATTTCTCTCAAATAATTGCTATTGGTTTTTGAATTAGATTCTATCATTTGCTTTCGTGTTTTTGAAAATTTGATTTTGTTCTACTTTGTGAAATATCATTTTGATTTTGGAACACCTTTAATAGTGATTGGAAAATGTGGAAGGGTTCTTAGTTATACTTAACTATAGATTTAGCTACTCGAGCAATCATTTTAAATGGCTTCCTACTTTTCAAAGATAAAAGCTTAACGTCTTCTACTTTATATAGCTTGTATCTTCACCTCTTCTCAACAAATAGGGGCCATGAAGCTAATGGGAATATTTTAAAACTCCTATGATGCTATAACATAGCGTTGCATTAGCCTATTCTATCCTTGCAAATTGATCTTTGTGAAGCACTATTGCTTCAATGTGTTTTTAGCATGCAACGGATATGAAATTAACCATTATTACACTTACTTGTGTACACATAATATTTTTGTTCCACTTACTTACACATAATATATTGGTTTTACTACAAAATAGGGTGTGCTAATTATCATGGAAATTAGAGGTTGTCATATTTGTTTGTGATACAAAATCTTTAATTGATTGGATGTCATGAAATGAATATTCCCTCACTTTATACATAAGGGATTCATTTTTCAAATTGGTCATTTAAAACACCGTTTCCCTTTATTTCGTGCATTGAGATTGAACGTTAAATTTACCTTATTTAAAACTATGATATTGCAAGATGAGAACATGAATATTTTCTATTATTTTTCTCTATTCCTTGAAGTGAATGGAACAATATTAAGAAATATGGGTGTACACATGATAATAGTGTGTGAAATATTCTATCCACCAGAAGTGGGAGAACAATAATAAAAGGTGGTGAAGAGATGTTTGGAAACTCAATATTATTGTGGCATGAAAAGGATTTTTAAGTTTGTACTTATTGTACACCCAAACATCTTCTAAATCCTTTGAAAGCATCAATGAAAGGAAAGGAGTAAATATTGACTTCATTTTCAACTAACAAGGTGCTAGTTTTGATTATAGTCATAAAGGTATTAAAATCATTTTATCCCCTAGAGGTGATGGAAGTATCTGTAAGTAATTTTATTTTAGTTTTACCTCTAATGATTTTGATATATTATGCAATGCTATATTATTTTTATTGTACATAAATAATGTTACTACTATATTCAATATTACGAAGATAATTAAGCACTCTTAAAGAGTTGAAGAAATAGAAATCATAATTAAAAGCTCATGAAGAGTTAGTAAATATTTACATTGAGAAATTATATGCATTTTCTCAATTTGCACTACATATATACAATTGAAACATATGTTATTGTAAACCAGAAGTTTACAAGTCAAAATAAGTTTGTTTTATTTAGCATGACTGGTTGAGTCATCCTGAGTCAATAATGATGCAAAAGTAATTGAAAAAAAATCATGTGAACTTTCATTGAAGAGCCAAGAGTTTCTTCAATCGAAATGCTTAATTTCTCATATGCTATTTGTTCCCAAAGAAAATTTATTTGCATTAGCAAAAGTGAGAGTGAACCCCTCATCTTTTAGAATATACACAAGGTGAAAATATTTATGGGCTTGTAGACCTACCAAGCAGATCATTTAAATACTTCTTGATTTTAATTGATGCATTTAACTAAATGATCCCATATTTGGGTTAACTCATAACCTGAAGTTTATGAGGTTATTTGTTCAATGGATTGAGTTAAGAGTGTAATGCCTTAATTATATCTAGTTGAGCAACACATCTAGTTAATGCTAGTGAATTGACTCTTCAAGTTGACTATTAGAATACATAAAATAGACTTGCAGGTGCCTAAAATTAATTGCAAGACCATTACTTATGAAATCTAAACTTCCAAAATTGATTTGGGAACATGTGATTATTCATGTTGTAACATTGATTTGCATCATGCCAACAAGTTATTTGAACCCCCTCTTATAATTGGTTTATAGTCAGGAGCCAAGTATATCCCAACTATGAAATTTTAAATGAGTTGTTAATTGCTCCACCACAGTGTACTAAGATGGGACCTCAATAGAGGTTAAAAACACATGTTGGATATAGATCTCCACATATAAGTGAAATATAGAGTCACTAAAAGGATATTTATTTGTGGCTTAGTTCACCATTTATCTTTTTGATAAATCATATATTCCAATATTAGGGGGGAGAGAATAAGCGGTTGGAAAAAGAGAATATTCAAAATGAATTACACATTGATCCTCATGCAAAGCAAATATGAACCAGAAGTTCATATGATAGTTCATTTGTATAAATTGCCATATGCATTACTTGACTAGTAAGAGTGACTAAAATTATGTGTACCAACTACTACTGCTTCAATCAAAGTATAATTACAAACACAAGAAGAATGACAAACATACTAGTTCCAAATATAAAATCCTTGAAAAGAAAAGGAGCTAAGAATCAAAAATGGTCAAATAGAGGATAAGGTAACTCTAAAAGAGTCCATAGACATAATTAATGTTTTAGTTTCAAAGGAAACTTAGGTACTTGAAAGCCATGAAAATAAAGAGATTTTTATTGAATATGATGGAACCAGAATGAAATCAATATTGTTGACAATGTATCTCATATAATGTAGCGCGCTATGTGATAAAAGATATTGAGGATCATTAGTAAAAGTCTGTAGAGAAAGAAATGATTGGCCAAAAAATAAAAAGATGTAATTGAGGTTCACTTAAAAAGTAAAAATTTTAGGACCTACAGTCTATGCACCAAAAGTGTAAAGCCAGTTATAGATAAATGGGCCTTTGTGTGAATACAAAAGAAAAATTATGCTCAAGGGTTTTTCACAAATAACTGGCATTGATTTTGAATTGATATACTCAATTGTGGTGAATGCAATTATCTAATGATACTTATTTAGTTTGGCAATACATGAATGACATTATTTGTGTCAAATGAATATTGTTATAGTCAACTCATTTAATAATGACATCCATAAAGGATTTGATTTGTTTGAAACAATTTATACAATCGTTTGAGTTAGTATTTCTTGAAAGAAATGTATGGAAATGATCCATTTGTCCAAATTTCTATCAAAAATTTAATATTAAAACTTTCAAAGAGCTTCCAAAGCTATAAATTACTTATAGAGAGAATTTGTATCAAAGTGCTTATATAGTAGAAGTGCAAAAGTGATTTTATATATATAAATTATATTTAGTATGATTGCTAAATGCAAACATATATTCTTATTAGAACTCATGAGAATGGTAATGAAATATTTGGTCCTGAAATACCAAACCTTAGTACAATTTAACTAGTTCGTCAATATGGCAATCTAGCAAATTTGTTACCATAGCATTAACTTCTGCAATATTTGAAGGATCTTGTACAATATTAGAGTTTGTCAACATAAATAACTTGATTGATACGTACTGTACTCTTTTTTCCCTTCACCATGGTTTTTTCCCATTAGGTTTTCTTGTTAAGGTTTTTAATGAGGCATGATTTGATTGCATATACAAAGAATTGTGCACTCTTTTCCTCACTAGGTTTTTGTCCCACAAGATTTCTTCTAGTAAGGTTTTTAACGAGACACCTTCTTTGGTAATGGGCATTTAAGGGGAGATTGTTATAAATATTTTGATTTTTGGATGCCCATTTAATGGAATATTCCTTAGGGCTAACTCCGCATTTATTTATTTGTAGTTTATTAAATAAACATTATCCTTTCTAGGGTAAGGGTTTCACTTTCCTTGTGTATATATAGCCCTTTGTTGGATGAATAAATGACAACATTTGGAGGTATTATACTTTCTCTTCTCTCAACTCAACTTGACTCATGCTCTGTCTTTATTTTTCCACATCAAAAACTTCATTTTTATATGCCAAAATGTCATATTTTCAAGCAAAAATGCTAAAAATGCATGGCATTTTGCTTGCAAAAAATAGCATTTTGGCTTGTCATTTTGTTTGTGTGGTGTTTTGACCTTGATTCTAATTTGTGGCATTTTACCTATTCAAGAATAAATTAAAATATTACTTGGTAAATAATTTTAAATGGAAACGAGACACCTTTGGTAATGGGCATTTAAGGGGAGATTGTTATAAATATTTTGATTTTTGGATGCCCATTTAATGGAATATTCCTTAGGGCTAACTCCGCATTTATTTATTTGTAGTTTATTAAATAAACATTATCCTTTCTAGGGTAAGGGTTTCACTTTCCTTGTGTATATATAGCCCTTTGGTGGATGAATAAATGACAACATTTGGAGGTATTATACTTTCTCTTCTCTCAACTCAACTTGACTCATGCTCTGTCTTTATTTTTCCATATCAAAAACTTCATTTTTATAAGCCAAAATGTCATATTTTCAAGCAAAAATGCTAAAAATGCATGGCATTTTGCTTGCAAAAAATAGCATTTTGGCTTGTCATTTTGTTTGTGTGGTGTTTTGACCTTGATTCTAATTTGTGGCATTTTACCTATTCAAGAATAAATTGAAATATTACTTGGTAAATAATTTTAAATGGAATCTATTTTTGTATACAATGTTGAGTGGGTACCTAGAATAATAAAAAACCAAGAGTAGTGGTGTTGAGGGAAGATGGGGTACAGGGTGAGAAGGGAAAGAAAATTCTTATCCTATCCTCTCAATTCTAACTTAGCACTCCCCTTAAGATAAAATTTCAACTATGGTAGTGGGATAGGATCAGCAATAGAATAACTTTATCATATCTTATTAGTTCATCAAATAAAAAATAAAAATAGGATATGATAAGTTATCCTATCATATCCTCTTTATCAAGGGCACTAAAAAAATACTTTAATGTAAAAAAATAAAGAAGAAAGAAAGAAGTTAGGATTATATCACAAATAATAGTGGAAATCACGAAATCATAATTATCTTTCTTTTTTAAACATTCTTTGTTGTTGGATTATTATTAAAGCTTTGGCTCTTGGCCTTAATCACCAAAATGTTTTTTTACATTAGACATAGGTCTAAATTTAATATAATACTCATTAATTTTGAGGATGAACTTAACACTAACTATCCACAGACTAAATGCTAACAACGCAATGCACAATTGTAGTTTAATGAACTTTAAATTAATAACATTTTAATGAAAGAATAGGAACAATCCTCATACACACACTTCAAGTAATCTATAGCATGTATGAAGTAGAAAGTTTAGAATTACCTAAAACAAAACTAGATTTCATGTTGATAGAAAACGAGAAAGAAAACTATTCTTGGAAAGCAGTTATAGTCTCTTGGCCACAATGTGTAGATCACGAACATGTTTCTCAATGGGTAGTAGCATGTATATTTATGGTAGAGATTAGAGACCCTCCATGATAACCCCAATGGGCTACAGGGTTAACCTACCCATCAATAGCTAACCTAATATCATGCCAAGTAAAAAAGTCTATTAAACATAAGAGTAGCCTAATAGATATACAAATCACATACATATTTTGGCTTATATAATTATACTCCCATAATTGACATAATATTGAATCTAGGTTTTAATAGAAAATTGATTAATGTCAATCCACAATTCAGCATTCTCCCACTTGGACTATGAATCATGAGTTTTAAAGAAAATTCTCTAGAGTCAATGCCAATGTAACCACAACAATATGTCAATTATGTGAGTGAGCACCATGACAAAACACAACCCTCAAATCAAAATGAAGCAACAAACACCCAACACTATAGAAATTGTGTCTGATAGGGTCACTAACATCATGTAGACCAAAGTACCACACCTCAAATGAATTGAGTAATGTGAACAACTAGAATTAAGACATACACCACAAGGAAGATCCAAGTGCAGTCCTAAAATGCCCAATGATAAGTGTATTTTTGTGCACTTATTTGTGGTATTTTCTTGTCTAGTAATGCAGATAATAAAATAATTTAAGATTAGAACTTAATGTGTTCTTTTTTGTCATTTTCAAGTCTTAATTGCCCTTAAAAGCAAAAAAGAAGTGAATTTACAGAGATTTGGGCATAAAATCAATGTTTTTTAGGAGATTTCAATTACATGAGTTAGAACTACATGGAGTATAGAGGATTACATGACTATGTAATGCCTCACTTATGTGGCCTGTACAATTTGAGCTAGAGAAATTACATGATTTGAGGAAAATAATTACATGACATGTAAAGAGCCCACCTAAGTTATGTAGTATGTTGAAGCAATAGTTATGATTGTCAAAAAGCAACTATACAGGCAAATCTAGATTACACACTGTGTACTTAAGCCATGTAATTCAGTTTTTTTTTTTTTTTTCTATAAATAGCTGAAGCATGTTTTCGTGAGCATCTTTTGTCATTTTTTAGTTCTTAAAATAGTTTTATTTCAAAGCTCTACAATAGAGGAGGGGACTGCACAAAATTGGCTAAATCTTGAAGGAGAATTCAACAAAGCCTGAAGCTCTCTTGATAGATGAGATTCATTCACTCCCTACCTCTGTTCTTTTGTATTTTCTTTTGTTTTTATTGTAATATGAGTAGCTAAATCCCTTAGAGTCCGGAGATGATGAGATTGATGTAGTATATGCTATGGATTGGTGAATTTCTCATATTACCTTTGTGAGTTATGACTATGATGAGTTTCTAATGAAAATTATTGAGGATATGCATGTTGTACATGTGGTTTTTCTGAATCTAATAGAGTTGATTTTGACCAATACTTGAGATTCCATTGATAGATCATGTATCATAGTGGATCCTAGACAATTCTACTTTGAGAGACTGGGATAAAGGGGGGTTTTGGCATTAAATTCTAATGAATTTTGGGGGGATTCAAGTGCGTGAAGTTATTTTGGTAAATTGAGTAAGGTGAACCAAGCCGGTTTAGTTTCCAAAGTGTCAAAAGTTCTTTAGGTGGACTCAGTCTTTGGACTTTACATTAGGAATTTCCACTAGCCTAATTCACTTACATAATTTAAGAATAAACCAATCATAAGTTGCATGAGATCAATTGAATCATTCCCTATGCCTCACTTTTATTTTATTAGTTTTCATCTAATTTCTATTTGCTATTTGTAACTTTATTTTCATCTTTGTTGCTTGATTTAGTTTCAACATTTATTTTCATGTTTTATGCTCTGTTGATTCTAATTCCGGGTAGATAGATTGAGGAATTTGAGTAAGCATACTTATCAGTGATCCTTGAGTACGACTTGGTACTTACTATCAAATATACTCTTGATGAATGCACTATCGTGTCCTCATAGCCAATAGAAAATATTGACCTTTATAAATTTAAAACTTGGGCTTTGAAGAGAGGACGTAACAAATTGTTGGCATTGTTATCGGGGTTCAATAATTGGTAAAATGCTGAAAGAAGTTCCAATCTAGATTATCTATTTATATTTTTGTTGTAGTGTAAATTTACTATTATTAGTTATTTTCCTTTTTAGTCAAATTTAGATTTATGTATTCCTTATTTTGTTTTATTTTTATGCATTTTTATTTATGACACAAGGATCAATAGCTATTGATCCATGTCTTTTGAGAATTTTCTCTGATTACACGGGGTAAGCTTTTTGAGTACACACAATGTACTATGCACCCCAACAAACCATGCAATTGAAGTCTAATTCTGTGATTGTAATTTTCTATTGATTCTTGCTTCTAATAGCTATAACAACCTATTCCATTTCTCTCAACCTGTTTCTAGTGCATGACTAGAAGTAGTGCAAGGGAACTCTTGGAATTTAATCCAAAAATTTAAGAGTTTTGAGGAAAAACAAAAGAAATTCCATTGCACCATCTTCTTCTCACTCTAGCGCATTTATAAATTCTAAACCAAACTTGGAAAACTTTAAACATGGCTAAACAAAGGGAAAAGACTATGGGGGACTATGCAAGAGCTAGTTGGGACAACAATGGTTCAACCATATTAAGACCTCTTGCACAAGCTAATAATTGGGAAATAAAACCACAAATTATTCAAATGATCCAAAATATGTGCCAATTTGAGGGATCACCTAATGAAGATCCACATGCTCATATAGTAGTTTCCTAGAGATCTGTGACACTTTTAAGCATAATGGGATATCAGATGATGTGGTGCATCTTTGTTTATTTCCCTTTTCCTTAAAGAATCAAGCTAAGAGCTAGATTACTTCTTTACCACTGAACACTATCACCATGGGACATTCTAAGTAACAAATTTTTAGGTAGATACTTCCCTCCCACTTGTATTGCTAATTTACACAATGCCATCTTTGCACTTAGGCAAGATGAGAAAGTCTTTATTTTATGAGGCTTGGGAGATGTGGAAGGACCTCCTTAGGAAATTGATACAGCCCTCTAGGGCGCGATGCTTAGGAATTGATCATAGATTGAAACCAAAGAAGTTGAGCCCAAAACAAGCTATGACAAGAGAACCTTTAAGACTAAAATCTCTAGCTTAGAAACCTTGATATAGATGATTGCAACCCACGAAGGTGTAAAAAACAATGGAATTGGAGGGTGAAAGCCACAAAGAGATTGTCACTCTCTTTGACAAGTTCAAATGTTTACAGAGGAACAAAGAACACACAAGCTCACTTGTGGAAGAAACTTAATTTTTGTTCAATTGGAAAAATGCATGTACAAAATTGTTTTTGCCTCCTTTAAATAGGTAGGCTACAAGAATAAGTAAACCTAATTTGAAATATAAGGCTATGAAATAAAGACTCAAATCTAATGGCTAATAATGTCTCAAAGTCATAATACAATTAGGAAAACAACTACTAATTAAAATCCCTAAAAAAATAGAGAAGGGAAAATAAGAAAAAACTGAAATAAGAAAAATCTAATAAATAGAACATCACTTTAGTCATTCTTTCCCGAGCTTAGAATTGATGTGACTTTTAGACCCTTAAGATGGCAGAATCAGCAAATGTCATAAACATAAAAGTTGTAGTTCCAGATCTTAGCTTTCAAACACCTCAAGAATGAACTGAATCCAATTTTCAGGCAAAGTGTAATTCTCATTTTACTGCACAGTGCTTAGAGAACCTGAAATCTGGACTTCAAGTTGGACTGAACCCATCTTCAATTCATTGAAGACAAACAATCCATTGTGGCCTTGTGTAAACTCCACCTCGATCTTCTTGGACATATATCTTAATGATTGAGTTCTTCATCTACTTGTTTGAACTTTCTAAGTCTTGATTTGTACATTTGGAAGTTGATCTTCTTGAATCTCCATCTCTTATGATTTGCCTATTGTACACTTCAACAAAAATCATCTATCCGTAAGTATGGGCACTTGGGGGTGCTTCAGAAATGTCCTCACCATGGTCTTGATTTGGGAGTGCAAATGCAAACCTTCAACATTGGGTTACTCTACTCATTTAAGCAACTCATTGATGCTTCCATTGGTGGAACTGCAAACAACTTCACTCCTAGACATTTACAAGATCTAGTAGAGAGCATTGCCATGAACAATTATTCATGGGGGTTTGTGAGAAGTAAACCTACGAGTAGGGGTGGTGGTGTGCACAATTTGGATTATGTTAAGGCCCTAGAAGCTAAATTGCAAGCTCTCACTATAAGCAGTGATGAGTCTCAATCTTTAGCCCCTAGATGTGAATCATGTGGTGGACCACATTTTTCATGTAAATGTCAAATGGTTAATACTACTCAATTGGAGGAAGTGGATCATGTAGGTAACAAGAATGTAGAGAATTCATATTCCAATACTTATAATTTGGGATGGAGGAACCATTCAAATTTTTCTTGGAAGAATCCAAAAACTTATACCTCAAATCCTACCAACCAACCAACCTTCAAGACTCCTTCATCTAAATCCTCTAAACTTGAGACCATATTGACCAAGACCTTGATGCTTATCTTAGGAACCTGCAAAGCCAAGTGGGCAAAGTACTTAAACTAGTTAGTAAGAGGACCCCTAGCTCTTCTACTAACAAACCTCTTGTAAATGCACAAGAGCACGCCAAGGCTATATCTCTAAGAAGTGGAAGAGAGTTGAAGTGGAAATAAAGGAAGAAGCAAAGATCGAAAGAGAAGAAGAAATTCAAGAGAAGGACAAGGAAGTCAAAGATGAGAACAAGAAAGAAGAAAATCAAATTCCTAAATATAGACCTCCTATTCCTTATTCAAAAGTGGTCAAGAGGCAAGAGCAATAAGAGAGATTTGACAAATTTCTTACACTATTTAAGCAATTGCATATCAACATTCCTTTTGTTGAAGTTTTGACTTAAATGTCGAAATATGCAAAAATCATAAAAGCCCTTGTATCAAATAAGAAGACATTGGAATAGATATCCATAGTGACTTTAAATGAGGAATGCTCAACCATTATTCAAAACAAGTTACCAATAAAAAAGAAAGATCTTGGAAGGTTTACTATTCCTTGCAACATTGGTAATGTCATCAATGAGAAAGCCCTTTCCAATTTAGGAGCAAGCATCAATTTAATACCTTACAACATGTTTAAGAAGCTTGGCTTGGGTGATCCTAAACCACGTGATATGAGCATTCAATTAGCAAACAAGTCTATCACTTATCCAAGAGGATTTGTGGAGGATGTGTTTGTGAAAGTAGATAAATTCATATTTCCAATCGACTTTGTGATTATGGATATGGATGAAAATATCGATGTTCCTCTCTTGTTAGGACAATTGTTTCTTGCCACATCAAAGGCCTTAGTTGATGCAGGAATGGACAAACTTACATTGAGATGTGATGATGAGCAAGCAACATACAATATTTTTGATAATATGAAGTGGAAAGAAGGAAAGATTACTAAACCATGTTTTATGATGCACAATCAAAAAAATGGAAGATAATGTGGAACCTATTGAGAAATCCCTTCCTTCTATACCTTCTAAAGTTGAAAGTCTTGAGGAAATTTCATTAGAAAGTCGTCAAGAAAGAAAGTAGAGTTGATTGAGGAAATGGTTGAAAAACCACCACTTGAAGTAAAAACTCAATTTGATGTAGTTGAAGATAAAAGAAAAAGAATGTTGGAGAAGCAAGAAGAAGATAGAAGGTTCATTCCAAGGGGGTTTTGTCATACCATATGCCATTGATGGATAGTGGTTTCATAATGCTTATATAAACCATGGCTCTAGTACTAATCTCATTATAGACACTGTATTTTGCTTAAGTATATTTATTTTTTTATTTTTATTTTGTTTATTTATTTATATTTTATTTTATTTTCTTATTTTTAAAAAAAAAAAAGGAAAAAGAGGGGCAAAGTAAAAAAAAAAAAAAAAGAGGAAAAGAAAGAAAACAAAAGAAAAAGCAATTGCAAAAAGGCAAAAGGGAAAAAGAAAATAGAAGGAGAACGAAGGAGCACCCGTGAACAAAAGGGCAAGGAGAAAAAAGAAAAAGAAAAGAAGGGTCTGGAAGTAAGTGAGCAAGGAAAAGGAAAGAGAGCTTAGAAGTGTGAAAAGCTGGTGTGAATGGGGGGTGAAGTGAGTGGAGCGAAAATTGCGAGGGAAGGAGCTAAAAAGAAGATTCGAAGAGGCAAACGAAGAAAAATAGAGAGAGCGGGTGAAGAGAGAGCAATAAGAAGAGGAAATAGAGGCAAAAAACAAGGACGACGAATTTTTGGGTAGTGAGAAGCACACACAAGTGAGGAGAATTGAGGAAAAGGAGGCCAATTGAGGACATGAATTCATTAAAGATTTGTTAGTTGGTTTGTTTCTCAACTCCCGTTTGTGATGACTAATCATTATGTGATTAGTTAACTTGATTCTAACCTTCTTGAATTCTCTGAGTTTCTAGAAATTATCTTCATGAATTTCTAAGTTTAAGCTCGAGTTTCTAGGTTTTTTATTGAAGAAAATTTGATTTACAGCTTGTAATTTCTGCCTTGATTGCTTATCATTCTTGTTGAGGCTTAAGCTAAGTCTGAAATTATGTTGTAACTATGTTTAAGCTGGGAATTCTTGATGTTTTATGATTTTTTTTCTTTCTGTTTTGCATGGAACAAATATTATTTAATGCATAGGCTATGTAGATTATGTAGACAAGGTGTTTGATAATATGCTTTAGCTACTTGGTGTGCATTTTATCCATTGCCTAATTTTCTAGCCTAAGACCACACATTGCTTGCTTGTTTTCATTTTTTTTTTCGGTCATTAATTAACATCCAACATAACATATGATTTTTAAACCTCATTCCTAGATGAAAATAAATAAATCAGTTAACAAAATATTTGAATGAACTAGCTAATTCCCATCATAATTCACCCCCGTTGTTGGAAACTATTGGCTGTTACTCATCCTTTGATCACCACTTCTTTTTGTCCTTGTCATTTACAACACGGTTGATTATTTGCTCTATTGTTCCTTAGGGCTTATTGATAACCTTTGTCTTATATTGCTTTCTAAAGCATTTAATTTAAGGGCAAGCCATCTGATCGGAAAGGCCAATTGGCAATGCAAAATAAATGCGCAATATATTGGAATAACAAGAAGTGTTTTAAGTAATATAAATGCAAATTCGTTTCTTTATATGTTGCTCTTGTATCTGACTAATTAGTCCATGTTTACTGCAAAAATTAACTTGGTCCTAAGAGTTTTTAAGCCTTGCTAGCTATCCATTTGTGTAGATTCTTGCTATCCTTTTCATCTTTTATTCCTTAGCTTTTTTTCTTACTGTGTTTAACTTTTGTTCTTGTCTAGTCTTAGTTCCTCTCGGTGTCTTGTGTTTCTCAGTATATTTGTCTAGCAACATTCGTTTGCTTATGAACCATCCTTTTTGCTTACTTAGTGTTGCATAATTCTTGAGCATCCTTGTGTATGAATTGACAATGGTTTAGGCATCAAATACTATAACATTTCACTGTTAAAATTGACTTTACCATTGTTTTATTGTTGTGCTTCTTTTGTTACTTTCTCAAATCAATTTTCATCATTGCTAGAATGGCGCTCTCATTTGTTTTTGCTAGGGGGTGCAAAATGAAATGATGGGATTGAGAACAGGAAAAAAAAAATAGAGCAGGCAAGGTGCTAGTGGGTTGGGGGTGTTAAAAATGAAAGGTGGGTGTGAGAAGTAAATAAACAGCTTGGGTGGAGGAGTGTTAAAAAGGAAAGGTAGGGTGTGAGGAGAAAATAATAATGTGGGCCGAAGGGTTTTAGAAAAGGAAAGGTGGGATGCAAGAATAAAATAACAATGCAGGCTTGCAGTGGGTGTGTGAAGAAAAAAAATTTTGTAATTTTATTTTATGCTATTTTTCCCATGTAATTTTTCTTGTATCCTGCATCTAAATTTTAAATTGTAATTAGTATGCATATATATTATGGTACATTTAGATTTTTATGGTCTTGAGGCCTCTCGCTTATCATGGAAGGGTAGGTGGTTGGATCTTTTATAAAATTGAGCTTACACTATTTGACCTAGGTGAGGATAAGTACTATCTAGAGGGATAATTTATCTGTCTTAAAGGATGGAAAGGCTCTAGATTTATTTAGAGAATTCATGCATACATGTTTATCTTCTTGTCATTTTATTAAGGATTGTAATATTTGTTTTAGCAAGATAAAATAAAATTTTGGTCATATTGTTATTTTGCATAACTAATTTGGATAATTGTTTCCGAAAAATGTTGTGAGGTGCCTAACGCCTTCCTCACACATAACTAACTCCCAAACTCATCTCTATTTTGCATTCCATTGCCTTTCTTATAAGAATCTAAATTTGAAAATTAAGAGTTTCCAATTGTTCCCTAATGCTTAAACAATTGGTTGCGACTCCAAAAATAAAATTTTTAAAAATAGAAGTTATTCCATTCTTCGTCATGGCGTTTTACCTCCAAAGGGTACATTGTGACAGTTTGGTGACTCCATTGGGGATAGGGGGAGTCAAGCCCAATAAATTAGTTATGCAAAATTTGATATGACCTATAAATTATGTTTTATTAGTTGCTTGTTTCAATTTATGTTATGATGTTTTGTTTTGTATTTGTATATATCTGTTGCATGTTTCTTTGTAGGTTGGGATGGGTAGTTTAGGAATAAGATTTGTTTTCTCTTCCCACACACGAACACCAACACCTTCCCGGCACACATTTTTGGTTCTACACCTAGGCCACCTTAAACCCAGTGTTAATAAGAGGCTTAATGTTGTTACCAAAGGTTTATCCTTTGGTGGTTTACCAAAAAGTCTCCACTTGAACTGTGGTGATCATTTTACTAATTTGAATTTGCAAAAGGTCCTTAAAAGCAAACAAAATCAATTTCATGAAGATTTGGGCAAGAATTAAGAGATTTTGAAGAAACTAGAGATCACACAGTTTGGCATTACACAAGGTACTTGGGATTACACAACCATGTAAATCGTCATTAATGTGACCCATACTTTTGGAGATCAAGGATTACACGGGAAGAAAAAATATGATTACACACCGTGTAAAAAGGCCACTTAAGTCATGTAGTGCATTGGAGGAGTGGTTACGATTTTCGAATCACAACTACACATGCCAGATTTGGATTACACACTGTGTAGTTGCCTATTTAATTTTGCTATTTTTCCTATAAATAATTGGAGCACGATTCTACTAAAGACATTTTACATTCTTTTTGGAGTTTTTAGCTTAGAACTCATATAGTGCTCTCAGACCAAAAAGGAGGCACACAACCTAGACTATCCTTGAGGAGATTTTCAAAATCAAGCTTCAAGCCACTCTCTCTCTAAATGAGTTCAATCTTCATTTTTTCTCTATTCTATTTTACTTTTTGTTGTTTTGTTTTGATTATGAGTAGCTAAATCCACCAAGAGTCAGGGGATTGATGTCTTAATTTAGTTTTTGATGTGGATTGGTGAAATTCTTGAATTATCTATGTTGAACTATGATTATGATGATTGTTAATGAAATTTTGTGGATATTGCATGCTTCCATTTTATTTTCAAGTTCAATTGAGCTTAGAATGACTAGTGTTCTAGATTCCATTGATAGATCATGTATCATAATGGTTCCTATACAACTCTACTTTGATGAAAGTGGGTATATGGGGATTTTGGCCCCAAAGTCTAATTATTTTGGGGATTCATGGGCTAATTGAACATTTTGGCAAATTCAATTAGGTGGACCAAGCCCTTTGAATTCACATAAGTAATTTGATGCGCGCCCTATAGCGTCACTACTATAGGTTGCGGTCAAATTAAAAATACCAAGTTCGAGTTTCAAACTAAGGTTGTATTCTCAGAGAACCACTAGTACAGATTTTAGTTAATTAGGCAAAAAGGGGGGGAGGGTTTCAGCAATTCAACAATGAATAAATGCGAAAAATATTAAAATAGAAGTAAACAGATGATGGAAATACAATCGACCTAGGAAACTATCAGACAAAGGTGATTTTATCCTTGACTTAAAGATAAATTTAATTCTAGTTATGCTAATTAACTAGATTAACCCCAAAATCTCAAGATTAACCTACCTAATTAATTAATTTGGTTGAACCCTTACTAAGCCGATATCCCTGCACTTAGCTCGGCAATTCCTACTACACAATCGCATAGATTATGGTCATTGGAACCAAATCTAACCTCAACCAACATTGCAGCAAAGGATTAGAACATCCAAGACTTAAATTCCGAATTTCTATCCAACCAAATCAAGTTCTACTCCGTGGAAATCAATCCTAGGGTGATCAAGCCTAGAAATCCCACAAACCCATCCAATAATCACGCATAATAATCACCATACACAATCATGGAGAGGGAAATGAAGAGTAGAGAAGCATAACTATCATTAAATTCAAAATAAACACAATTCAGGTCTCAAGAATTAAACCGAAGGTCTTCCAGCTTTCCCAAATCGACCACAAACGCGCCTAGCCTTCCATTTTCATGGAGGCAACCATGGGAGAGGGAGAAAAGTGAAGAAAACTTGAAGGAGAAAGTGAATTGTGGCTGGGAGGCTACTTGGCCGAATTCCCTTATGTCTAAGATGGCAATAATTACAAGTTTGCCATTAATGAAGCTCTAATTACAATAATTATAAAAATGACACTCCTTATATTGTCAAAAGCTTATTTCGCCCTCTTTGAATTGAGAAATTATCCTTGTGCCCTTGCTTCATGAATTAATGAAAATCATTGCTCCAATCCTAAGCTTGGACAAAAATCTCGAGGCCTCCCGGGTCTATTTCTGAAATTAAAAATCCCTAACAAGTAAAATTGGACCTTAAAGTGGAAAAATTAATATGAAATATAATAAATTCCAATTAGACCTCAATTATAAAAATAGATGCTAATTGAACAATTAAATGCAAGTTGGAAATGCTAGAAGCAAGTATAAGAGTATACAGATAAACACTAAAAAGTGTTTATCATAATTCCTGTTGGCATTAATTCACATATGTAATCTAGAATCAATTCAATCCTAAGCATTATAGAATTATGTTCATTTAATCCCCGTGACTCATTTATATCCATCGTAGTTCATTTCTCTACATTTACTATTTTTGATTATCAATTTTGCTTTATTTATGTTTTTATTGTTTATTTGCTTTATGCGAACCATTCATATAACTTAAGTTTTGCATGTTTATTTTTTGTTAATTTTAATTTCACAATTTTCTCGTTTGAAAAAAAAAAAAATCAAAACTTCTTGATGAAGAAGAGTTTTGGCTCTTCCTAGATATCATACCTCTTAGGATTGATATTAAATAGTTAAGCTACTGACTATACAAGAGCACTTGTTGAGAGGTAACCCAATGTGAAAATAGAAGTAGAATTTTCCTTGGTTCATTTAATTTTGATCTTGTTGTTTAGTTGAATAAATTGCTAATGCTCTTACAAGCGTGATGTGTGGTTTTGTAAAGTTTAAATGTGGATCTCAGGTTATTCTGCTCAATCATATGCCTAAGGTGCTAATTGGATCAAGGGAATAGAGGTAAGTACCATTTTATAGCAATTTAAAGGGTCACTTTATTTTTTGTTGAAGCACTCAAATACATGAGCTACATGTTAGAATTACAAATTGTGTATTTTGAAGGGGTTGTGTAGTTGAAACTTGATGTGTGTGAAATAGAGTGTGTATATGAATGGGAATACAGTGCAAGTGTACACTATTAGTGTAGCCGGCAAATTATTCTAGGGTTGTCGTACCCAAGGGACTATGAACTGATTACCAGAATACTAAAACCACAGTATTACTCAAGCGATCGAAACATGGTGATAGAAGCTATGCAATTAGGAAGAAAACAACAATTAAAATATACGCAAATAGAAACAATAACAAAGGTGTAAAGAAAACTAGTGATTAAAACCTAGGGATTCAGATTTCACCACAATCCTATGGATAGACTTTCCTAATTTCAATTATGAATTCTAGTTTTATCAATTGCTAGCCAGGATCTCCCTAATACATTAAAAAGCCCCTCCCGAGGTCAGATTAAACTAATCACAATTACCAATATCCCTATGTGAATTGTAGTAACTACAATTGCATTAAGTTTTGTGGATTCCTAGTAAGGAGTTCTACAGGTTCTTGCTATAGATTCCTTATGGCTACATAGGGTCCTAGGCACATTTCTACCCTAGGCTCCAATATGGATCTAATTCCCGTGGTCTAGATTAGCTAATTACTTCCTAGGTCATAGCAATCCACAAATTTCCTAACTAATTGGCCAGATCAATCAAGGAATGAAACACAGAGAAATAAACCTCAATTGAATAAAACATAGAACTTCATAAAATCATAATTTAAGTCTATACATGGAATTAAGCTACATCTTAGCCCCTAGAAAGAGAATTAGTTACTCATGTAGCAAATCAAAATACATCATGTATGAGAAATAAAACATGAATGAAACACAAAGGGGTAGAAGAATGTTGTGTGGATCCTTGCTCTTTGCCGTCTCCAATGCTGCCAAGATGCCAATGATGCTCTCCTAGCTGCTTATTTATAATGATGCTCTTCCTAGCTTCACTCAAATTAGGACTCTAATGTTCTTCCTAAGTTTACTCAAACTAGGATTGCTAAATAGAACAATCCTCTTCCTAATTTTACTTGAACTAGGGTCCCAAGCAGTCTAGTTGGCTTTAAAGACTTCAGTTCTACTCAAACAGGAACTCCAGGTGGTCAAGGACTGTTTTCCTCACACAACTAGGCTGAATGGGCTAAGTCTGTCCAAGCTTTCACGCCAAGGCGCCAGACTCTTGGCAGAATGCTTAATTTTCTTCCTTTGGCTCCATTTGGTGCATGGGTCCTGCACAACAACAAAATGACATTAAAAGCACCTTAACCTACCTCAAATTGGGACTTAAATGCAAGGGAATTCATACAAAAATATCTATATAATTTATACTTATCAAGCCTCGCACAGCGGCCCTATAAAAGGCCCATTTACACGAGAAGGAGAGTTTTCATTCTCTTCTCCACGCTCTTGTCTACAACCTTGACCCTTCATCACCAATCGAAATCTTGAGCTATTTTGACCTCCATTTGCTTTCTTTAGCTTGCATTTAACATTTGAACACACCTAGACCAATTGGATTAGGGATTCAAGCCCTAACTTTTTGGTCTTGCCGATTAAGCTTCCTCAAGCTCCCAAGCTCAACTTCTACCATTCTCAGGTGATTTTTGCACTCCTCTGCTGTTTAATTATTTAAATTTGAGCTGCTGAAAATTTATGGACTAGGTTTTTGTACAATGTAGCCCGAATTTGAAAGGTTGGCTTGTGGAAACTTGAGACTTTTTGGGTGTGCAATAATATATGATCCATTGTGGCTATTTTAGTGTTCATTTGGATATATAAAAGCTATTGAATGCTTGATGCGGGATGACTGGACCAAAATTTATGAGATTTCTCTGTTGTACTTTGTTTTCACTAAGCATTCAAATTTTCTGCAAAAACCAGTAACTACACAGGCTGAGAGTAGCAGTTGCATGTCGTGTAACTAGGCCTTGCTAAGCCATGTAATTATGTTATTATGAATTTCTTCTATTGATTGTTGTGAATGCATCAATGTCTAGAATCACATGGTTTATTGAAGATAATTAGGCATGTTTAAGCACATTTTGGCTATTGCTTTGCATTATGTGACCTATGAACAAAGCTGCATAATTCTATTATTGGTTTCAATGCAATCTTAGTGATTTTTTTTTTTTTGGCTAAATTTGTTTTTCTGACATTTCTAATGTGCATGCGATTATCTTGTATGCGTGTTTGAACCCCCTTGCTGATGTTCTGAATATGAGGAATTACTTTTATGCTCAGTTAATTTTCTACCAAAGCCCTCAATTACACGGCTTATTTGTTGTTCTATATGCCATGTATTTGTGAGTAACAAGACATGTATTATCTAAACTTGAATTTTTGTTTCTACATTATTTCAGCAATTGGCTAACTATGATCTACTGCAGGTACCATGGCTAGAACTAAGGTCATAGCTCTAAGGGCTAGATCAAGAACTCCACCTAGGAGAGCTCCTTCATCACTAGCTAGGGCCTCTTCTTCTAGAGCTTTACCAGCTTCATCTTCTAAGCCACCTATATCATCAAAAAGAATAGAGTCTAACCCCCCTACTAGATCTACTTCTCCATCTACTTCACCTTTAGGAAGTAGAGCTTTCTAAATTTGTTTCTCCTTACCTTGAAAGGAGAACAAAGGGGACACATGATCCCAACCCATTCATTAGATTTGAAGTGGAGGATGATAGGAAGGTTGTCACCAAGTTGGAGAGCAAGTCTTTTCTACCAACTAAGATGTTGGATGTTGCATCATTAGAGGAGGTGGGTTTACATGAGAGAGTTACCCAGCTGATTAGGAACTCTAGATTTGGCAAGTTTTCTAGAGGCATTGAATGCTCCAGTTTACAATGAGCTAGTGTATGAGTTCTTATCTACTATTGACATCCATGGTACATTGACTAATTGTAGCAAGTGGGGAAAAGCCTAATCCATTTCTTTTAGACTAGGCAATATTTGGAGAAATTGTAGTCTAAATGAGTTCTCTGAGCATTTATTGAGTCCCTTGCTTATATGAACAGTCATTGAGTTAGATCACTACGCACCCAGCTCTTCCAAGGCCACTGCTTTCATTGATGTATCTTTGAGATACATCAATATGTTACTGCCTCTCAATTGGCAACAAAGATAGCAATGGAGTGGTGAGTCAGAAGCACTTACTCCATCACAAGTGTATGAAGGAAAGAGCTATACCTCATCATGAACTGCTAGCTCTGAGGTTGTTGGAAAAGTATAAGAGGATAGAGAAATTTTATGCCATCTTAGCCTCAGCAATTGAGAGCTACAGACTTATTACATATGAGGATGATTTTGAAGGGGTAGCTTGCCTAAGGAGTTTATTATACATTGATTAATCAGCTTCCAAGAGAGAGAGATGAGGCGGGCATGGATATGGATGATGATAAGGCTGACCTAGAGCTTATTGAGGATCCTCTGGTGTAGCTAAGGATACCAGCTCCAACTTCCCCTGCTGATGACCAGAGACCACCACCACCTGTTGCCCCTATCAGAGATGATGCATGCAGCCATGCAAATTTGGGTGAGTTTTCACTAAGCACATTGTGAGTGCCAACAGCAGTAGCTGAGAGAGCTTTCTCTAGAAGCAGGAGTGCACTTCCATGTGCCCCCTCTAGTCCCTTCTATAGTAGTGCTAGCACCACTTCTACCTCCTGAGGACAGTCCAAACCCTAAGGCACCCTTTACATACCATGAGACCGATGTGTTCTTTGACTTGCCTAATCCACCAGAAGAGTAGTAGCATTAGTGTAGGATTTACTTTAATGCTATTGTTATGACATTTTGGGTTATATATATATATATATATATATATATCAATTTGAGTTTTATTGAGCTTCATAGATGGCACATTTTATTGCTTTGGATTTTGATCTAGTGCCATATTACTCTTGTATAATTTTTCAATGAAAATGTGCCCCTACTCAAAGAAACATGACAATTTGGAATGGATGAAACTCCATGACACAAGGAGAGTATTCTTGTTCCCTATCTTGCGCTTAGTTGAATACATTGAGGATAATGTACAATTTTTAAGTATAGGGGGAGTGTCTATCCAATTTTGTCATGTGATTTGATTGATTTTGATCTTATGTTTCGTCATTTATCAAAGAATGTCTTTTGGATGATCTACTCCAAAATTTGGGCTAATTTTGAAATTTTTTTATGAAAGTTGAATATTTTTTAATGATCTTTAAATGCAAATTGATCTTGTTTGATGGATTAGCTAACTTACTGATGAATTTTGATTCAAGTAGTTTGGACAATTTCATTTGGATTACCATGTGAGATCTTGAGCTTATTTGAGCAGCTTTGTGTATGATCTCTTGTTTTGCTCATTCTCTTTCTTGTGGGAATTGATCACTCTTGTGTTGTTATACTCTAGAACTTGCATTTACTCTTCTTGAGGTTACATTTTTGTCATATGCATGCTTTGAGATAATTGAGGCCTTGTTTCATTTTTATTTTTACACTACTTATACTAAAAGACCTAGCTTGCATATTTTTATCCTTAGTCATCAATTTTTGAGCCTATTGTATCCATTGTTTTATGATTTAGCTCAATATAAAGCCTTGAAGTGAAAAACCAAGTTATAACCTTAACTCTATAAGTTAAAAGAGCTTTGGTACATTCTTATGACCTTAGAATGCATTGTAAATGGCTCTTATGCTTGATTTTTCAAGGTTGTGCATGAAAAGGAGATATAAGGTTGTCATTTGAAGAAAGTATGGCCAAATGTGGAAAAAAAAAATTGCAAAAAGATTAAAAAATCTGAAAAAAAAAGTTTAAAAGCAAATGGGAAAAAAAGGGGGGAAAGGAAAAGAGAAAAGAAAATACAAAAGCCAAAAGTGTTAGGAAAAAAAATACTGATTTCAATTGAATAAGAGTAAGAAAGTGAAGAGTTGGGAATTTTTGTATGTTGATCAAGCCAAGTGCTTGAGAGCCTTAGTGCCTTAGTTCATGCCGTATTTCTCTCTTTCCTTCTTTGGTTTTAGGTTATTTTGAGCTTGTTTTTCTTTCTTTATCGATACCTTTAGCTTGGCATCATTACAACCTCAATAAAGTCCTCTTTGATCATTATGTGCATATGCATGTGAGTAGTGGAGACTAGAGCACTTGTAAGCCTATCATGCAATCTTTAGTTGATTGTTGAGTGTAAACACAAGCCAAATCCTGGAGAGTTTTTAAGTGAGACATTATCCCTTGGTGAGGTACTTATTCCTTATTTGCTTGCACTTATTCCTTATTTGTTTGTTGAATGATGAGTTAACTTGCTAGTGAACCATTGCTTGATTTTGACGCATGATTGGATCCATCTTTTGAAAATCTACTTGCTGCCCATTGATTCCAGAGTATGTCTTGTTTTTGTCTTTGCTTGAGGACAAGAAAAAGTTCAAGTGTAGGGGGTTTGATAAGTGTATTTTCATGCACTATTTTCCTATGTTTTCTTGTTGATTTAGGCCCCACTTGATGATTAAATGATTAAGATTTGTACTTAATTTGTTTCTTTTATCATTTTCAGGTCCTAAATGTCCTTAAAAGCAAAAGAAATCAATTTCATGAAGATTTGGGCAAGAATTAAGAGATTTTGAAGAAACTAGAGATTACATATTTTGGCATTACATAGGGTACTTTGGATTACAAGACCATGTAAATCATCATTAATGCGACCTGTACTTTTGGAGATCAAGGATTGCACGGGAAGAAAAAATATGATTACATGCCGTGTAAAATGGCCACTTAAGTCGTGTAGTGCATTGGAGGAGTGGTTACAATTGTCAAATCACAACTACACGAGCTAGATTTGGATTACACACCGTGTAGTTGTCTATGTAATTTTGCTCTTTTTCCTATAAATAGCTGGAGTGTGTTTTTACTAAAGACTTTTACATTCTTTTTGTAGTTTTTAGCTTAGAACGCATATAGAGCTCTCAGACCAAAATGGAGGCACACAACCTAGACCATCCTTGAGGAGATTTTCAAAATCAAGCTTCAAGCCACTTGGACTCTCTCTCTAAATGAGTTTAACCTTCACTCCTTCTCTGTTCTATTTTACTTTTTATTGTTTTGTTCTGATTATGAGTAACTAAATCCACTAGGAGTCTGGGGATTGATGTCTTAATTTAGTTTTTGCTGTGGATTGGTGAAATTCTTGAATTATCTATGTTGAACTATGATTATGATGATTGTTAATGAAATTCTATGGATATTGAATGCTGTCCATTTAATTTTCAAACTCAATTGAGTTTAGAATGACCAATGTTCTAGATTCCATTGATAGATCATGTATCATAATGGTTTCTACGCAACTCTACTTTGATGAAAGTTGGTATATGGGGATTTTGGCCCCAAAGTCTAATTATTTTGGGGATTCATGGGCTAATTGAACATTTTGGTAAATTTGATTAGGTGGACCAAGCCCTTTGAATTCACATAAGGAAAACATGTCGGCATTAGTTCACATATGTAATCTAGAATCAATTCAATCCTAAGCATTATAGAATCATGTTCATTTAATCCCCGCAACTCATTTATATCCATCGTAGTTCATTTCTCTACATTTGCTATTTTCGATTATCAATTTTGCTTTATTTCTGATTTTATTGTTTATTTGCTTTCTGTGAGCCATTCATATAGTAGTTTTTTTTTTGTAACAAGATAGCTAAATTTGTGATACTTGAGTAAATGTGGTTAACAACAATTATTAGGTTTGATATTAGTACTTGCTATGTGCTATACGCTTTGTCCGGTGCACTATCATGATTGCGTAGCCATAAGAAAGTATTGATCATTATAGATTTTAAAAATTGGCATTGGCAACACAATACAACAATGATGTGGGCTAGTATGACCATGGGTGATACTTTAACAGATGGTTACTAGGGTTAGCAAAAGGGCTGAGGAAATACAAGACTCAATGATGCTAAAAGAAGCAATTAGAATCTGATTTGGTCTTGCCTATGATGATCCAAGAGAAGAATAATTGCAACTCAAGCAAACAATAAGTTTAAGGAAATATCAGGTGTTTGATGAGTCAATCTACAAGACTGATATTGAGCAAACAATACTTGCAACTTGGCTGGGTTAAAGTTGTTGCACCCAAGAACATTATTTAAAGTAGCAAGATTGGACATGCTCCAAGAATGAAAATTGAGTTGTTACAAAACAATGGGGCAAACATGGAAATAGGAGCAGCAATGGCGCTTAAGTAGTGGCAACAACCCATGAAAGGATTGAGGAAAGCCCTCAATACATTTCCAAGAAGAAGAAGAAGAAACTCCAAAAGCAAATGAAATAATAGAGGTTGATGATATCCAGAGCGAGGTTAAGCACCCAATAATGAGGGGATGGGCTGGAAATGGAGGATGAAGTATCCATTTTCAAAAGTCAAGTCAACCTTGAGGACAAGGGTGAAGTTGTGGGGACGGTACTGATACAACTAAATTAGTAAGTGAAGGTAATTTGTAATCTGATCTAATATGTTGGGGTTAATTTAGTTGGATTGTTAGGGATTTGAGTTGTATAAATGTTCTATGCTACTTTGTGAGTTGTTAGGCTAAAAGAATTTCTTTCCTTTCCTCTTATAATTCTGTGTATCCTCTATCTTTCTATCCTTTCTTCTACAATTTCTATAATTCTGATCCTGTCATAAGGTTCTTTTGATTTCTTCAGGTTTTGAGCGTTTCTTCTTTTGGGAGGCATTTTTTGTCAGTGAGGAAGAGAAATTTGAAGATTAAGCTTGCTTTCTCAGTTACTCATATTTAAAGATTGGTTTTTCAAATAATTTTTTAGTGTCTTTGCTTTGATCTTCCACTTTAGAAAATAGAAGTTTCGTTCCATCAATTGCCGAATTCCAGTGAATTAAGAGGAAATAAACATAGAGGATTCATTAGGTGGTCCCAACCTATCCTGGCTAATCCCTATATTAAACAAGGACAAGACAAGACTAGGAAAATATGTTCTACAGTCCTGATGAGACAAGACAGGACATACGATGCTTAAGACGAGTCTAAAACAAGATTTCTTGTCACAACCAATTTTAGGGATAGGATTGGACAAGCAAATCCTGTTTCGTTCAATCCTCTTCCTATCCCTAGTTGCTGAAACTTTAAGTATACTAATATATACATACACCACAAACTTGCAAACATGATAATCCACAAGATTAATGAGATTGAATCAATTGGTAAGAATTGAAATACTTCTAAAGCCTATGTTTGAATCAAAATTCTTTGTTTAGGCCCTAAACAAACCTTTTCAAATAATAATAATGATAATAATAACAATAACAACAACAACCCATAAAATGGTACACTCAGAAGGTAGAAATCATGAGAATGATACGAGAGACATTTCAATTATCACACACCAAACAAGAAAATAACTTTTGAAAGAAATTTTTGGATTGTATCTCTGTATGTGGCCTTGCACAATGCACTATTTCAGAACCATCTGCTCCACTTAGTTTGGCTTTCTCACACTCATTTTGGAATGTCTTGAATGCACCTTCACAATATTTCACTGCATCTGAAACTCGCATATTCTCCACTAACTTGTGGGGGTAGATACTCTTCTTATGATCCCCATTTAAAGTAGCTGCCATTTGTACCAATTCTTTTTGAAAGTCACTCAACATTGCCTCTTCTTTCGCAGGTTCCTCACGAAGTTTGGCTGGTTCTGCCAACGTCACTGCAAAAATCATACATACCAGAAAATCATTATTTTCTATTTCCCATTTGTTTCAATGGAATTAAATTTTCATGGAAAACATTTTCACTTGAGAACTTTTATAGTTTTTACAACAAACTCAATATTTTTTCTTGAAAATCATTTCCATCAAAACAAATTGAGCGTTATGGAAATCCTTCCCTTTGCTTTAGTTACCTGGGCAATCAGTTCGTGGACTGCTTCGTGTCAGAAGACCCTCAAATGTTCCAGCCCATGCATCGCGCTTTGTCAAAAACTCTGGTAGATTGAATATCTTTTTAAGGGTTGCTGGGATAGATGAATGCTCGAATTGTGATGTTGGGTATGGCCCAGAAGGTTCGTGCAACACTGCAGCATTTCATTGTCGTTTAGTTAACCCCTTTGAGGTCAATATAACCTCAAATTAAATTATATTTTGCAAACAATTTTCATCTAGAAATGTTATTTGCACACAGCATATAGATGTCGAAAATATTGACTATGAAGAAAAAAAAAAAATTCTTTAGTTAAAGTTTAAGAATATGCAATTCAAATAAGTATATATATATATATATATATATATATATATATATATATATATGCAGTTAAATACAAATTACACCATGCATATATATAGATTTCAATATGATATCTGCTGGGACAAAGATTTAGATAAGAGGGGGGTTTAAATCAAAAAATTAGGATTTAAAATTGCTAAAAGTTAATTTTACATAAATTTGAGGTCAAACATATAACAACTATATAATATTAAAGTCGAATTGAAAAGATGTGTTCATGTCTTAATAATGCAGATAAGTTTACGAGTTAAATACCTTTTTTTACCATTAATTATTTTTCAAATTTCATTTTAATTCTTAATTTTTTTTTGTTCCTTTAATCCTCAAATAATAATTTTCTTATCAAATTAATCCTCATTTTTAGCAACATAAAGAACTATTGAAAATGAAAGTGATGTCAAAAATAAACTAAAGAATGAAGTAACATTCAAAAATTATTCGAAGACGAAAAAGGCAATTTACTCAACTTTATTCACATGTGCATACCTGTGCCAGGCTCAATCCATGGAGAAATGATCATGGCTGGAACCCTAACACCAAGTCGATCAAACTGAAACTTATACGGCTCAGGTCCTACAATGCCATCTGGACTAGGAACTCCTTCTGAAGGGGTGGGAACGTGATCATAAAAACCACCATGCTCATCGTATATTATCACAAACAAGATTTCATTCCATTGAGGGCTTGCTCTTAGTGCTTCATAAACCTCTTTCACAAATTTTTGTCCTTCTGAGACATCATGGGATGGATGATCATCGTTTCCTGGTATGGACAATAGGTCGAAGAATCTCTGTTCGATCACCACATAATTTGGTAATTTTCCTTCCTCGCAATGCTTCTTGAACACCAAATCATATTGATGGAAGTTGTCGATGTTTTTCAATTTCCGAAGGCTCCTGAGAGTGATGAAAAAAAGCAAAGATTTCAAAAAGAATATAACAATATTAGACCTTGAACCAAGACAATTCTAATATAGTAAAGTAATTTGATCACTAAAGTAATTATATTCCAAAGAGTACTAACTTTATGGCAAGCAGTTAGCAAATAAAGGTCTTTCCCAGCAATGAGATATGTACTAGAATCAGCTGATAAAGGACTTCATCCTTTTTCTGCACAACTTTGTTATTATCTAATCGACATTTTTTTTATTTTGAAATTCAAGAGAGACTTACTTTTCTTTTAATCAAATTTACTTGTTTATGTAGTATAATGGGATCTCCCTGTCCATCATGGAGCAAGAAAAATCATAGGAAAATATGCAAACACTTAGGTTGTGTTTGGTTCCCAAAATGATTTTGAGCACGTTACTGAGAATAATGATGTATGGGATAATTAGGTAATATGCAAGATTTTAAGCACATTACTAGAATGAGATGTGAGATACTTAGGTAATGTTTGGTTCACGAAATGATTTTGAGCATTTTATTGAGAATGTGATGCATGGGATTGCATCCAATTGGAATTTTTCCCTTGCATTAATGTAGTAAGCCCTTATGGAGGCATTCACTTTCAATCACCTGAAGAGAAACTCAGTCTATATATTTAAGTTACCTAAAGATGCCTTATTGGTAAAACCAAAAAATATAGACTCAACACCAAACTTTGTACATAATTCTCCAATTATTGTTCACTTGGGGGGTTTGTCCTAAATATTTGAGTTGGCAAGTCTGTGAGCTAAATTGACCAGCCTTTATCCCACCTTTTATTTTAATTTTATTAACATAAATTTGGTCAAAAACTAATAAAGCTTAGGCTTTTTCTTTCCCCCCTTGGGGAGTACTTAAGACATTCCCTCACACACGGAGTGTGTATTTAAAATACAAATATACACACAATTTGAGAAGTGTGTAAAAAAAATGAAGAGTACATTACTTCCCTTAAGGGTGGGCACGGGTTGAGACGGATCGAGAATTTGGTCGTCTTAGTCCCGTCTCGAAAAAAATTTTGAGACAAAAGTCTCATCCCAATTCCGTCTTGAAATTTTTTTTTTATTATCCCATCCCGGTTAAATTTTTTAAGAAAAAAAAAAGTTGTGAGAAAGAAGAATTGGGTGTATAAAGTAATAAGAGAGGTGTTAAAAGTACACAAAAAGAAGGAAAGTGATGTGTAAATAGCAAAAATGGAGGTGTAAAAAGTAATAATTTATCTAAATAATTTGAAACGAGACATATTCATATAAACTTTGAGACGGGAATGGGACGAGATTTTACTTGTCCCGATCCCGTCTCAAAAATTATCTAAGACACAAAATTATATTTCGGTTCTGTCCCGAATCCCAAATTATCCTGTCTTGAATCTTTCAGGTCAATATGGAACACTGGGACATCCCGTCTCATACCCACCCATAACTTCCCCAATGGTTTTGACTATTTAGGCTAAATTATTCATGGACCTAGTTCATACATTTTAATTGCACAAAAATAGACACATAATAATGCATATAATATTAGCAATAACCATAAGTCTTATTTGAACACATACAAATATTTAGATAATAATAAAAAAAAGTTCATATTAATTTTTTTATTTTGCCATAATTAAAAGAGGAGAAGATATATACAGGGATTTCAACCTAGGATCCTATGAGAGAAGCTAATAAGAACCTCATTAGAAAGGTGACAACTATTAAACTAAATTTTACTCCTATCATATTAATGTTGATAAAAAAATAAATAAGCAAATAATAACATATAGGGTCTGTTTGGTTCGCTTTAAAATAATGAACTGGACATGATAAAAATTTTGTACTCTATTTGATTTTTTTAAAAAAATGGTATTGGACAAAAACATTATGAGGTACTGAACAAATCTTTTATTTTTTGCCCCTCAGAAAACCAAGGAACAAAAATTTTGTTCACAATACAAAAACTTAAAAAGATAAATTTAACCTCACATTCTCTATCCAGGCCTTTTAAAAATTTTGTCCATAATCGATTTTTTTTTATTGTGCAAAATAAACCTATGCAATATCTGCATTAGTTTTTTTTTTTTTTTTTTACAATTCCAATTTTGTAAAATCCAAAAATAAGAATTTTTAATAGGCAAATCCAAAATTGTAAATTTTTAAATAGATCTTAAATTTTAATCTTTTCATAATATTTTATTTGTATGCTTTTATTATAATTTTTATATTTTCATTAATTATTATATTTTTATATGTCAAAATTTTTTCTAATACCTTTTTTTTTTAAAATAACAAATATTGTATAACACAGAAGGTATTACAGTAAATTTTACATTATTCTGTCTAGTACTTATAGTAATCAAACAGTAAACAGTACAAATTTTTTTGTCCTGTACATTAACTGACAAATAATAAACAGAATTAGAAATTATCCTGTAACTTAACTACTTGTACTGTGTTATTTTGCTATTATGTATCAAACACACACATGGTACACTAATTAAAGTACCAATTGCATACTAATTAAAGTTCTCAATCTTTACTACAGTTGAGTCATTTCATAATTTTTCTCTACTTTTCATGTAATTTAAGTTTAAACTCTTAACAATGGAATATATAGTTTTGAATTTGAAAAGAGAACTGGGAGCCAACCAGATTGAACCTGAATGGGCCACATGTCGATCGGGTAGGGACCAAAATCAAACCAATTATTTGGAACTTTGGTAGGTTTACGTGAAGCTTGCCAAGTGAATAACTTTCTTTCACGCACTAAAAATATCTTTCACTAATTACCAGAGATTAGACTAATATTTTTGAGACATAGGAATTATTAAAGTAGGTTTACCCTTTTAATAAAATATTTTTATTTAAAAATTAAACCTGATCTAGTTAATTTATTAACTTCTAAATTTTATCGACTTAACAAGTGAATTTAGTCTAATTACAAAAAGTCAAAACAAAGATGATCCGGGAGAGAGGGAGGGACCACCATTTCTTTAATATTATATTATTACTGATCAATATTTGGTCTCCACAAAATTTATGTGGAATTTATATTTACCCTCCCTGACTTGTTTCCTAAACTCAGCCTTCACTTATTTAAATCCATCCTAAATCCGCTGGAAAGTCACCTAGTATATGCTAAAAACAATCCTTTATAAAATATAAGAATAACAAAATATATATATATATATAAAACATACTAGGAAATATTTTACTTTGTGGAGAATTATATGTTCTAACACACACTGAAATAACTTTGTTTTTATGAATTTTTCTCTTTTTTTATGGGATTTTTTTTGGGAAAATCCTTTATGTCACCTTTTATCTTAAATCATGTCTTATAAATTTAAAATCAATTTAAAATTAAAAAAAATATTACAAATGAGATTAATTTTAAATTTATAAAATAAAATTTGAGACAAAGAAGTAAGATAATAAATTTTATTTCAATTATAACTAATATTTTGAGTAAACCCCACCCAAACCTAACCTTCAAGCTGAAATAATACAGCGGTATTAAATACACAATTATTTGTACATATTTTTTTGATATATTTTTTTAATTATAACTCTTATTTTTTTTTATAATTTTATCTTTGTAATATAATGCATGGAGGTGCACAAGGTGTACAAGGGTTAGTGTACAACTAATATTTTCTAAAATAGTATGACCACCAAAATAATGATAATAAGATTGAGCTCACCATTTATACTAAACCAGCTGACAAATGGAAAGCTCAATAAGACAGTGTACAAATTCTCTGCTAGCATTATGTTTAACGCTGTTTGTTTTATTAATGGTTTTCCTATTGTCTCGGTTCCACCCAAATTGACCAAGCTTTTAAATCTTCAAACGGGTTCCTACTCCCCAGCTACTTTTTCTTTTTATTATGATTAATATAATCATTCAAATGGCGCACATGGATATGTTCCCCTATTACAGTTTTTTATAATTTTTTTTCCCTTGTTCAACTTTATTAATTTAAAATTTATTGGAATATGTTAAACTATTATAATATAATTCAAATTATGCACCCTTATTTCATCATTAGAAATATTCTTCTTTCAGAGAACTTTATTAGACTCCAATGATGGAGTCTATCATTTTTTGTAATCTCTCAAATGATTTTGCTATATACTTGTTTTCTTATATTCATGATTTCTTATTTCTAAATAAATGAAAATATATTTCAAAACAAAGGAGTTCAAAGAAGAAAATAAAAGTAATAAAAATTAATCATGATTGAAAACAACTATATTTCCAATTAAAAAAAGAAGAAGAAGCTAATACCTAAGAAATGAAAGCTAACAGCTCCACCAGTTGAAGCGAGCACTAGTTGAAAACAACTATATTAAAACTCTTCCTATCCCTATCTCATCATTTGAGTTTTTTAAATTCACATGTGCAAAAGCATGCATCTATCACAATCTAACCTTTTATATAATTATTAATTTTAAAAATAAACTCTTACTTTTAAATTATAAATTAAATTATTACGTTTTAAATTAAAAATAAAAATAAAACTTTTTTATAAATAAAAATATTTTAATAAAATTTATTTTTTTATTTAAATTATTTAATTTAAAATATAAAAACTTTTTAAAATTTGACAACTATTGTTACGGTCTCTTAAAAAAATGGTACCTGAAGAGGAGAGTCGACGGAGCTAGTTGATAATAAATCCCAAAAGTACACCCATTTTCCTCCAACGATTCAAATATCGTTTTCTGAGGCAAGCCGCCTATGAGCTGTTGGGTGTCGTTAGTGGTCATTCCATACGACGTCGCAGTGTGCACAAAAAACCTGTTCGGCTGGGTCAATGTAGGGACTGAAGAGAACCACCGGTCGCACACAGCAAACTCCGTAATTAACTGTTTGAAAACCGGAAGAAGATCCGGTTTGAACCCATTCATCACCGTTTCGGACATCCCTGCCTGTTTCCTCTCCGCGTTTTGAACGAAGCCTTCCATTTTCGGAGGCAGCTTCTCGGCTGCGGAGGCTTCGCTCCATGGCTCGCCGAATACTTGCTCGTAGATGTCTTGGATCGTGTGACCCGGATCCGGGTCGACGTAAGTCGACCTGTCGCCGAAGAAGACCCGGGCTGAGTTTGGATCGGATGTGGAAATGGGGTTAGACTCGGATCCTGTAACGCCATCGATTTCGGGGTTTAGGGATTTCATCCAACCCAGGATGTGGTCGAAGGAACGGTTCTCTTGAACCAAAACGACGACGGTTTTGATGGGGCTGGGGTTGACTGGTACAGCACTGCTGCTGGCTCTACTTTCGGAAGTCATATTGATGGGGAATCTGGGTTGTTTGGTCTTCTCAGCTAGCTGGTTATATATATATATCTAGTATTTATATTATAACTAATATGAAAAGCTAACGATGGCGGAACAGCTTGGAAAGTAAGAGATAGGAGATTGACGAGAAGAAGAAAGCAAATGGTCTTTTTTAACTAAATTATTATTATTTTTATTTCTATTTTTTATTATCGACGAACATAAATTTATTATTAAATTTTTTAATTTATAATTAATTTAATATAATATTATTGCCATATGCCGCGGTTGGCCCAGGCGTCCATCTCACGTTGATTAATTTTGCAAGACTAAAATAAAGTTTGAGAAACTTAAAGGATCAAAATAAGCTAAGTCTCCAAAAAATTGACTCATCCGATAATGTGTTAAGTTTAAACCCAAAATTATGCCCAAATAATATTTTTATTAGAGCTAGTTCATTTATATATAAAAAGTTGTATTAATTTTATATTTATTATACTATATTATATAAGTATTATACTGATATACTATTAAGTAGATAAATTTTGATATTTATATTTTTCTCATAATACTTGAGACTGGTAGGCATATAAGATAGTATATCGTTTCAATGAAGCACTCATAGAAAACTGTCATTGCATGGTTTTTCTTAATAAATTAAAATTTATTTTATTTAACTTATTAAATGAATGTTATTAATGCGTTTTATTAATGAATTTTATTTAATTGGTGTTAGCTTGCAAGCTCAAGAGACTTGAAATTAAATTCACATAGCTTATTAGTTAAAATAGTTGAACTTAAATTCATTAAATTTTATATAAAGTGAGTTTAAACTCTATATAACTTAATTCAGTTTCATCTTTAAAATTTGAAAAAAGTACTATAATTTAAAGTAATAAAAAAAACAAAGAAAAAGATTTTCAAACTCAAAAAAATATTTAGTTTACCCCTAAGAATTTAAATTTATAACTTATTAAATACAAAACTTTAATTTACTTTACTTGACCAATTCTATAGGGTTATTTTCTAAAATTATTTAAAGCCAAAGGTTAATAACACTTTCCAACATTTTTCTCTTCCTCTATTTGGAAAAAAAAAAAAAAAAGCATATACAAAACATGTCAACATTTTTCTCTTACAACTGATGAGGGATCTGTTACAGTCATAGAGCTTAAACAAATATATTAAGAGTTGATAATATTATATAAAATTATATATATCTATAAATATTTATTTATTTATTTATTTTGAGATTCATGACTTGCACTTTCCTTCAAAGTGTAGGGCCAATTTTATCCACGTTTCTTAAGCGCTTTTGGCTACTAAGGGATGAGAGTAACGCTAGTTGCACCAATAAACTGCAATGAGGTGACATTGACATATATGTACTAGCTACTCATACAAGGAACCCAATTTTTAGAAAATTTTGTAGGTCCCAACGTACAACATTCTTAATGTTTGGTTTAGACGACGAATTTTAATGGAGAAAAAAGAGAGAGAATGTATAAAATATTTATTATTATAATTTTATAAATAAAAAATAAAATATGAAGATATTTTTGACAAAAATTGCAATTAATGCTCTCTTCCAAAATCTTTCAATTTTAAGAATAAAGATAAAAATCTCTTTCTTCTCCTTTTATGTTTTAAAGCAAATAAGGTAAAATACCAATAATTTCTCCATTTTCCTCTTAATTAATTTCTCCCTTTCTCTCTAAATTTCTCAAACTAAATACTACCTTGATGAGTTTCACTATTAAAAGATGCTCTAACTTATTGGAATCTATGAGGTCTTTGGATGAGAAGATACCACTGTAGAACCTATGCTTTGCATGGGATGCTGGTTCTTAAAAAAGTGTCAATCCTATTTAATAAAATGTATTTTATTTATTTTTTTTTCTGAACACGATATATGTGAAAATATAAATTTATTTTAAATCTTTTAATTTATAATTAAATTAATTTAAACAAATTAAATAATTTAAACAAGAATAAAACTCTTCTACAAATAATTTTTGCATACATATAAATTTAAATTTAAATTAATATACTTAAACTGTCTTAATTTATTATCATTAATCTATTTATTTGAGATAATTCAAATGTTTTCAATAATACAAATTTTAGTTAATACTAAAGTAGGATTCTAGATAACTTAATTCTTCAGCTATTGGATTGACAAATCTGATGCAAAATACGTCAAAAGATTCGCTCATTAAGAATATTTAGTTCATGAATTAAGAAATGTAGGTAGCGAATCTACCTATCAATTGCAACAAGATCAAGTACCCCCCTTTAAAATGTCGCAAATTTGAGTTAATTAACCTTCTTTATAAGTTTAGAAATTACATTTTTTGGTCCTACATCTTGTTTTAATGTCTATCTCAAAAAAATTTAATTAGTTATTTTTTATTTGAATATAAAATTAAATAATTTAATAAGAATTTTAAATTTAGGTCAATGAAAGTGTTTCATATTTAAATTTTCCTATTCAAAGAGTCCAAGACGTAGTCTAAACTACTCAGAAAACTATTATATTAGAAACTATAATAATAATAATAATAATAATCTAGCTCTAGGTTGTAAATTCTTTGCAAATTTTATGGTATTCTACTTTTCTTATATAAATTTAATATATATATTTTTTTTGAGAAGGAAAGAAATAACTATCATTCTCTACTCTATCCATTAGTCATGAGCACAAGCTTAAAGATCACTCTCCAAATTCTAGAGGATGGATTGTCTAATCATAATCCTATCTTGCTCCCTAACTTTTTTTTTAATAGTGTCAATACAATCATTATAAATGTTGCACACTTATTTCACCATTAGATACTTTTTTTTTCCCCTTTTGGGAAACTTTAATTGATTCTATAAATTTTTTAAAATAACATATAAAATAAACATTTATTATTTTTTAATAACTTAAATTATTAAGATGAATTAATTTTTAATATAGTGTTATAATTATTATATTAGTGGATTAAATCGCTTTTAATTAAATTAATTTTTGACAAATTCTAATATATCAACTGAGTTTAATTTAATTAGTTCCTACTTATTGTAAGAATTTTTTTTTAACCATGACTTCAAGCAAAGAACTGTAGAAAATAGAAAACGGTACCTGTAGAAAAGCGTAGCCGGAGGGTACTGATAATAAATCCCAAAACTGAACCCGTTCTCCTCCAACGTATCAAATATCGTTTTCTGAGGCAAACCTCCAATGAGCTTCTGGGTATCGCTGCTGGTCAGTCCATACGACGTCGCAGAGTGCACGTAAAGCCGGTTCGGCTGGGTCGATGCAGGAACTGAAGCGAACCACCGGTCGCACACAGCAAACTCCTTAACCAATTCTTTGTAAACCGGAACCAGATCCGGTTTGAATCCATTCATCACCGTTTCAGACATCCCTGCCTGTATTCTCTCAGCGTTTTGGGCGAAGCCTTCCATTTTCGGAGGCAGCTTCTTGGCGGCGGAGGCTTCGCTCCATGGCTCACCAAATACTTGCTCATAGATATCTTGGATCGAGTGACCCGGATCAGGGTCGACATAAACGGACCCGTCTCCGAAGATTACCTGGGTTGAGTTGGGGTCTGATGTGGAAATGGGGTTGGACTCGGATCCCGTAACGCCGTCGATTTCAGAGTTGAGGGATTTCATCCAACCCAGGACGTGGTCGAAGGAACGGTTCTCTTGAACCAAAACGACGACGGTTTTGATGGGGTTGGGGTTGACAGGCAAAGCACTGCTGCTGCCTATGGTTTCGGAAGCCATGTTGGCTGAGGATTTTTTTGTGATTTGTCTTCTCAGCAGGTTACCCATATATATATATAATATAACCATTCTAGAAACATTATTGTTGGTGAAGCAACTTGGAAATTAAGATATAAGAAATCAAAGAGAAGAAGAAAGCCAGAGGTTTTCTAACTAAAATTGCATAATACGATGATGACAGCGAAAACATTGTACACGGAACGTGCATGAGGAATGAATTAATGATATATGTTCATATAATCTATTATTGGTTGAAGATTATTATCATCTTATATGCAAAGAAAATGTTATGTGCTTGTAATATTATTTTGTTAATTTTTTATTAATTTTAAACTCAGCGACATAATTTAAAATAAATAATAAAAAATTTATTTTTTTTATATATTTTTTAAATTTTTTAAAAAATATATTTTAAATTAAATAAAATAATTATTATATTTTAAGTTAAGAATAAATATAAACTTTATTTATTGAAGTGTTTTCTGTTTATATTAAATGTCTATTTTGTTCTTAATCTAAAATGTAAAATTTTTTTAAAATTGATAATAATGTAAGAAGCAAAAAAAAAAAAAATTTCTCTAAATAATAAGACAAATAATTTTACCATCTATTTTATATACTTATATTTTATATTAGTTTGTAAAGATATAATTGTAAATAGACGTATAAAATAGATAAAAAATAAAGATATAAAAAATTAATATATACAAATAAATATATATATAACATTACTCTATGCTTTTCACCTTATATCTCTTTGTGGTAATTAAGGGGTACATCTTCTAATTAAGTATTTATATGTGAAGTAATTGTATATTTTTATTTGTTAAAATTGATACAAATATTTTATCAAGCATAATTTACAATGATTTTTTTTTTCTTATTTGTTTTATTACATGATGATAAAGGGTTTCAAAACTTTAGTCTTCTAAATACTATTTAAACCTTACGATTAGCACAGTAATTTATTTTTAAACATAAATTAAATGATCTTAATTACAATTTAGGCTGATAATAGCAGAGCAAGGATAACCTCTTGACTATAATTTTGTTGGGACTCTATTAAAATAGAAAGAAAAAAGAAAAACATGAATTAATTTATTCCCTCTGCTTTTACTATTTAGGAAATAAGATGACAACCCCAATAAGAAAATTGATGAAATATTCTAAAAAAAAAAAAAAAGAAATTGATGAAATAGATACCTAGGTAACGTATTCAAGGAAATTGTGGTACGGGTAACTTGTTACGGTTGTTATTGTTATGCAATTATATTAAAGGTTGACCCTTTTAGTTATTAAGCTACGTGTAAGCCATGAAACTTTATGCCTTTATGATATCATCACTTTTGGTACAACGGCGACATTTTGACTCCAGGTGATATTATTATTTTAATAGTCGCTAGCTGTTTCTATAATAAAAGAATATCTGAGAATCGAGCGAGCGTGCAAGTTAGGCCAAGGGAACCAGCATATGCGAAACGTGCAAGGATATTTGAGAAATTGAATTCATTGAGAACCGATTAAGAGTGTTGATTGTAAAAAGTAGATTATAGTTTATTTAAAATATTATAACTTGTTGAATTTGATTAAAAAATTAATAAAACTGTTTAATAAATTAAAAATAAAAAGAGATTACTATTTTTAAAAGTTAGTGGTTAAAAGTTATTTGAAATAACATTTATATTGAAAGTAGTTGTTAAAAATTTGATCTTATTTTTATCATTTTTTAACAAATGATAATCTTACTCCTCACACAATTAATTCTATTCATTCTCATCTGTTGTTCTATCAGTCTTTTGGTCAATTTTTTCCTCTACTTCTTCTCCGCTCATTTTATTTAATTATTTAATTAATTCATTGATAATAAATAAATAAATAAAATATAACTAATAATTTAATTAATTTCTTCATAATAAATATAAATAAATTATTTATTTAATTAATTTGTTTATAATAAATTAAAAAAATAAAATGAGTTATCAGTCATAATATTATATTAATATAATATTATATATCTTTTTAAGTCATTTAATATATTTTAATTAATTCTATAATTAGTTTTACTAAATATTTATAATTCAATTAGCTAGCTATTAATTAGTTTTGCCAAAATAAACTCAAGCTAGAACTCCTCTTCCTCCTCTTCTTCGCTCGACAAAAAGGTGCTAAGTATACTATTTTTGAAGAGGTGCTATGAAGGTTAAGCAACTTCTATTAGACAGTGGGAGGAGGTGGTATGGAAGCATGGAGAAAAGATCTTCACCAAGTTCAACAAGTCTTAAACAAGTGTCAATGAAGTTAAACAAGCAGGTTTAAGAAGTTTAATCACAATTAAATAGGGATTAAGAATAAATCATCTATGTGCACATCGGCTTCCGGAGCAGGAGTGTCTCAACCTCTTGGTTATTGAAGGAAACCTCTTGGTTTGGCTTCCTTGACCTCAAGCCTTCCAGCAACTTAACCTATAGAAGTTTCCTTGTTGAGGAGTCGCTTTGTGAGAGTTGCCGAAAACTACTATGTGCTTCCATGGGTAGCACTTCGCCAAGCATTATACTCACTCATTACACCACGGCTTGAAGAGCTAGGTGCTTGACTCTTCCAAAGGGAACACTTTGGCATGTTGCATCCAAGAATCATCAAAAAGGGGCACTACGTGGGATACTTACCATCAGTGGTAGCTTCCTTATAATGTGTATGAGATGATAGAAATGAGCATGTACTTTTATGAGTAAAACCATGGTTTGTCTTAAGGAAGTTAACAGTGGAGCTTCCTTGGGTGGTCCATCATACTTCTATGGAAAGATGATTATTGAATGTTTAAATGTAAATAAGCACTTGCTTTCTTGAGAGTATTGATAGGTCATCCTATGACCTCTTCCTCAGGGGACTTTTATGAGTATACCCATATTACTTCCTCAAGGTGATAATAATTAAATAAATAAATTTAAAATGTACTTGACATTTCCTTTTGACTTTTAGGCTAATTTTCTTGTAATGGGTCATTGGGCTCAGATATTGGCTTGGGCCATGCTCATAATGCGTCTATCATTATTCAGTTTTTATACCCATAATCCTCTTTTTTTTTTTTTCTTAAAATGATCACAACTTATGAAAATCAATGGATTAAACCTTGCTATTTTTATTAGCTCAGACAAATAAATGATGTTTGAATTTTCATGGATAAACAAACTAATGTTGTAATAAAAGGACAAGAACACTCAAGATTCAAATACAAGAGCATAAAAACATTCATGCCTCAAATCCACGTTTCAATTTTCATTTCAATGAAAATAAATATGAAAACCCAAATAATTAAGGTGTGCAAGAACACCAAATATTCAAACATACAATAAGGTTCCATACTCTCATCCACCTCATTAAGCTCTTGAAGGAAGAAAAATGCAAGAATTATTTCTATGACCATTAACTTCCAAAAAATTGAATACACATGGAAAGAGCAACATATATAGTCAAGACTCCACTACCACAAAGAGAGATCAGCTATTTCAAAGGAAACCAAAAATTATAGCTACATCCAGATATAACGCGCAAAAAAAAAAAAAAAAAAAAATCAGATGCAACATCTATTTACACCAGAATCCATTGACTTGTTTCAATCATATTCAACTTCTCATTGCGAAGAAACAAACCAGCAGAAAGAAAAGAAAAGAGATGGAAAGAAATTAGAATGTTGCAGCAATGCCCCAAGAGAAATAGAAAACCCAGGTAACTTGATTCTATAACATCCAACTTTCAAATTAGTTCAAAGAGGATAGAAGTGAAAGCCAATACTTGGTATTCAAAACACTAGCAAAAGTTGAAACTAGGACTCGTAGCATTCCTCTCACTCTCTCTCTCTCTTCTATTTGATTTCCACTAGCTCTGCCTCTCTTGCCTGAGCTTCTCCTCTTTCTCTCTAAAAACCCCAAAACCGAGAGCTTCTAGATCCTTTTCCCTTTGCTTCCCTTTGTGTGCCGCCTCCTTGCTTTTTTTCTTCAAGGGTGTGTTCTCTCTACCTTGTGTGCCGTTTTCAATTAGAGAGGGGGGTTAAGGTCTCCAAGAGTGTGGTTAGAGTATTTTGGTGGATTCTTATTGGGCTTGGAGTTGCTTTAATTTTGGGCTTGACCTGCAAAAATTATTTGAACAATCAAAGAAAGATGGGTTCATCAAGTCTAGTCTAGAAAAGGAAAGTTGGATATGTGGTTCTTTCTATCTTTTTTTTTTTTTTTTTAATGAACAATGAACTTAGTGTAAAGCTTAAAAAAGATATAAAAGTCCTAAAATTCAAAATGACATTCTCAAATTTGTATTTTTTTTTGGTAAAAATAAAGTTTGATTTGTAAAATTAAATTTTAATTTTTTTGATAAAACTCAAATAAAATACTGTAGCTACAGTTGACTCTCTTTATATTTTTTTTACAGAGAAACAAGATAAACTTCAGATTATCAAGATCCTCACCTAAGAAACCTGTAAAGATAAAAAGACATGTATTTTGCCCCAAGAAAATGCTAACTATTCAAAAATCTAATGGCAAAGGATCTTAGTGGCTAAAAATTATTTTTTAAAAAAAAAAATTAATTTTTCAAATGTAATTTTTCTTTTGAAAAATGCAAAAATTTTTAAGAACTATAATTTATCTAGAAGTTGAAATGATGAAAATCTAATGGCAAGAAAAAAAAAAAAAAAAACCTAGATTACCCTACAAATGAAAACTAAACATGCAAAGTCGAACCCTATCAACAAAAATTAAAGATGCAAGCTGGACTCTATCCACGAAAACTAAACATGCAAACTGGAACTTGTTGACAAAACTAAACATGCAAGTGGCACCTATCAATGAAAACTTGATGTGCAAGTTGAACCCTGTCAGCGAAAACTAAACATGCAAGCCAAACCTTGTTGGCAACAACTAAATATGCAAGTTGGACCTTGACGACAAGAAAACAATTTTGAAAGTTTTAATGTTAAAGAAATTAATTTTGATTTTGAATTGAATTGCTGGACCCTATCAAAAAGAAAATAATTTTATAATATTTTAATTTCAGATTGAATGACCAAATGTTGACAAGGAAGCAATTTTGAAAAATTTCATAGCAAAAAAAAATAAAAAATTGATTTTGATTTTTTTTTTCTAGATAGATAACTCATTTTGGACATGAAAAATATTGTTGCCAAAAAAAAAACAAATTGTTGTGAAATGATGCAAATGTAGAGCAATGTAGAGAAGACACAAGAATAGAGAGAATATGAGTGCTTTCTTCTTACTTCATTGTATGCATTCCAATATAAATGGGGTGCCCTATTAATAGGCACAAGTTTATAACTCAACCATCATGCTACATAATACACAATGAATACCCATTAAAATTGTGTAGGGAAGTTACATTGAGGAGAGTAAAAGCCTTGTAAATTATAACCTAAGAGATAATGTCACATAAAGCCACTGAGAGTTATAATCATTATAAGAAATAAGTGCCCATGAATTCATCATTCCTCCTCTGTCTTGACTCAGATGGTCTGTCATCCCCTTTTGATTTTTTTGTTCATCTCATCTAATCACTTCTACTTTCTCTTGTTTATTTTCCATTTTGACTCATTTTTCTTTTTTTTTCCCTTCATTGAATTCTCCGTGTTGCCCTACAATTTGAACTTCACTTTGTCCAACATTTTGACATTCATTTAGCCCTTGTGTTGGTGATGTTCCATTTTGATAATGAATTTTAAGATTCTTATCAAAATGATTCCGTCAATAAATGTATGAATTTACTGTTAACTTGAGAATACTTTGCACTTTATTCAAATAATCAAAAGCATAGTGATAAGTGAGTTTTAACTGCATAAATTAATCCCTTTCAATGTGAATTTAGAGTTTCATTTAAGGTGAAAAGTCTATTAAAATATCAGATGACTACCCAAATTCATTGAATTGTTTCATGTATAAACTTGGGAGCTCAAGAGGCTAAAAAGTAGAGGAAAAGTCGCATGGAAGATTTCCCTACGAGCAGCCCATAGGCCAGTTTATGCCCATAAACCAATTTGCCATAATCGAATTGAAGAGCAGTCAAGCAGAGCTACTTAGGGGCAGCATGTAATCCACTTTACGGTGTAAGTGGCGGTATTTAAGTAGAGTGGAAGTGACATTTTGAAGGCTTTAAAGGTTGATTATGGGTTCCATCAATCAAGTAGTTTAGAAATAAGGGCTACATAAAGGAAATCAAGCATCCAAGGAAGGGAGAAAGAGTTCTAGAAAATAATTAGAGTGGCATTTGTGAGAAATCAAGAGGATCTACTAAAGAAATTCTACAAAAAAGCTTGGCTCTACAATCCAATCATTCTACTCTACATTACTTCTATAAAATTTTATCTTCAATGTTTTCTATTTTACTTTGAACTTCATGTATTTTCCATACAACATGTTGGTGTAAGTTTTTATTCTAGGATTGGGAGCAGCCCGATGGTAACTTGATGATGTGATTATAAAATTTCCTTTCAATTGTCAATGTCTTCCTTCTTTTGATTAATTTTCTAAATACTTAAGCCTTGCAAGTTATTTGGCCAATTATTTGCATGATTTTAGATACTCTAGTGAAGTACTGAAAGGTGAAATTGGAGTATTGGAAACTTAGAAATTAAACAAGAAAATTGAGATCACGAAAGTAGATTGAAGTTCTCTTGAGGAAATATTGGTTTTCACAAAACTAAGTGTCTAGACTTTGGTTTTCTACCATGAAAATTGGAGTTTTGCATGTTTAGGCAATAATTGTAGTATCTTGAAAGAGAACTACAATTGATTCAGGAAAATTCGCCTTCAAAAGCTGGCATTTGCAAATGAAAGGATTTTACATATCAATTTCATTTAGTTGTCATTGTGGTGAACCTCAATTCTAGAAGCGTTTGACAATTGAATTCTCTTATATTTTCTACTATTCTTCTCAATTTCAGTAAACCAATTCCACTTACATTTGACTTTGTTTAGATAATTTACACTTGCAATTCTACTAGTATTTGATAACATTAGTCCCTATGGATATGATTATCTCTTCTACTACTTGACTACACCGTGCACTTGCGGTTGACATCAAGTTTTTGGCACCCTTACTGGGACTTTTGTTTGTTAATATTGGTTCTCTTTGCAAGTTAATTAGACTAAACTCTTTCCTTTTTATTTCAAATCAGTGGTTCTAGATTTGTTTTGCAGTTGACATTTTATGCAAAGGAGTAGCCTTAGTGATCTTCTTGAACCAGATCCTAAGATTAAAATAACATTTCATATAAGAAAAAGGTAGCAGAGAAAAGCTAGAGCTAGGGAAGTAGTTCCCTTTCCTATTATGGCTAATAACAATGATAACCATTCTTTGAAGGATTTTTCAGCACCTAATGCTAATGATTTGCAGTCAAGCATCACAAAGCCAACAATGGAGGCCAACAACTTTGAACTCAAGCTTTCTCTTCTTTTTATGTTGCAACATAATTAGTTTGGATGAGCACCTACAGAAGATCTAAATATGCACCTCTAGATTTTCCATGAGTACTGTGACATAGTAAAGCTCAATGGTGTCATTCCTAATGCAATCAAGCTTCAGCTTTTTCTTTTCTCATCAAGGGATAGAGCTAGATCATGGCTACATTCTTTGACTCTAGGTTTCATCATTGAATGAGATGAGTTGCCGAAATCCTTCATCTCTAAATATTTTCCTCCTAGCAAGACTGCTTAGTTGAGGAACCTCACAACATTTGCACAAAAGAAAGGTGAGTCTCTTTTTGATGCTTGGGATAGGTACAAGGAGTTGCTTCGTTTGTGTCCTCACCCTGGACTTGAAAGGTCAGTGGTTTTGCATGCTTTTTACAATGGGTTGAACTATAATACAAAGCTAATAGTAGATGCAGCAACTGGAGAAGCTCTCATGAACAAGAGAATTGATGAAGCATATGAGTTGATTGAAGACATGACTCTCAATCACTACCAATGGTCAAATGAGAGGGACCCATCAAAGAAAACTTCTACTCTAGGAAAGTATGAAGTTGTTGCTTTAAGTTACATTTTTGCTAAGGTAGATGCTTTAGGCTCTTTGAGTAGTAAAGTATATGCCTTGTTTGAAAAACTTGAAAAATTGCATATGAAAGTTGAGTACTACTAATGATTCTTGTGAAATTTATGGTGTAGTTGGACATTTTCTTGTAGATTGTCAGTTAGGATAGGATCCCTCTATGGAGCAAGAAAATTTTGGGAACAATTTTGGGCAAAAGGGGCAAAATGATGCATTTTCCAACACACAACCCTAATTGGAGGAACCACACTAATTTCTCCTACAAGTACAATCAAAATGCAGTCCCTCAAGGCAAATTTAGGCAACAACTACCAGGCTTCCAAAGGCCTTTTAACCCACCACAACAGCCCCAAAAGTCTAATTTGGAAACCTTGCTTGAAAATTTTGTTGTGACTCAAAAATAGCAAAATGAGAAATTTGAGCAGTAAGGCCAAATTATGACTGAAGCTATTAGGCAATTGATCTCCAAAGTTACTCTCTAGCTACCCATATTAAGATGCTAGAAACTCAGATTGCCCAACAAACCAGTTCTTCCTCTAGGTCATTAGGAAAGCTTCCAGGCCAACCTGAAACAAATCCTAGAGAGCATTATAATGCTGTGACTTTAAGGAGTGATAAACATTAGATGAGCTTAAGAAGGGGGAGAAAATTGAGAAAAAGATGAGGGTGAAGTGAGAAAAGAAAGTGAGGCACCCTTAGGACATTCTACAGAGAAAGCACCCAAGAAAAACCTCAACATGTGCACTAAAGCCATACAAGCCCTGTGTGCCATTTCCTCAAAGATTGGCTAAGGCAAAACTTGACCAGTAGTTTAGGAAATTTTTTGATGTTTTGAAAAAGCTTTACATCAATATTCCTTTTATTGATGCTTTGTGTCAAATGCCTTCTTATGCCAAACTTTTGAAGGATATTCCTCCAACAAAAGGAAGCTTGAGGATTATGAAAATGGTGGCAATGACAGAGGAGTGTAGTGCAATCATCTAAAATAATTTGCTTCCAAAGTTAAAGGATCCAGGTAACTTTTCTATTCCTTGTTTGATTGGGAATATGTCCTTTGACCTTGCTTTGTATGACTTAGGGGCAAGTATTAGTTATCATGCCATTGTTTGTCTGCAAAAAGCTAGAAGTGGGAGAGTTGAAACCCACCACCATTTCCTTGCAATTGGTGGAACGGTCAGTAAAGTATCCAGTAGATACATTGGAAGATGTAACTATCAAAGTAGGTAAATTTTTTATTCCAGTTGTTTTTGTTGCTTTGGAAATGGACGAAGATTCCCAAATCCCCATTCTTCTTGGTAGACCATTTCTTGTCAGCAAGTGCCATAATTGATGTTAGAAATGGGAAACTCACTTTCTGTTGGTGAGGAGTTTTCGCCCCTTTTCTCTATTATTTCACTCCTTTTCACTTCTAGGGGCAATTAGGACCTAAAATTGACAATATGAACCAATTAAGTATAAATTCTAATATTATTTCCTCAAATGAGACATCAATTATCGAGAAAAAGTGCTAAATAAATGTATGAAAATGCACTTATCAAACGCCTAATAGTTGAACTTTTGCTTATCCTCAAGCAAAGATAAAACACGATATATTCCAAGATTTCATGGGGAATCAATTAAGTTCAAAAAGATGGACCAAATCATGCTCTTAATCAAGTCAATGTTTCATTGGCAATTAACTTTCCTATCAACAAGTGAATGAGGTGCAATTGCCTCACCAAAAAGGTAAGTGTTCCACTCAATCACTCTCAAAAGTATGGGTTGTGTTTTTACTCAAGATTGTACACTTCCATAGGCTTGCAAATGCTCTAATCTTCACTACTCACATGCATATGCACTCAATGATCATGGAGGATTTTATTAGGGTTGTAACATGGCCAAGGTAAAGGCAAGATAAAAGAAAGAAAAATAAGCTCAAAAGAGGTTAAAACTAGAGAATAAAAGAGAGCAAAAGGGTGTGAATCTTGTATATTGAGGCTCTCAAGCAACTTGCTTCAATAACATGCAATCAACTCCACTCTTTTCAACTCTTATTCATTTGAATTCAACTATATATTTTTTTTTTCTTTTGCACTTTTGACTCTTTGTATTTTCCTTTTCTTTTCTATTTTTTTCAAGACTTTTTGAATTTTTTCATCATTTTTTTCTCATGTTCACATTTTTCTGTATTATCTCCAAATGGCTACCTTAAATCCTTTTCTGAACTCATTCAAGCACAAGAGCTATTTACAATGCATTCCAAGCTCATAAGAATGTGCCTAAGCACTCTTAGCTTCTAATGTCAAGGCGATAACTCAGTTTTTCACTTTAGAGCTTTATAATGAGCTAAACCATGAAACAATGGATATATATATAAGGCTCAAAAATTGGTAATTAGACGTATATATGATTAGGATAGGCCATTTAGGATAAGTGGTATAAAAAATAAAAATATGAAACAAGGCCTCAATCATCTCAAAGAGTGTATAGGGCAAAAATGTAGCCTCAAAGAGTAAATGCAAGTTCTAGAGCATATCAATAGATGAGTGATCAATTTGCATAAGAAAGAAAGTGAGCAAAACGAGATTATTCACAAACATTGCTCCATAAAGTCCAAATCTTACAAGGTAATCAAATGAAATTGAAGACATTACTTAGATAAAAAATCATCAATAAGCCAACTATTCCATCAAACAAGATCAATATACAATCAAAGATCACTAAAATCAATCAATTTGCATCAAATTTGTTAAAAAAAAAAAAAAAAAAATTCTGGAATGGCTCCCAAAACAATCATACCTTGCATCATAAGGAATTATAAGTTCAAGATATGCACAATTGAATAGATGAATATCCGCCTCCTACACTTAAAATATACATTGTCCTCAATGTACTTAATTAAAGTCAAAGGAGGGATCAAGAATACTCCCCTTATGTTCATGGAGTTCATCTTTCTCTCAAATGGAACATGTTCCTTAGCATGGAGCTCATTTCAACTGAAACAGTAAACAACAATGATACAACATTAGATCATAGATCACAAAAAAGAGAATGTATGGCATCTACTAAACTCAACAAAACTCAAAATAACTGCAAAATATAATAATTGTTTGAAAGGTAATGTAAAGTAATAACAATACAAAACCAAATGTTAAATATATTGAAATATAAAATCAAAAGTCCTAGAGCAGTGCTAATACTACTCCGGTGGGTCTGTTGACTGCTCAGGTGCCTCAGTGGCACTCTTGAAGACATCAGTACCCTCGGATGTTGGAATCTCTGGCTGGGGTTTCTCAGATGGTGGAAGTATGGGTACAAGAACAATAAGAGAAGGCACTGGAGGTGGCTCTATGAATTGTGCACCCTGAGTTGTAGCAAACTCTCATTCTTGCTAATGCTGCCACTTGCAATGAACATGGTGAAAACTAACCCAGATTTGCATAGCAGACTGCGACTCATCTCTAGCTGCAGTAGAAGATAGTGGTAGTTTCTCAAATACAATGGGAGTAGGGGTAGTAGTAGGCATAGAAGTAGCAACAGGAGTGAGATCCTCTAGCTATGGTGATGGAGTTGCAGGATCATCAGTTGGCTCTATTGGAGGCATATAAGGATCGATGGCATCATCACCCTTAGGTGCACCACTCAAAGGGCCATCCTATAATGTGTGGTAAGTACACTGAGCATCTCTTGTAGACACTATATTTTATTTAGGTATTTTTATTTTTATTTTATTTATTTTATACTTTTTTAAAAAGAGAAAAAGAAAAAATTAATTAATTTCCTTTTAATGTTTACATCTTATATTAATTAATTAAAAAAGAAAGAAAAAGGGAGCCACGAAGACAAAAAAAAAAAAATTCATGCTTTGGCGTGAAAAGTAAAAGAAAAAGAAGAGAGGTAGAGCAACAAAGGAAAAAGAAAAAGGGCAAAGGGTGGAGCAGAGAGCTCCAGAGAAGCAGAACGAGAGTGGAGCTTACGCACAGTAGTGAGTCGGAGCGCTAGCACTCAGTCATCGTACATAGCAGAGAGCGATGGACACAAAGAGGAGTAGACATAGAAGCAGCGCGATTGACGAAAAAGGAAAGTGGGAAAGTTTGCAGAGATAAAAAGAAAAGAAAAGAAAAGAGGTAGTGAGAACAGGGGGAGTGCTCATGGCATAACGGCAAGCGAGGGCACCAAGTGAGTGAGGTGTGAGAGCTTGAGCGCGATGGAAAGGGAGTGAAAGGAAAACAGACAGCGAGGGAGCAGAAGTGAAGAGCAAGAGAGAGAGCAATCAAAGAAAAAATTGAAGAGTGGAAGAGAGCGATATAGAGAGGAAAAATATCAGAAAGAGCTACGAGGTTGAGAACTTGAGGATTTCTTTTATGCTTTGTGATGAATAATTTCTTTTGATTTATTCACTGCATATTTTATCTATAGGACTTTCAGTATGTGCATAAGATATTTGATGAAATGATCTTGGATTTGTTTGAATGTGTAAGCATTCATTATTCTCTTGATTTAAATGTTTATTTGAAAACAATGGACTTACTTGAATGTGAAGTATGCCTCTAGATTTTCCCCTTGTCATTTGTGCTTGTTGAAGTATGGATAAATTATGCTCTTTCAACCTCTGTTAGAGTAAGATGTGTATTGATGCTTGATTTAGCAAGTCTTGGTTGATAGTGAATCTTGGTTGCATATTTCCTATGCTCCATTCGATTTTTGCATTCATACGTCTTTAGTTTTGCTTGTTCAGTAGTTGAATGCATTCATGGAATTGAGATTGAGAGAGAATATCATATTTTGTGTTTCCATACAAGCTTAGAGATCGTTATTTTCATTCTCAATACCTTGGCATTTTAATAATCTGGATTACTTGTGCTCCTTGTCCTAAAGAGATGAAGATTTCCTTGGCTATAGTTTGTGTTCATATGTTTTGGTTTGGGTTGAGTGTATGTTATAAGTTCATGGCATGTTGAATTGAATTTCGGAATTTCTTATTATTTTGACCCATGAGTGTGCCATGGAAGTGATGAGTTTTGAGTTCATATGCTCCATTCAGCTTTCATGAATTAAGTATTAGCCACTTGTCTATTCATTTAGTGAAGTTTGATATTTTTGATTGGTGGATGGTGTTTAGAAGTTTGGGTGTATGTGCCATTGTCTGTCGACTGCTCATTCTTAATATTTTTGGTATCTTTGAGTGTTGTTGCTTTCCATTCTGGTGCTCATTTCATGCTGCCAGAGGGGGGTGCGAAAAGAAATGAGGGGGTTGAGAACAGAAGAAATGATACAGTAAGAATGCTAAATGAGCCGAGAGGTGTTAAAAAAGAAAGGAGTGTGAGAAAAAAAAAAAGGATAGTACGGGCCAATGGTGTTGAAAAAAGGAAAAAGAGGGGTGTGAGAAGAAAATAACAGTTAGGTGGACGGGTGTTGTACAGGGTCCAAGAAGAAAATAACATTACGGGCTAATAGTGAGTGTGCGGAGAGAAATAAAATAAATAAGAGAAGATTATATGCTATTTTCCCATGTAATTTTTTTGTATCTTGCTCCCAAAATTTAAATTGTAATTAGTATGTATACAAATTAGATTATATTTAGATTTTTAGAGTCTTGAGGCTCCTTATTTATCATGAAAGAGTAGCTGGTTCAGTCTTTTATAAGAATGAGTTTGCCTATCTGTTATAGGTGAGGATCAGCATCATCTGGAGAGATAGCTTATCTGTTTTGAAAGATGGAAGGACCCTAGGTTCATTTAGAGGATTCATGCATACATGTTTATCTTCTCATCATTTTGTTAGAGATTGTAAATTTTATTTCGGTAATAAAAAAAATACAATTATGGTCATATTGTTATTTTGCATAACTAATTTGAGTAATCATCTTTGATGAATGTTGTGGGGTGCCTAACACCTTCCTCATGCATAACCAACTTCTTAACTCATCTTTGGTTTGCATTCCAATGCCTTTCCAATATAAAATAAATTTTAAAATAACTAAGGTTTCCAATTGTACCCTAATTCTTAAACAATTGGTAGCGACTTCAAAAATAATATTTTTTTAAAAAATAAAAGTTGTTTCATTCTTTGTTGTAGCATTTTTTCCCCTAGAGGGTACGTTGTGACATCCCTCCTCTTCCTAATCATCTTCATGTGAAGAAGATCAATAGCCCTCAAAAGCTATGGAGTTGAGATCTCAGAAACTCCTCTCAAGTTACCTCAATGATAGCCCCTAAGCTTATAACTAGTCTAGTAGTCACCGCTACACAAGCTGTGCCTGCAAACTTCTCTATCTATTTACACTTCTCCAGCATCTTTAGTGCCAATAGTCCATAGTGTGGAATAGCACCCACTCTCATAAACTTGTGGATCATCAAGTGCTTTTAGCTGACAACTCTTGAGCTATCCTTATTGCCGCAAATAGAACATAATAGTAACATGTTGATTATCCCTTAGCTACATCAATGAAAGTAGTGGCCTTGAGAGAATTGACCTGATATCTGGTGGTTCTAGCTGTTAAGTAATTGCTTATTGGACTGCTTGAATTCTTGTCAAATAAGAAGTCCTATTATTTAGGAACTTGTTAGTTTGTTTCCGATTTTATGATTTTCTGTTTGTTTTGGTTTAAGATTAGGCTCTTAGAACTTCTGAATTTTCTGTTTGTTCTAGCACTATAAATGAACAAAATTGCAAATGAATAGCTTCAAATTCCAGCAACACCTTTATCCTTCTTCTCTTATTTCCTTCTTGTAAATTTAGATTCTCTTTCTTTTATTTATTTTTCACGTTACAAACCAACAAATTGGCATCAGAGCTATTTTTCTTGAGGGATCTGTGAGATGGAAGCTGAAATTAGTTTTTCACAACTTGCTCCTCCTATCTTCACTGGAGAAAACTATCAGCTTTGGGCAATAAAAATGGAGACCTACCTAGAGGCTTTGAATCTCTGGGAAGCTGTAGAAGAAGATTAACAGGTTCCTCTGCTGCCAAAAAATCCCACCATGGCCCAAATAAAAAATCACACAGAGAGAAAAACCAAGAAGTCAAAGGCAAAAGCAAAAGCATGTTTGTTTGCTGGTGTTTCAACTTACGAGAATCATGACTTTCAAAACAGCAAAAGAAGTTTGGGATTATCTGAAGGAAGAATATGCAGGAGATGAAAGGATACAAGGCATGTAGGTGCTGAATTTAATAAGGGAGTTTGAGTTGCAGAATATAGAGTCTGAGACAATCAAAGAGTACTCAGACAGATTACTGGGCAGTGTCAATAAGGTGAGATTACTTGGCACTAAACTTGCTGACTCTAGAATTGTTGAAAAACTTCTTGTGACAGTACCTGAAAGATTTGAAGCATCCATAATAGCTTTGGAGAATACAAAAGATGTATCTAAGATTACCTTGGCAGAATTGTTGAATGCCTTGCAAGCTCAAGTGCAATGGAGACTTATGAGAGAAGATTGTGAAGTAGAAGGAGCTTTACCAACCAAGCATCAACCCCAAGAAGTCAGGAAGAACCAGAAGAAAAATTACAAAAAAGGTCAATATCAAAGCAAGGGTAGAAACTCAAAGAAAAACTACCCACTTTGTCAACATTGTGGAAAAGTAGGTCATCCACCATATAAATGCTGGAAGAGACCGGATGCAAAATGTACCAAGTGCAATTAGCTTGGACATGAAGTTGTGATTTGCAAAAGCAAACCTCAAAAGCAAGAAGAAGGTGCTCAAGTTACTGACCAAGAAGAGGAAATTTTTGTAGCAATGTGTTCTTCAACAGACAAATCTTCAGAATGTTGGTTAATTGACAGTGCTTGTACAAACCACATGACCTATGACAAAACTCTTTTCAAGGAGTTGAAGCCTGCTGAAACAAAGGTCAGAATTGGAAATGGTGGCTACATCACTGCAAAAGGGAAAGGAACTGTTGCAATCACAACAAGTTCAGTTACAAAACTAATCTCAAATGTTCTTTATGTACCTGATATTGATCAAAACTTGCTCAGTGTGGGTCAGTTGATAGAAAAAGGATTCCAAGTATTATTTGAAAAATAAAGTTGCATTATTTTTTATGCTGCTGGAAAGGAGATTTCAAGCATTAAAATGAGAGGCAAAAGCTTCTTATTTGATCCAACAGAGGAGGAGCAAACAACTTATTACATTGCAACCAACAACACAGAAATGTGGCACAAAAAACTAGGTCATTGTCATCTTCAAAGAATGTTGAAAATGAAGAAGGAGGACATGATGATAGGTTTACTAGTGTTTGCTGATTATTTGCCAAACTGTAACACTTGTCAGTTTGGTAAACAAAATAGGTTGCCATTTTCCCATTTAACATGGAGGGCCTCCAAAAAGCTACAACTTATTCACACAGATGTGGCAGGACCTCAAAAAACTCCATCACTACAAGGTAGCCTATATTATGTTATTTTTATTGATGATTTTACAAGGATGTGTTGGATTTTTTTCTTAAAGAGCAAATCTAAAGTGGCTGGAGTATTTTGGAAGTTTAAGAAAATGGTGGAAAACCAGAGTGGCCGCAAGATTCAATCTTTACGATTAGATAATGGAAAGGAGTACACTTCAACCCAGTTTAATTCATTTTGTGAAGAAGCTAGCATTGAACACCAACTCACTATTCTATATACTCCAGAACAGAATGGAGTTAGTGAACGAAGAAATAGATCAATAATGGAGATGGTGAGATGTATGCTACATGAAAAAGAGTTGTCCAAAGAATTTTGGGCAGAAGCAGCCAACACAACATTTTTCTTGCAAAATTGACTTCCAACCAAAGCTTTGGAGAATAAAACACCATTTGAGGTTTGGTATGGGTATAAACCTTCATTAAGTTTTCTTAAAGTCTTTGGTTGTATATGTTTTGCTCATGTTCCACAGGTTAAGCATGACAAGCTTGACAAGAAGGCAGTTCCAGGCATCTTTGAGGGTTACAGTTCAATTCAAAAGCCTACAACGTGTATCATCCATAAACAAGAAAACTTATAGTCACTAGAGATGTGCACTTCAATGAGGATCAACAATAGGACTGAAAAAATCTAGAAAAAATTACTGAAGCCACTTTGAAAAAGCAAATAGCAGATCAATGGTTGAATGAGCTGGAAGATGAGCCATTAATTAGAGGCACCAGACCACTTTCAGAAATTTATCAAAGGTGCCATGTTGCAATATGTGAACCTGCTGACCATAGAGAAGCTGCCAGTAATCCACAAAAAGCAATGGAGGAAGAGATGTCAATGATTCAAAAAACTAAAACATGGGAGTTGGTTGATAGGCCCAAAGACAGAAAAATTATTGGAGTGAAATGGGTGTTTAGAACAAAGCTCAATCCAGATTACTCCATCAACAAACACAAAGCCAGACTTGTAGTTAAAGGGTATGCCCAAACCTTTGGTGTTGATTATTCTGATATGTTTGCTCCTATTGCTAGGTTAGACACAGTTAGATTAGTGCTAGCTATAGTAGCACAAAAAGGCTAGAAAATATTTCAGCTAGATGTCAAATCAGCATTTTTAAATGGAGTGTTGCAAGAAGAAATATAAGTTGAACAACCAGAGGGATTTGTGAAGTAGGGTGAGGAAGATAAAGTCTACCTATTGAAAAAGGCTCTCTATGGCTTAAAACAAGCACCAAAAACCTGGTATAGCAAGATAGATGAACATTTGATAAGCCTAGACTTTGAAAAAAGTCCATCAAAACTAGCTCTTTATGTGAAGCATAAGAAAAAAAAATTTCTTATAGTATCCCTCCATGTTGATGATCTGTTGGTGACAGGAGATATAGTGCATAGTTGATAGAGGAGTTCAAACAAGAAATGATGCAAGCCTTTGGGATGATTGATCTTGGTCTTATGACCTACTTTCTGGGAATTGAAGTCAAACAAAGCAAAAATGAAGTTTTCATTTGTCAAACAAAATATGCAAAGGAAATATTGAAGAGATTTCAGATGGAGAAATGCAAACCTGTGAGCACACCAATGAATCAAAAAGAGAAGCTAAGCAAGAATGATGATGCTGATAAAGTTGATGAAGGTCATTACAGAAGTTTGATTGGGTGTCTAATGTATCTCACCATAACAAGGCCAGATATTCAATTTGCAGTAAGTCTTTTATCTGGTTTTATAAAGTTGTGCAAATGAAATACATTTAAGAGCGACAAAAAGAATATTAAGATATATCAAAGGCACTGCTAACTATGGTGTTAAGTTTATGAAGTGCAATTTCAAGCTATATGGATTTTCAGATAGTGACTGGGCAGGATCTATTGATGATATGAAGAGTACCTCAGGTTATTGTTTTAGCTTAGGTTCAGGAATTTTCTCATGGAGCTCTAAGAAGCAGGAAATAGTGGCTCAATCTACTGCTGAAGCAGAGTTTATAGCTGCAACATCAGCTGTAAATCAAGTCTTGTGGCTAAAGAATATACTTGCTGATTTGAATGAAAATCAAGAAGAGGGAACTAAGCTGTTTGTAGACAATCAGGCAGCAATTGCAATATCAAAAAACCCTGTGTTTCATGGGAAAACTAAACACTTTAAGATCAAACTCCATTTCTTGAGAGTGGTACACTAGAATGGTGAGGTAACTCTAGTCTACTGCAAGTCAGAAGATCAATTTGCAGATTTGTTTACAAAGTCATTGCCAGTTTGCAAGTTTGAAATCTTAAGGGATAAAATTGGAGTCTGCAGTTCCAAAAGCAAGGAGGACTGTTAAGTAATTGCTTATTGGACTACTTTTGTTTTTGAATTTGAATTCTAGTCAAATAAGAAGTCCTATTATTTAGGAACTTGTTAGTTTGTTTCCAATTTTATGATTTTCTATTTGTTTTGGTTCAAGATTAGGCTCCTAGAATTTTTGAATTTTCTGTTTGTTCTAGCACTATAAATGAACAAAATTGCAAATGAATAGCATCAAATTCCAGCAGCACCTTTAACCTTCTTCTCTTATTTACTTCTTGTAAATTCAGATTCTTTTTCTTTTATTTATTTTTCACGTTGCAAACCAACACTAGCAATAATCTTCCAAAAGGCAAGCTCAGTCTCGCCCTCCCAACTCCAAGTAGTGATGCACTACAGATATGCTGGGGAATCTATAAAATCTCTGGTAAAGATATTGGCCCTCTCAGTAAACTGGTTGAGGCTCATCTCCCCCAAATGCCTCCTAATCTAAAGACAATAGTCTTCAGCTTCCCCCACTTTCTAGAATCAACGAAGGTGCCAATAATCTCTATAGTGGTGATGAACTCGTATGCTAGTTCTCTGTACACTGGAGTAATCAGCACCTTTAAGAATTTATCAAATCTAGCACTTTTAATTAGCCGTCACTCTCTAAAGAAGGCCAACCTCCTCTAGTAGCTCTATATCCAACATCTTGGGTGGGAGGAAAGTCTTAGTCTCCAACTTTCGGATGCATTTATGATGATTATTTGCTTCAAAGAAAATAAACTTGTGAGTGTCATGCATCTCCTTGGACCTCCTCTCTTGATTAGGAGACACCGAGGCAAATGATGTACTCCATACAAGTGAATCAGTAGAAGAGTTGCAAGCTGAGGGCACTATAGAATTAGCCTTCTCAGATGAAGAATGAGACTCCAACTGTGAAGACTCGGAAGATGAGTCCCAGAAGAAGGTTTTCCCCTTGTAGGGGATCTAGTCCTCTCTTATTGAGCCAATACTTTGGTTCTAAGCATTGTACCTGCACAAGAACCATATCAGCAAGCTTACAGAATGGAGTGAATATAAATAAGGCAAGGATTTAAATTATATGCTTGGTAAATTTTAATTATGCGCTGGGAAATTTAAAAGTACATGACGTGAATTCTAGTCTGCAAGCCATGTAATCAAGCCTTTTAGTAGAAAATCAAAATTAAGAGCTGTAAAGCTGAATTCTTATTGTATTGATTAAGGTAGTGAACTACCGTTTATATACAGGAGATTCAAGATCAGAAAAGGAAATAAGAATCAATCACTAATCCTAACGGCTAATCTGCATTCATTACATTTAATTACATAACAGTCAACACTCCCCCTCAAGTTGGAGCATATATGTCAATCATGCCCAACTTGTCACAAATATAATTAATGCGTACTCCATTCAAAGCTTTGGTGAATATATCGCCAAGTTGATCGTTTGTCCGAATATGTTGGGTAGTGATGAAGCCGTTGTCTATTTTGTCTCGAACAAATTGATAGTCAATCTCTATGTGTTTTGTGCGTTCATGAAACACAGGATTGGAAGCGATGTGTAGAGCCGCCTGATTATCACACCATAACTGTGCAGGGAGAGAGATCTCATAGCCAACCTCCTTGAGCAATTAGTGTATCCATAACTTTGGCTAAGAAATATGCCTTTCTTACTGCGAAGAATTTCCACTCCAAGAAAGTACCGTAATGGTCCGAGATCCTTAGTCTGGAAATGTGACTGGAGGAACTGTTTTAAATCTGAGATACCATCATGATCATCCTCGGTAACCACTATATCATCCACATAAATTACAAGAAGTATGATACCTCTTTAAAATCATTAGTAAAATACAGTGTGATTAGACTTGCATTTCTCCATCCCGTATTGCATGACTACTTGTGTGAACTTTCCAAACCAGGCACGAGGACTCTGTTTCAATCCATATAGGGATTTCTGAAGGCGACACACCTTCTAGTACTCCCCTTAAGCAACAAACCCTGGAGGTTGCTCCATGTAGACTTCTTCCTAAAGAGAGCCATGGAGAAATGCATTTTTAACATCTATCTAACGCAAGGGCCAATCAAAGGTGGCTGCCAAAGAGATAAGTAGCCTGACAGAGGTGAGTTTAGCAATAGGAGAGAATGTCTTAGAATAATCTGCACCATATGTTTGGGCATAGCCTTTTGCCACTAAACGTGCTTTCAGACGAGTTATGGAACCATCCGGATTGACCTTGACAGTGAAAACCCATTTGCACCCAATAGCTTTCTTACCAACAGGTAAATCAACTAATATCCAGGTTTGATTTTTATCAAGGGCATCCATCTCTTCAGCCATGGTGGCACGCCAACCAGTATGGGTCAAAGCTTCTCGAACAGTTGTGGGAATGGTAATGGAATCTAGATTGGCAACAAAAGAAGAGGACAAAGCAGAAAGTCCAGCATAAGAAATAACTGAGGTGATAGGATAGGTGCAAGGACGTTTACCTTTGCGAAAAGCAATGGGTAAGTCAGGAGAATTAGGTGGCTGGTCAGGAGAGGACTCAGTGGGAGGACTCAATGTTGGATCTTCCGACAACGGTGGCAGTGGAGGACCAAAATCTGCAGTCTCTAGACCAGGTCGATGGTGCCGTTGATAAACAAGAAGCGGGGGAGATACTGTAGGAGTAGAGTCAGTTCCGGGAACAAAGGCTGGTGTCAAAATTGAGGGCTTCGGAGGAGATGGGCCAGAGGACATTGGTAGGTAGACAAGTAAGTTGTCCTCAGAAGACTCTTCAAAAGGCGCAATCAAGGTAGACTTGAAGAAGGAATCCTGTTCATGAAATGTGACATCTCGAGAAACAAAATATCGATACAAAGAGGGAGAAAAACACCGATAGCCTTTTTGAAGGCGGGAATAGCCAAGAAAAACACATTTAATAGATTTAGGGTCCAATTTGGTCACTTGAGGTCTATGATCCCAAACAAAACATGTACAACAAAAAATACGAGGTTCAACTAGAAATAGGAGTTTAGTAGAAAACAAGACAGAGAACGGAATCTTATCATGAAGAATTGCCGAGGGCATACGATTAATCAGGAAACAGGCCGTGGAAACAGCATCAACCCAGAATGGTTTAAGAACGTTGTTCTGAAATAAGAGAGCTCGGGCAACTTCCAAGAGATGCTGATTTTTTCGTTTAGCAACACCATTCTAGGCTGGTGTGTCAACACACGAGGATTCATGAAGAATTCCATGTTGGAGCCTGTAAGCCTGAAATGATGCAGATAAGTATTCTGTAGCATTATCACTACGTAAAGTGCGGATAGAAGTGTGAAATTGTGTTTGAACTTCAGCATGAAAAGCGCAAAAATGAGAAAAAACCTCAAAATGACATTTCATTAAATATAACCATGTAACTCGAGAAAAATCATCAACAAACGTGATAGAGTATTTAAAACCAGTTTGAGAAATAACTGGACATGAACCCCAAACATCAGAATGAACAAGTTCAAATGGGGACGCAGCCGGCTTATTAACCCTAGGACTTAAAGACACCCGATGATGTTTGGCAAATTAACATGACTCACACTCTAAGGATGACAAAGAACGAAACTGTGGACACAATGCTTTAAGACTCTAGAGAGACGGATGACCCAAATGGCAGTGAGCTTCAAAAGGAGTGGGAAAACTGGAGTAGGCAAGAGACTGGCTCCAGAGAATCAAAGACATAGAGCCTAGCAGATTCTCGTCCTCTACCAAGTCCACAACCAAGAAGACTCTTTGGATCAAAGTTTTAAGCAATTTTAAAGTCTTGAAGTGTGAAGCCCAATTTAAGCCTTAGTTAGAATAGGATTAGGATTCACTTGTAATTAATCTTTTTTTATTATTTGGAATCCTAATAAGAGCCTAATTAGGATTGGAGGCATTATAAATAGATCAAGAGGGCTGAACACAAGACACGAAGGAAGAGGAGAAAGAGAGCAACAGCAACCAAGCAAGATTCAAGAGTAAGGCGTCACTCCCTTTAGTTCTTCTACTCTTTTAATGTTTTCTTACTTTATCATTATGTGTTTACATATTATCATGTGCAACTAAACTTCTCTCTAGGGCTAAGATGTAGCCCGATCTAATTGTATAGACAACTTGAGGAAGTTATGACAGTTTATGTTTTATTCAATTGAGATTTACTTTTCTGCACTTCACTCTTAATCGATCTGGCCAATTAATTGGGGGAAATTAATGGGTTAGATATGATACCGACTGGAGATTAGTTAATCTAGACCAAGAGAATTAAATCCATAGTGGAGCTAAGGACAAACCAGTACCGAGGACCTTGTGTAGTCACATGGGAATTAGGGCATTCCCTTAATCTCCCTAAAGGGATGTCCATAGATCTTAATGCAATTTTAGTTGCTACAACTCGCACAGACCAATAGCATGGTTAGTAATTGTAACTAGATTTGATCTGAACTAATACCAAGTCTGATTAATTAAATTAAGGAATCTTGGCTAGCAATTGATAATTCTATAACTTCATAACTGAATCAAGGAAGTCTATACATGAAGATTGTGGTGAAATCTGAATCCCTAGATCTCTCATCATAATTCTATTATGCTATATAATTTTCTGCTATTGCTTACTTATTTTCTGCAATTAATTACCTTACATATCTCATCACAATTCGATCGCTTAAACAATACTGGAGTTATATTACTCTGGTAATCAATATCAATCCCTTGGTACGATAACCCTTGGAATACTTGCTCACTACACTGATATGTATACTTGCACTGTGTTCCAACACATCACATATTGTTCCATACATATACATCCATTCACGCCACACTCACACACTAAATCTATCCATTTGTGACACTCACTAAGGAGCAATCAAGTTTTTGGCGCCGTTGCCGGGGATTATTTTATTGATATTAGAGGAATTAACAAGGTGTTGATTCAAGAAAAATTTTATTTTCTGTTTTACTTTAATTCTTTCTTCAATTCTTTTCAGAAAAATTTTCTAGTGCATGGGAAAAACAAGGGACCGAAATCTACTACCTCTTGATTCAGAAAATCGAAAAGACTGTTAAAAGAAATCTGAGAGGAAGGAGAATAGTTTGGAACTTACAGCTAGATCTGGAAAATATGGCAGCACCAAATAATCAACCGAATGAAGGGTCTATTCCCCTTCGAACCTTTGCTGTCCCAAAAGTACAGAATGCTATGTCAAGCATTCGAAGTCTAGCTATTGAAGCAAACAATTTTGAGATTAAAGCAGCTGTGATCTAGATGGTTCAAAATAATCAATTTTCTGGAGCACCTAATGAAGACCCAAATCTGCACCTCTCTACTTTTTTGGAGATCTGTGATACTTTCAAATACAATGGGGTGTCAGAGGAGGCAATCAAGCTCAGATTATTCTCTTTTTCACTTAGAGATGGAGCTCGAAGGTGGCTGAATTCCTTGCCACCGGGTTCATTAGACACATGGGACTCCTTAGCCCAGAAATTTCTTACTAAATATTTTCCTCCTTCGAAGACCACCAAGCTGAGAACTGAAATTGTGAATTTCAATTAATTTAAGAGAGAATCTCCCTATGATGCTTAGGAAAGATTCAAGGAGCTGCTAAGGAAGTGTCCACACCATGGAATGCAAGACTGGTTAGTCATGCAGGTATTCTATGGAGGATTAACCCTAACACTAAAACAGTTGTAGATGTAGCTGCTGGAGGAGCCTTTCTGAACAAGGACTATGCTGAAGCCTATGAGTTACTTGAAGAGGTAACAACAAATGCCTCTGATTGGAGCTCTAGGAAGGATAATGAGAAGAAAGTGGCTAGTATACAAGATTTAGATGCATTTGCAACACTTGCAGCAAAATTGGACCAAGTACTGTCACTCCACACTGCAATGCTCAAAGGAAATCCTATGGAAGCTGTGCAAGAAGAAGTCGAAGAGGTGCATTATGTGGGGAACAACAATCCCTACTCAAAGACCTACAATCTTAGATAGATGAATCATCCTAATTTTTCATGGAAGAACCTAGGACAGGCAGCACCTCCTTATCAACAACAACAACAACAACAGTAATGTCCAAGGATGAATCTAGAAGAAGCCATGACCAAACTTGCAACATCCCAAACTGATTTGACTGAAAAGAAAAATCAATTTATGGTGACTACAAATGCTTCAATCAAGCAATTGGAGAACCAAGTAGGCCAGATTTATCAACTACTTACCACAAGGTAGCCTGGTGTATTACCAAGCACAACTGAAGCCAATCCAAGGGATGTGAAGGCTTTCACTTTGAGAAGTGGAAAAACTATTGATGTTGTCCAAGAACCCACGCCACAACAAGAAAAGGAAGCTGAATCTGAAGCTGGACAACCACCAAATGTCACTCCAAAAGAAAGGCAAGAATAAGAAAAACCAGTGGAGAAACCGAAGCACATGCCATGCGAAATTTCTTCTCCACACAAGCCGCCTTTACCATTCCCACAAAGATTCAGGAAGCAGAAATTGGATAGACAATTTGCAAAATTTATGGAGGTATTTAAAAAATTACATATTAATATTCCTTTTGCAGAAGCTTTGGAGCAGATGCCAAGCTATGTGAAGTTCATGAAAGATATTCTGTCCAACAAAAGGAAGCTACAAGATTATGAAACCGTTGCACTTACTAAAGAGTGCAGTGCCATACTCCAGAAGAAGCTGCCACAAAAGCTTGAAGACCCTAGAAGCTTTACCATTCCATGCATTATAGGCCAGGAATTTTTCAGCAAAGCATTATGTGATCTGGGAGCTTGCATAAATTTAATGCCACTCTCGGTATACAAGAAGCTGAATATTGGAGAAGCCAAGCCAACTACTATATCTCTGCAGCTGGCAGATAGATCCATCAAATATCCAAGAGGTATAGTAGAAGATGTTTTAGTTAAAGGTGACAAATTCATCTTCCCTGCAGATTTTATAGTATTAGACATAGAGGAAGATCAAGAAATCCCAATCATTATGGGAAGGCCATTATTAGCAATTGGAAGAGCCTTAATTGATGTACAAAAAGGGAACCTGACCCTAAGAGTACAAGAAGAAGAAGTGACCTTTGATATCCTCAAAGCACTAAAGCATCTAGCTGATGAAGAGTCATGCTTTAGAGCAGACATCATTGACCAATGTATCAAGGAGGTGGCGCAACTTTCAAAGTATTCTGAACCCCTTAAAGTATGCTTAGCTGGCATGACAGCAAAAGAAGATCCAAAGATTGAAGATTGCATTCAACAACTAGAGGCTACTCCACCAATTTTTATCAAGAAACCTGCTGAAGAATTGGGAAAGCCTGAAGCCCCAACCGAATCTTCAATTGACCAAGCACCCAAATTGGAGCTGAAACCATTACTAGAACATTTGAAATACAGTTATTTGGGAGATGCAGAATTACTACCAGTAATTATTTCTACTTCCCTAACAAAAGAGCAGGAAGAAAAGTTGCTGAGAGTACTAAGAGCAAACAAGAAAGCAATAAGGTGGACTATTGCTGACATAAAAGGCATAAGTCCCACCCTTTGCATGCACAAAATTTACATGGAGGAGAACTTCAAGCCCTCAATCGAGCACCAAAGACGGCTGAACCCAAAGATAAAAGAGGTAGTCAAAAAATAAGTATAAAAATGGCTTGATGCAGGCATTATCTACCCTATTTATGACAGCCCTTTCAATAAGCCTTGTACAAGTAGTGCCGAAGAAGGGAGGTATCACTGTGGTAGAAAATGACAACAATGAGTTGATCCATACCAGAACCGTGACTGGATGGAGAGTGTGCATCAACTAGAAGAAGCTGAACAAAGCAACCAGAAAAGATCACTTTCCACTGCCATTCATTGATCAGATGCTAGACAGGTTAGCTAGATATCCTTTATATTATTTTCTGGATGGATATTCAGGTTATAACTAAATTGCCATAGCCCTTGAAGATCAAGAAAATATAACTTTTACATGTCCCTATGGCACATTCGCCTTTAGAAGAATGCCATTTGGACTATGTAATGCACCTGCTACTTTTCAGAGGCTCATGACATCACTATTTTCGGATATGGTAGAAAAATTCATAGAGATTTTCATGGATGATTTCTCAGTTTTTAGGAATTCAATTGATTCATGCTTGAATAATTTATCATTAGTACTCAAAAGATGCCAAGAAACAAACCTAGTGCTGAATTGGGAGAAGTGCCACTTTATGGTACATGAAGGAATCATTCTTGGCCACTTTATGGAGTTAATTGAGAAACTTCCACATCCTAATACTGTCAAGGGAATAAGGAGTTTCTTGGGACATGCTGGATTTTACAGAAGATTCATCAAGGACTTCTCAAAAATTTCCAAACCATTGTGCAATCTTATGTTAAAAGAAGCAAATTTTGAATTCCCAAAAGAGTGCAAAACAGCATTTGAAACTTTAAAGGAAGCACTCATCTATGCCCCTGTCATTGTCACGCCTAATTGGGAAGCCCCATTTGAAATCATGTGTGATGCAAGTGACTTTGCAGTAGGGGTTGTTTTAGGGCAAACAAGAGAAAAAAATTTCAGAGCTATTTACTACATAAGCAAGACTCTTGATGCTGCCCAAATTAACTATGCAACCATTGAAAAAGAGCTAATAGCTGTGGTCTATGCCTTTGACAAATTCAGACCATATCTCATTGGTAACAAGACCATAGTTTATACTAACCATGCAACACTTAAATATTTGCTGAATAAAAAAGATGCCAAGTCAAGACTTATTAGATGGATTTTACTTTTGCAAGAATTTGAACTGGAGATGAAGGACAAGAAAGGAGCAGATAATGTCATAGCAGACCACTTGTCTAGGCTAGAATATTATGCTAATAACTTTGTTCCTATAGCTGATTCCTTCCCTGATGAACAAGTATTTTCCATCAGAAAAATTGTCAACAAAGGATAGAACAGAAGAGGCAAAGATGGGCCATGGTATGCTGATTATGTCAATTACCTAACCTGTCATGAATTGCCACCTAAAGCAACCTATCAACAAAGGAAGAAATTCCTTTATGAGGTAAGATTTTATTTTTGGGATAACCCTACACTCTATCGTAGATGCAGGGATCACATGATCAGAAAGTGTGTCCTAGAAGAAGAATTTCAAGCCATCCTTGAAAGCTGCCATTCTAGCAGCTATGCAGGGCACTATGCAGCTCACAAGACAGCCAACAAAGTACTCTAATCTGGGTTTTATTGGCCAACACTTTTCAAAGATGCACAATCTTTTGTTGAGAGATGTGACAAATGCCAAAGAGCTGGAAACCTATCCAAGAGACATGAGATACCTCAAAATCCCATCCTAGAAGTTGAACTATTCGATTATGGGGCATTGATTTCATGGGACCATTCCCATCATCCTTTGGGAACCTGTACATTCTCGTAGCAGTGGATTATGTATCGAAATGGGTAGAAGCGATTCCATCTCCTACAAATGATTCCAAAGTGGTGCAAAAATTTCTAAAAAAGAACATCTTTACCTGCTTTGGAATACCGAGAACACTAATTAGTGATGGAGGGAAGCACTTCTGCAACCAGCACCTCAAAGCTCTCCTTGTCAAATATGGAGTAAGGCACAAAATTACCACCCCCTATCACCCATAAACCAGTGAGCAAATGGAGGTATCTAACAGGGAGCTAAAGAGGATATTAGAGAAAATAGACCACACTAACAGGAAAGATTGGTCTTGGAAGTTGGATGATGCACTCTGGGCATATAGAACAGCATTCAAGACACCCTTAAGCATGTCTCCATACAACATAGTCTTTGGGAAAGAGTGCCACTTACCAATTCAGTTAGAGCACAAAGTATATTGGGCTGTCAAGCTACTGAATTTTGATCCAAATGCAGTCGGGCAAAATAGAATGCTTCAACTCAATGCATTGGATGAATTCCAAAGAGAAGCCTATGAAAATGCCCGTATTTACAAGGAAAAAGTCAAACTATGGCATGACAAAAAAATAGCAAGAAAAGACTTATATCCTGGACAGAAAGTGTTATTATTCAACTCAAGGTTGAAACTTCATCTGGAAAAATTAAAATCAAGATGGTATGGTCCATACACAATCACATCTATAAACACATATGGAGCTATAACAATAACAAAGGACGAACAAACTTTCAAGGTGAATGGGCACAGATTGAAGCCCTACTTAACAAGTGAAAACATGCCTGTTCATGTTGTCATCCTTCGAGATAGCCCATAGAATCAGAGAAAGTTGGGCTGAGGACTATAAACCAAGCGCTTATGGGAGGCAACCCATTGGTTTTTATTTCTTTCCCTTTTTAATTTTTGTGTGTTTTATTGCTAATTCAGTTAATTTCTCTACTACTCATGATCTTTCAATCAATTACTTGAAGCCATATAGGTATTGGATGCAACAGGGAGTCAGAATAGAGCAATTCGAGCATAAAAGGACTCAAAAAGAAGCTCTGGGGGCCATGGCACCCACTTTTAGAGAGTATACTGCCTATGGGCGCAAACCCTCAGCGCCACGGCGCCCAACACTATAGCAATTGCCAAAAAAAAAATTTAAAAAAAAAAAAATTTCTCTCAGTGTCCCGGCGCCGTGGCGCCCACTACCAGAACCTTATAACACCCAACCCGTCATTCTCACACTTTTCATATTTCAAACCTCTCAACTACCCATTCGTACACCCTTCGCATTCCCTCTAATTTTTGCCAATTAATCACTCCCAAAACACCTCTAAACCCTTTCCCATACACTTAAACTTCAATCCATCCGAACAATCTTCAGATTTGAGGAAGAATCCTTCACTTTTCACCACTTTCTCTCACTAGAACATAGATTTTCTCACTCCTCTATTCTTGAAGTTTTTCGACGATTTCTAGCAAGGATTGGTCGCAATCACACCCTTGGACATCATAGAGGTATTTTATCACTTACCCACTCAATTAAATTAGTGAAAATTTGAGAAATTTCATCCAATTTCTTCCTTGGGAGTTTTGGCCGAAATTAGGGATTTTTCTAGGTGATTGAGCATGAAATTTGTGTGCATGTGGATTCTAATTGGTGCTGTTGATTACTGATTATATCTAGTTTGTATTGGCTACCCTGATTTGTGCATTATCATCTCGAATTTTTGCATAGAAAATTTTTTGAAAAACAGAGCATTGTGAGAATTCTGTTTATTGTGCTTACCTTAGTGGAATAGGTGCTCTGTTGGGTATTTTCATGTGTGTTATTGCAGATACCATGCCTCTCAAACGGCTAGCCAAATGGAAGGCACCCTCATCCTCTCAATTGCCGAAATATGATGCCACTTGCTTCATTAGCAAGAAGGCAGAGGCTAAAATTGAAGAACTAGACAATAAGCCCACCATACCAGAATTTGGCATTGATATTTTGGAGCCCTATTTTGCTCCAATTGCCAATCACATAGCATGGAGAGGTTGGCTCAAGTTTGCTCAACAACCGAAGCCCGTACCACTCAACTTTGTGAAGGAGTTCTACGCCAATTTGTTCGAATATCAGACTCTCTATGCAAGCTAGGTGCGAGGCCACAAGGTACCTTTTGATTGGTACACAATTCATGAGATTTTTTAAATACCCAATCTACATGCCGGAGAGCTAGGACTAGGCCATTTTGTAGCTAATGGGGATTACAATGATATCACAAGGACACTGTGTATTGAAGGCACACAGTGGGTCACCAGAGATGGTGAATTTTACCACTTCCCCAAGACCGGGCTTGACAAGATCAATAAGACATGGCTACACTTTATTGCAAATCGGTTGTTCTCATCCACGCATACCTCAGAGGTCACCAAGTTGCAAGCAGAGTTCCTCTAGGCCATTCACAACAGGTGGAGGTTCAATGTAGGCCATACCATAGCAGAGCACTTGGAGACCATTCAAAAAATGGTCAACAAGAAGGTGTTCCCATTCCCCCACCTGATAGCTGCCATTTGCCGCAAAGCTGGAGTTGAGTGGGGCAACTCAGAGCCTATGCTTAAGCTAGGCCGGATGCTCAACAAGACATTCTTTGCCCGCTTGAAGCCACCTTACCTAAGAGGAGCTCCATTAGCCCTACCATAGCCGCCAACTCTACCTGCCCCACAAGCACCACCACCACCAAACTAGCAAGGGTTTATGGACCCTGCACTCACCGCCAAGCTGAATACCTAGATTGATTTCAGCTGTTAATACAATGAAGCAACCACCAGATGGTATCAGGTAGCTGAAGAATACCTGGAAGCGGGTGCCGTAGGCTACACTGGCCTACCTCCATTCCCACATCTCCCTTGACCATCACATGCTGCTCCTCCACTGCCTGCTGAAGAAGAGAGCTCAGAGGAGGACTCTGAGGCCACTGACTAGGTTGTCTTTCTAGGTTGGCTCTTTCCTTACTCTGTTCGTATTTGATGCATTGAGGACAATGCAATATTTAAGTGTGGGCGAGAGTCATATTTCATTCTGCTAGTATTTAAAATAAAATTTCCAATTGAGTAGTAGATTAGTTGTGTGTTTTAGTTTAGTAAGTGTGTTTTTTTTAATTAATTAGATGATTGTGTGTTTTTAGTATGTTAGTTTAAATTTCTGTTTTTGAATAATTGCATGATTGTCTGTGTGTTTTCTGACTGAAAGCCATGGCACATGATGAAACTGGTATATCACTAATTTAATGGGATGAGGAATATTCAATTATTGTGAAATTAATGCATGATTGTTCATTTCATCTGTCCTATTTTATGATTGAAAAGCTTCTGGGAATCCTAAGCCTACCTTGTAATTATGTGAACCCGCATTGATTTGTTATTCCCTATATATGCATTAGTTTACTGATATATTGGAGGAAACTAAAGTGTGAGTAGATGAATTATCCCCTGATGAGCTTTTGAGCCTAATAGCTCTATCACTAGAGCTCAGCAACTGTTTGTGAGTGAACATGACATCCTTGATTTTTCTATAACTTGTTCTGTTATACATTTTGAGACCACATTTAAATCACAAACACTAGGATGATTAGGGCACCTAGGTTTATACCTTCTACCTTACTCTCACCCTTTAGTAGCCAATCTGTTCAAGCCTATTTTTGTTAGTAGTGTAGATGATGGTAGAGCTGATTAGTAATCACTCGATGACCATGAAAAATCATGACATAGCATGCAAAAACAGAGCATTTAGTTTATGGATGATCTATATCCTTAACCCCTACATCAGAACCTTGAAAGCTAAGCTACCCCCTAGTTGATTTTTTTGAGCCTTTACCTTTCCTTCTGTCCATCCTATCACGATCTCCTTCCCATTCCTCAATTCCTTCAGCAACTGGACACCAATACTTTGAAGGAATGTGTAAATTCAGGGAGAGTAAAGACTCCACCCTAGTTGAGAGAAAAAGAGAGAAAAGAATAGCCTCATAATGAGGATTATCTCCCTAGAAAAAAGAGCAGTGAGCAAGAAAAGAAGAAATGAGATAAATGCCCTGAAAAATTAGAATGAAAAGGGCAAGGAAAATATAGAAAATGAAAGAAAAGAAAAAGGTCAATAGACCAAAAAGCCAAAGAAAAAGGGGAGACAATAGAGAAGAAAAGAGGGAGTAAAAGATATAGTATTTGAGCTAGTGGTGAAAGAATATGTGCAATAAAGAAAAACTCTGAATTCACATGATTTCTTCTTAGTAAGTCCTAAGCCTTTATCACCTTCACCTAGCCCCGTTACAACCCTTTGTAAGACCCTTTGATTAGTGTTGTGATTTATTGAAGTGGTGGAGATTTGATAGATGAACAACCCTATGGAAATTTCTTGGTTTTGTCCTGAAATGAGTGAAAACCTAACCCTCCAAACATTTGTGAAATGAGTGAATATCATTCCCATGAGAGAGAATTCATCCCTCACTACTTACACTCCCTAAAGTTTAAGTGGCTGTTATGCATGTTTTCACTTGATTATATTATCATTATGACTTTTCATGATTGGACCACCCTATTTTACCCTATTACATGGAAACTTTCCTTTTACACTTTAATGAGTACGAATTGAGCCTATATCACTTTGCATTGAGAGTTACCTTGGGAAATTTGGGGAATATTACATTGCATATTGAATTATTTGCATTATGAAAGGATGATTGAATTCCAGAAATATGGTTAGTAAGTCTATTTTGTGTGAAAGCCTTGTTATCTTGCATGAATACTTATGTTTGATTTTACTCGGGATGAGCAAAAAGATAAGTGTGGGGGAGTTTGATAATTACATTTTATATAGATTATTTAGCCTTAATTCCCTTACATTTAAAGTCCCAATTATGGTAAAAAACACTTTGCTTTTAATAAGATTTCATTATGTTGCTGGTACACAAGCCGAAAGGAGCAAAATGGAAAAAAAATGGCATTCTGCCACTGGGCGCCGTGGCGCCATCTACCAGAGACGCAAGTTAGGCATTTTGCCAATGGGCGCCGTGGTGCCCAGACTTTGCGCCGTGGCGCCTAGGACCTATTTTAGAGCTGTTTGGTGACTTCTAAGCCCAATGGACTTCCGAGAAGTTGTGCAACATCTATTCATATCATTTAGATCTATTCATATCATTTAATTATTTAATTCTAGCACTTCAAACTTGTTTAATTATTTAATTAACATCTATTCATATCATTTAGATCTAATTAGAATTTATTGTATTTTATATTAATTTTATCACTTTAAGGTCTAATTTTACTTGTTAGAAATTTTTAATTTTAAGACTAGACCTAGGAGGCCTCAAATCGTGTTGGGATTTATGTCTAAACTTAGGAATAAAGCAATAAATCTTCATAAATTCATGAAGTGAGGACACAAAGGAGAATTTCTCAACTCAAAAGGGAAAAATAGGCATTTGACAACTTAAATGAGGGGCAAGGTCTTCATTAATGGCATTTTTGTAATTTGGACCTCATTAATAGCATTTTTGTAATTTTTCCCTCAACCTCATTAGATATTCGGTCATCTCCTCCATTTTAACCTAATTGCTGCCTCATTCACTCTCTCACTAGGTTTTAGCTTATTTCCTCTTCTCCCATGGTTGCCTCCATGAAAATAGAAGGCTAGAAGCTTCTGTAATTAACCTGGGATGACTTGAAGACTATTAGTTTGATTCTTGAGACCAATATTGTACTTATTTTGAATTTAATGAAGGTTATGCTTCTCTACTCCTTGTTTCTCTCTCTAGGATTGTGTATTATGATTTTATGCATGATTCTTGGATGAGTTTGTGGATTTTTTAGGTCTGATCACCCTAGGAGTAATTTCCATGAAGTAGAACTTGATTTGGTTGGATAAAAATTCAGATTTTAAGTCTTAGATGTTTTAATCTCGTGCTGTGATTATGGTTAGGATTGGGTTTGGTTTCAATGGCCATAACCTATGTGATTATGTAGTAGGAATTGCCGAGCTGAGTGTAGAGATCCTGACTTATTTAGGGTTCAACGAAATTAATTAATTAGGTAGGTTAATCTTGAGATTTCATGATTAATCTAGTTAATTGGCATAATTGGAATTAAGTTTTATCTTTGGGTCAAGGATATAATCATTAGATGTTGTATAGTTCCTAGGTTGATCGCATTCACATCATCGAGTGATTTCTACTTTACTGTTTATTGCATTTATTCATTATTAGTTACTTTATTGCTATTGATTCCACTAAAAAACCCCCATTCCCTTAGCCTAAACCGACTGAGACTTGTACTGTTGATTCTTTGAGAATATAACCCTTGGTTGAAAACTCAAACTTATATTTTTAATTTCACTGCCACCTATAATAGCGACACTATAGGTGCATGTGTCAATATGTAAAGTCAATTGGTTGCCACTCAATAATTAACAATTCATATTAACCTTATACTTCCTTCCCAGGTTGTCTATATTGATCATTTCTCTAATTAATTGACTAAATCAAAAAGACAAGAATAGAAACTAGAATTGAATTAAATCTAAAGGTCAAACCAATACATAGTTCTTGGTTACATCATAAACCTAACAAAAAAAGTTTAGAAATCCATAACTGAATAATAAAAGTCCATGAAATTAAAAGTAAACATAATAACTAGAAAGGGAAAAGGAAGAAGAAATATTCAGATTGAAGCCTGTAGTTGCCTCTCTCCAAAGCTCTCTCTTGCCTCTTCAAAGTGCCAAAAGATAAGAAAACCTAGCTTTAGATGTCTATTTATAGTTAGGGTACAAAATCCCTAGATACTAGGATTCCTAAACTAATAAAATAGCCCAAAACATGTCAAATTTGCCTTTGCATTTGACACTCGTGTCGTGGCTTGAATCTCTCAGTACCACAACACCAAACAAAGCCCCTTAGGTCACTATTTTGCAACTCGGGGCCATGGCCTCAAGCTAATAATGACGTGGCTTCAAGTGGATCTAGCCATGGTGCCACCAATGTATGTCAAAACTTATCCTTTGGGTAGGGCAAAATGCTACAATGAAGATTGGAATGACTTTTTTTTCAAAAAAAAAAATTTATAGAGTCACCACCAATTGTTTAAAAATTAAGGTACAATTGAAAACCTTTTTATTTTGAAGATTATTTTATTTTATTTTTGGACAGGCACTAAAATATGAGCCATAGATGAGTTTGAGAATTGGTTATGTATATGGAAGGTGTTCGGCACCCTACTGCATCCACTAAAAGTAGTTACCCAAATTAACTATGCAAAATACACATGATATAGCCAAACATTATATTTTATTCATTACTTAAATAAATATTACAATTTCTAATAAAATAACAAAAAAATAAATATATATGCATGAATTTTAATTGAACTTAAAGTCCTTCCATTCTTCAAAACAGATAAACTATCCTCCTAATAGCGCTTATCTCCACCAAGGTCAAAAGTGCAAGCTTGGTCATATAGAAGATTATATTACATACCCTTCCATGATAAGTGAAGGGCTTAAAGACCCTAAAGATTTAAATACAACCTAAAATGCATACATGCTAATTACAATTTAAAATTGGAGAATCGGGTACAATAAAAATAATTGCAAGGGGAACAAAAGAAAATAAAAATGCAATCACTACCCAATTTTTTTTCTTTTACATTGGTAAGCAATGCAATAAAAAATAAATAAATAAAAGACATAAATGAAAATAAAAACATAAGCCTAGACAAAGACATGCTATTTTTTCCTTTTTTTTAAAAAAAAAAAAATAGTACACGGAAGCAGATGGAATAGTCATGATAACAAACGAGGCCTTCTCAACTTTCAACCTTGCAAACTTTTTTTTTCAAATTGAACATTAAACAAAATGGACAAGGAAAAAAGTTGAAAATAAAATAAAAATAAAAAGGAACATGAAGTGCCTTTCGGCTTAAAATGCAATACTATTATAAAACTCTTTATTTTTATTTTTATTTTTTAACTTTCCAAGGTAGCTGTTTGGTGCACATGACAAAACCAACTAAATATACATAAACTGAAACAAACCCAAGAAGAAACTAAACAGAGTGGCTCACAAGAAAACATCACACCAAAATGAGAATGGCACTTCATAAAGCATAAACCAACATCAATCAAAGGTTAACTAAAGTTTGACTTTATTAACCACACGTCATAGCCCAATCATTCACACTATTTGATATAGACTTATAAAGCTAAAATCTACATCAACCTAACAAGAACATCAAAATCAACACTAGAAAAGAACAAATACATCACAATACCCAAGATTAATTCAGTCTAAAGCACAAAATAGAAATCAAATCGATGGTGAAGCTCTATCAAACAACTACGAGAGACGAATGAGAAATAAGAGCAAAATCTCACCATATTTCATTAGCTGTGAAAATTACTTAGATAATCCTTAGCGCTATTCCTGAAGAAATACCCAGCTTATAAGTGAAAAATGATCCCAGAACTTAATCATTTAAGACGGAATCCCCAAAATGGATTTGTTAAGATGCATACGACCCAAGAAATCCTTTAAGCAAATAAGAACATGAGAAACAAAAACAGATTTCTAAGCATTGGGAGTGAATTCCCTAGCCAATAATCAAGCACTCAGACAGCAAACATATTCAAGGTCAAAGCTACCCATAAATAACCCCAAAACAGTCATAATATATACAAGCAATAAATGAGTCATATTATCAAGTGGAGCAAGAACCAAAACATAAAACCACAGGTTAACCATGAAAAGCAAATCTACACTTCACCCATAATTTTTAGGAAATGATAACAGATGAATTCATGGGAAAAATAAACTTCATGTTAACCCCAGAGAATTTAATTTCTTAATAAAAATAAATGAACCTGCATTGCCTCATCTTTTCACACATCAACAGAGCCAGAAAATAAATTGAGCATGGAAGATAGAGTAGTGAACTTCTCACTACAACACATGGTGGATACATCCAAGAGAATTTCTAACCAGTATATATGCTCCACCAATCAACCATTCTTCAATTTAACAGTAAACATTAAAACATAGGTTATCATAAATTTCACATAAAGGTCGATAATTAAACTCAAGCAAAGAGCAATCACAAATCTTGGAACCCATCCATGCATAAGACAAGAACAATAGAAGAAGGAACTATACCTGGGTTGAAGGCCAATTTGGGACGGTAGTCTCTACAGCACCTCAAGGAGGAATCCCAAAAATCAAAGCTAGAGCAATGGGTGGAAAACTTCCCCTCCGATTTCTCCTCTCACTTACTTCTCTACTTCTGTAAATTTTTCTTTTTATTTTCCTCAATGAGCTATATCTCTTTCTCCCTATTCTTCTCTGCGTTCTTGCTTCCGTTTCTACTTCACTTTCGCTTTCTCTCTATCCCTCTCAACCTCACCTTCTTCTACTATATATCCCTGAAAACCCTTTCCCAATTTTCCTTTTCCGTCAATCACGCTGCCTCTGCCCACCTCTGCACCTTGGTGCACCTCACCCCTGCACTCCGGGATGTCATCTTGCTCTGCTGCACAAACATCCTCCACCACCTCTATTCCTTCGTACAACTGGTCTATGGGACGCATGCCTCTTTCTATCATCTCCCATGGCGTGTTGCTTCTGCTCTCTTAAGGATGCAATTCCGTGTCTCTCTCCCCTCTATCAACATGCATTTTGGCTCCATCAAAACACACCGTCCTTTATCTTGAAGTCTTTGCTTTTTCTGTTTTGCTGCTTGTTTCCCCCTAGTCTTACGTTTCATACGTTCAGATTTCAACTTGTTTTTAAGGGTAGATAAGTATTGGGCTTTAGCCCATAGAGTTAGGGCTACGGAATTGAGTCTAAAGATAAAAAAAAAAAAAAAAGGGCCTTAAGAAAGTAGGTTCTAAAAAAAAAAAAAACCAAAAATATTCTACCCATGCATTATTATATTATTTTTTGAAAATATAAATTAATTCTAACTCAACTAATAATAATAAAAAAAAAAAACTTACACGAACAAAAATATTTAACTGAAATTTTATACGTCTTTGGAATAAAAACCGATTTGTTTCTGGCAAAGTGAAACAATTTATGGATGACATTTTTCACAAAATATTTTGGAGACGATTTTCATTTTTATTCTAATTTAAAAAAGTTAAAAAATACAAATACAAATTTTTAAGGTCTAGGATGGTTGAACAAAATATAGTGTCTACAATGTGTCCTAAAGTTCATCTACAAATCTAAAAGGATATCTTCCACGCCGTGGCCTCTTAGCCTTCAAGCCATGATGTCAATGCCTCCAAGTAGCCTCTCATTGGAACTCTTCATGCTTGGCTTCACCTTGCATCAATTCTTCAAGCTTGACTTCTTCAAAATAACCACTTTGAAGCTCCTTTTCATTGAATTCATCTTCATTCCCTTCAGTATTACAAAATGCAAAATTAAAGACCAAATCAAGTCAAATTCTACAAAACAAGCACTAAAGTATTAAGAATTAGGGCCTAAAATAAGTATAGAAAATACATTCATCATCCATCTCACCCACATCTAAATTTCTACATACCCATCATGCCAAATATCGAAGTTACCAGAAACATAGTACCGGTGAGAGTTGCAAATGTAGAGTAATTATGTTGTCAAATATTAGTGTCCTAATGCTGAGGAATTTTATCAAGCATGTGGTGTGCATAATGTTTCTCAGTCACAACAGGCTCACACATTACCCAAACTACCGCTCTCATGTGCACAGATGAGCACATTAACTAAAGGTTGCTTTGGAAGTGAATTAGAATAGAATCGACACAACTTGGAAAGTGTGGAACTAGAAAATGAGATTACATGCAATTGTGGAAAACACAGAGGAAGCAAAGATTGAAATATTCACCCCTCATGTTGAAACAAAAAAAAAAGAAATAGTTTGATGAACCTCCATAATTAGGTTTATCCACAATTGTTTCTTTACTCTTGTGGCTCATGATGGTCACAGATAAACATTTTTTAGTGTTTATCTTTACACTATTATACTTTCTAGCATATCAAATTTGCACTTAATTATTTAATTAGCTAATTTTTATATTAATTTTTTCATTTTATGGTCCAATTTACTTGTTAAGAAATTTTTATTTTTAAGATTGAACTTAGACACCTTAAAGTATGTTGGGTTAACTTTTATGTCAAAGCTAAAGATTGGAGCAACGATTTTTCATAAATTGATGAAGTGATGGTATAGTGGTGAATTTCCCAACTCCAAGAGCAAGGTGGGCATTTTGGAAAGGTTATTGAGGGACAAGGTCGTCATTTGGCCTCATTAATGGCACATGTGTAATTTGAGACACATTTTCCCTCATCCCTTCCCTTATTTTTGGCCATCCCTCCTTCCTCCCTCTCATTCACGTTTTTCCGCTTCTCTCTAGGGTTTAGAAGCTTTCTACTTCCTCCCCATGGCTGCCCCCATGAAAATGGAGGGCTAGAAACTCTTATGATCAACCTGTGATGACTTGAAGACCACCAGTTTAATTTTTGAGACTAGTATTTATTTTGGCTTTAATGAAGGTTGTACTCCTCTATTCCTTGTTTCTCTCTCTAAAATTATGTATAGAGATTTTTATGCATGATTCTTGTTTGAGCTAGTGATTTTTCTTGGATTAATCACCCCAAGAATAATTCTTATAGAATAAATTTGATTTGGTTGGATTAAAATTTGAATTTTAAGTCTTAGATGCTCTAAACCCTTGCTTTGATTATAGTTGAGGTTGGGCTTGATTTCAATTACCATAACCTATGTGATTGTATAGTAGGAATTGCCAAGCTAAGTGCAAGGATCCCAACTTAGTTACATGATTAATTAAGTAATTAGGTTAATCTTGTGATTTTGGGATTAATCTAGTTAATTTGTGTAATTGGAAATAGATTATATCTCTAGATTGAGGATAAAATCACCGATTGTTAGATAGTTCCTAGGTTAGTTGCGTTTCTATCATTGATTGATTTTGGTTTCACTTGTTTATTGTGTTTGTTTACTTTTAATTTCGATTTGATTACTTTGTCGTTGCGAATTCCCCTTTCGTAGCCTAAAGTAATTGAGACATGTACTAGCGATTTTCTATGAACACGACTCTTAGTTAAAAACTCAAACTCATATTTTAATTTGGCTACCAGCTATAGTTGCAATGTTATAGATGCAAGTGTCAGTCCCCACATCACCTCTCACTCCTTGAACATCATAACACCCACAAATGCACAAGGGATTTGGGCGTTTTTGTTAAAAAGTGGAACCCCAATCCATTCTTCCTTCTTCAAACCCCAAGTCTAAGATACCCATAAAGTCACATAGGAATGTTGCCCTCAAAGAATTCAACAGTGTGAGTTTCTTCACAATAGGTCTTCTATTTTACTTCTTCTTCTTTCTTGTCATTGTCCTCTGCTTTGGTGTCCCCATGCCTATCACTTCCCACTTCAAATCTCCACATCTCGTGTTTGGAAACCCATTTACAAGAAACCCATATTGATCGACAAAGGAAGCTACACCCTTTTTCCAAATATTTCCGAATCATAGCAATTACAAAGGAAGAAAATCAAGAGAGAAAGAAAGAGGAAGGAAAAGAAAGAGAAATTGAAGGTAGGGATAAGGGTATTTTAGGAATAATAGCACTACCTTAGCATCTTTTGTTTAGGGTAAGAGTATTTTAGGAATAATAGTGCTAGCGTAACGTCTTCCATTAAGATTAACAGAGGTATAGATGGAAGTCTTCTTTTGACATCAAATGATTTTACAAATCCACATTTGATGTCAAAATGTTCTCAACTGGTATCAAAATTTTCATAGGTCCTTAGTTGAGGTCAACCATATCTTACAAGTACTAAAAAGGGTAATTACCCTTAATTTGAGTTTCGGTATTACTATACACTAGTTCTTATATTTCTACGATTCAAGTTAAGTGGACTTTGTGCTGGACAAAATAGAACATCATCTAAGAACATATTTTAGTTCCAAGGAATTATGATTTTATATATTTTAAAAGTAGAGGGGCTGTGATTATATATATATACGTTAAGCAAATGCATATGTATGTGTATAATTGTATGCTCATATACGATATGGAAAATTTTTAGTTGGTCTAGTTGGTTCAACTCAGTCATCGCAGTTACACAGATAACCATATAAGTACTACAAGATATGTAAGTAGCATTATTCAACTAATACGCGGCTTTTTGATAGTATAATCATTCAGTGTATATATATATCACTTCCTAGCCAGCAGGTGATATTGCATCAAAATTACTTCAAATATGAATTTGTTGAGGGCAGCGCTTAATACCGTGTGTGTTTACACACTATCCGTGTTGGGGATTGTTTTCAGTACTCCCCATTTGTTGATAGCTAAAATACCATTTCTACCATACAATCATAAAAAGATGATGTATATTGCAAAAAATCGAACAGATCAAGTTTTAGGACAATACAAATTAACTAGAAAATAACAAAAAAAAAAAAAAAAACATATGTTTTATAACAATACAAAGATGATATAAAAAATCTACTATTGTCATCAATATAGATAACTATAGAAGACTTGTTGGATGTTTTTGGAGGAGAGATTATTCCATCCAAAATTATGAGCTTCAACCTGTTGAAATGAAATCCCAGTTATTATTTGTACATTAAAGGCAGAACCTCTGATGATGAAGAAGCCATGCCAGTCGAAATAGAATCCACTGAAATAAAACATTCTACGTCCCAAGGAACATTAGGGTCAGTCTTGACAGTTTTAATTTCATTAGGATCTTCATGTTTATTTCTTCCTTTTCCCAAATTTTGTAGCCCTTCTAACTCCATTGTAACCTCTCTCATTGTAGGCCTTTCCTTTCCAGTCATGTTTAAGCATCTTTTGGCAAGGTTAGCAACAACCATGATGTGTTCTTTGTCACCCTCCTTATTTAACACTCTATCGTCCAGTGTATCGAATAGATAATTTTCTTCCAAACATGTAACGAAATGAGAAGCCAAACTTTTGGCCTTGAAGAAATTGCTTTCTGTCCTGTTAATAGTTCTACAAGAACTACTCCAAAACTATATACATCACTCTTTTCAGTTATTTGACTCGTATAATAATACTCAGGGTCTAAATATCCAAAAGTTCATTGCACTTGTATAGTGAGATGTGTATCTTCAACATTAGACACCATTCTCGATGCTCCAAAGTCTGCAATTTTTGCCCTGTACTTGTCATCTAAGAGTATATTTGTAGACTTGATATCTAGATGGTAAATGGGCTGGGACACAGCTGAGTGCAAATAGAATAGAGCTCCAGCAATTTCAGTGGCGATTCTCAAACGCATATCCCATGTCATAGGTAACTCATCATTTTGCTCATGGAGATGATCGTAAAGGGTCCCATTAGGGATAAATTCATAGACTAACAAAGGAATTACTGTCTCCAAGCAACACCCCAATAATTTAACCACATGTCTGTGGTTAATTTGAGTAAGAATAACAATCTCATTAATGAAGTCTTTAACATTTCCTTGGCCTTCAATTTTTTCACTGCAACAATTTTACCATCAACAAGCATTCCTTTGTAAACTGTTCCCTGTCCTCCTTTTCCTAGAACCCTATCCACATTAAAATGATCGGTGGCTTTCTCCAAGTCTTTTGAGCTGAATACTTTGATTGTATCGACATTGACTTCACTAGAAGATAATTTTTGTTGTAACAACAATCCACCATTTTGTTTGAAATTTTTTTCCTTGAGGTTCTCCATCCTTCTTTTATTTATAACTTTGTATAGCCACCATACAGCAATTAGTAAAGAAATTGATCCAAGGCTTGAGAAGACTCCTGTTTATGTAGCACAATAATGTCAGGGGTGATTACAACAAAAATTTAAGAGTACATAGATAGCACCAATTTGAGTGAATTAAGGATATCGTCATATACCAATTTAAAATTTTATATGCGAGAGAATATGCGATACTCTGCTTAATAATTAAGACCGCTTAAAGCTACACGTATCTGCCTTAAGAAATCTTGCATTATTGACTAAGTCATAAGGGTTGAGAATTTTTGAAATTTCTTCACATTCTATGAGAATGCAAAAATTAAAATATCTTATCTGTGAAATGTAATGGTGTTTGGTTCACAGAACCCTATCAATCCTTTTTGTGTTTCAACTGTTATTTTGTTTGGTTATTTTTATTGTGTGCAGTTCACTCAAATTATAATTTTATCATTATTATTATTATTTTATTGTTTTCTTTTTTTTAAAAATTTTTAATATGTGTTCTTTGAACAATAAATTATGATTACATTTGTAGTGTTTTTTTTTTTTCTGTGGATTTAAAAAATTGGACCAAACATTAAACTAGAGTGGTCACTGGGTTAACGATTCATTAGTTCAACTGCAGGGTCACTGGTTGAACTGGAAAAATTAAAAATAATATAAAAATAAAAAAATATATCAAATAAAAGTATAAATTATACATAAATATAAAATAAATTCTCAACTCATAAATCATAATCTAATAAATTTTTAAAAAATAAACATAAATACAATATCAAGTTTTAAAATAAATTCCACGATGAAATCAAAATATATTCATATATATAAATTGAAAGTGTAAAAACTAATATGGAGGCTTTACTTTTGTAGTGTGTAGTGTGTAGTGCATTGGTTTTTTTCCATGAAAATGTAGTTTGCATGCCCATGATTTGTTTTGGCCATTTATATGAACAAAATGCTGAGATAATTTAAGTATTCAATTATATTTTGCATTTTCTTCTACCCAGCCGGTTCAGTCAAAACCAGACGGCTTTTTAAAACCATGATTCTAGGGTTTTAATTAAGTATATTCTGGGTTTTCTGATTTCTTTACATGATGTACTATAGTAACCAACTAGAATTTTGTTGCCATGGTAACATGTTGAAATAATGTGGACTAAAAACAATTTTTGGATATATTATTTTTGCGTAAACTTTTGGATAAGATTTTAATGGATGTACCTCTAACTAAATAACATCACACTTTTCACATTAAAATTATAAAAGTTAATCCTACAGTGTACAGAGTCTCAATTGAAGAAATACTAACCCATTTGAAATTCTAATGAAAGGATCACACCCAATAAAACACTGAAAATGAAGAATTCTTTTGAATGAAAATGATGTTAAAATTAAGAATGCTATAAAGATATATACTCTATGATATTAAGGGAGAAGAAATAAAAATGATGATTGAAGTCGAGTCATACCTATTATTATGGCCAACTTCTGTGCCTGTTTCTGTCTCTCGCGACTTCTTTGTTTCTCACCCCTATCAACTCCTGGAAAAGTCAAATTTTTATTTTTTTCTGTAAACTATGTGAATATTAAAACATATTCAATCAATTTAAATACGAAATTCACTTGTGATGAATTTTTATTTTTTTTTAGCAATTCTTAATTTACTTTTATATCATTATTTGATTCCTCCACATTAACAATTGGGAGTATAAAGAGGTTAAGGAATCTATAGTATTAGTCAATATAATGTAGCTAAAATTATATACCAAATAAATTAATTTGATCAATCATATAAAAGTATATCACTAAGTAGCAATATTTCACGAGATTAAATAACTAAGCTCAAATGCTTATAGTAGGTTTTAGTGGAGTTTATTGTACCGTAAATAACCAATTCAACCAAAAAACTTAAGTTGTCAGAAAAAAGGTACATGGAAGCTTTTTTGACTTGAAGTGTTAAAGTAGCACATGTCCACTTATACCATATGACTTCCTAACCATGAGGTTAAAGAAGCTTCAATACCATTACAAGTACAATTTTAATTCAAAAGCTATTTATATATATATATATATATCCAAATGCATACAATGTTAGACATAGGGGTGAGAAAAATCTGAACCAAATTGTTCAAAGCACCCAAACCAGACTAATTCATACTAAAATCAAACCAATCTGCATGGCAGTTGGTCTAGTTTTGATCGAAAATTTCTCAAATCGCTTACTATGGTTCAGCTTGCGGTTTTGATGATTTTCAATCCACTAAAACTGAACCAAATTGCATATGTAATATATAAAATCAAACCAATCCGCATGGCAGTTGGTTTGGTTTTAATCAAAAATTTCTCAAATCGCTTACTATGGTTCAGTTTGCGGTTTGGATGATTTTCAATCCGCTAAAACCGAACCAAATTGCATATGTAATATATATATATATATATATATATATATATATATATATATATATATATATATATATATATATGTGTGTGTGTGTGTGTGTGTGTGTGTATTTTAAATTTTATACATATATTACTTATTTGTTATAATTAGAAATATATTATTCATGAAAACACTCACTTTAAATGACAACTAATGTATAAAGATGACACATGACATAATTAAAAATATATATTATGACATGAGTATAATTTTTCTATTGGTTTCTATTACTCTATTATCAGCAATGTGAGTTTAATGACTGCATTTGGAGTTTTTAATCTTAGTATTTAATTTTTTAGAAAATAAAAGTCAAGCTTTAAACAAAAGATTGGGAGGGAGTTACAAACAATTTGAAAGTAGCTGCTAAAAATACTCTTCATGTAAGCTAACATTTCCAATTTTTAAATTTTTTATTGATCCATTAAATCACTCAAACCGACCAAACCAAACCACAATTTAGGGGTTTGGCTTGGTTAGGTTAGGTTATTTTTTGAAATTTGTAAAAGTCCAAATCAAACCACATCGTAAATGTTTGAGTGGTTTGATTTGGAATATTGCTGAAAATCACACTGAACCACACTGAGCTCACCACTAGTTAGATACATCCATGCTCATGTGCTCGTGTGATAGTAGGCATAACAAATTTTCTGATTCTCTTATAAGAGTAGCCTAGACTAGTGTGTCTACGAGTCCTATTTGGTTCCAATGCTTTCCTAATATCTCTATGTGTTTTAGAGAAATACATAAAATATATATATATATATATTAATAGTACTTAATACCAAAATCCATGGGTATGAATCTATCAACCAAAAGACAAGTAGAAGAAAAGCACTCTACCAAAGAGGAAACCAAGTATGAATCTTCTCCTCCTAAGTATCCAACTTGGACTCAACTAAATAATGAACTAGATTTTCAAATGATTAGATAACCTTTTGAAACCATAAAGCTTGTTTTTCAAATAGAACTTGAAACTTTGAAACATAATTTTGGTCAAAAGAAAATTCTCTTCAAAGATCTTGGGTTCTAGAAAAAGTTTCAAGGAGAAAAGAAACAGGAACTTCATGATCAATGGCTCAAATTTGTCAGAGATTCTGAAATAAATATTTTGTTTTTTACTTGGTTTGAAGCTTATGCCATAAAGAATAATATTGATTATCCTTTTGGATCTACTTTAAATATTACAACTAGTCTCTGTGATCTTGCTCTGCATTTTATGTCAATAAATCTGCATAAATTAAACAAGAAACTCTTAAGCTTGTAATAAATTACAAGCCACTAAATCAAGCATTGAGATGGATTAGGTATTCAATACCTAATAAAAAAGATCTTGTAGCTAGACTATACTCTGCCAAGATATTTTCCAAATTTGATATGAAATTTGGATCTTGGCAGATTCAAATCAAGCTTGAGGATAGGTACAAAACAACATTTACAGTTCCATTTCGACAATATAAATGGAATGTGATGTCTTTTGGCCTCAAAAATGTTCCCTCAGAATTTCGAAAGATCCTTTTCACTAAATTCATAAGTGATTATACTGATGATGTTCTTGTTTTCTCTAAAAATATAGATCAGCATTTTAAACATCTAAATATTTTCTTGGATGTAACCAAGAAAAATGGATTAGCTATGTCAAAAAACAAGATAGTCCTCCTCCAGACTAAGATTAGATTTCTTTGTCATTATATCTTTTAAGGAATTATTGCTCCTACAGAACAGTAATACAATTTGCTAATAAATTTCCAAACCAAATACTAGATAAGAATCAGTTGTAGAGATTCTTAGGATGTCTGAATTGTTTTGCAGACCCTAACTTAGTCAATTTAATTATACCCTTGCATGAGCGTCTTAGGAAAAACGCTCCTGCAAGGACAGATCTACATACTAAGATAGTCAAACAAGTTAAGTCTAAAGTCAAATGTCTACCATATTTGCATATCTTAGATCCTAATGCATATAAAATTGTTGAAACAGATGCAGACCTTGGTTATTGTGGCATTCTTAAACAAGTAAAAGATAACAAAGAAAAAATTATTACTTTTTCTTCAAAAAACTGGAATCTTACTTAGCAAAATTATTCAACTATTAAAAAGGAAATCTTAGCAATTATTTTATTTGTATAAAAAATTTAAAAGTAATTTATTAAATTAGTCGTTAATTGTAAATCAGCTCAATATATTTTATAAAAGGATGTTAAAAATTTAGCTTCTAAATAATTTTTTTGCCAAATGACAAGCTACTCTAAGTGCTTTTAATTTTAACATTGAGTTCGTCAAAGGCTTTTTAAATTCTTTACTTGATTTTTTGATTCAAATTTTTTTACAGGAATAATAATGGCACCTAAAAAGAACAATAAGACAGAGCCACCCTATTCCTCCTCCTCTGTTCCAAAATCAATTGTTTCTTACGCAACAAAAGGAAAAGTTGTAGAAACTACCCAACCAATTATCTCAAACCAAAAAACTATATGGATTTACTCATAGAAACACTTTAGGCCATTGAATCCCAACTACCTCCCTTACAACTTATTGGAAAATCTTGGGCTAATATAGACAAAGAAGAGGGAGATAAACCTCTTATCATCTCTTAATTCCAACTTAGACAAATCCTTGCCCAAAAACAACAGTCATTATTACTTGCAATGAATATGATAATAGAAGCTGAACTGTTAAATTATACAAACATAAACAATAAAGGGGGCTCCAGAAAATTCAGAAGAACAAAAATTGAAGATCCAAGTTCGCAATATAAGAGGACTATGCAAACTTGACATCAAATTTTGTCAAGAAATTCTTGGATTAATTGTGAGTGTAGTAGTGATATACATTTCCCTTAAACCAAGGAATGAATTTAAAAGTGTATATTTCTATCATCTATTTACTCGGTTTATACGGTGGTAAGGAGACTCGAATATACTTAATCTGGTACATATTACCTAAACTCCTTACAATTAGACCCAAACATAGTGGATTTAGCTTATTTTTTCATCTATGTTGTCATCATCATTTTCACTTATTTATAATATAATATGTGATGAAGAGTTTAGAAAGTAGTAAAGAAGGTAAATTTGGGAGAGTGTAGTACTGATATATTTTGCGTACCTATACATCCTCCGCTGACATATGGATTTCCTCTGAATCCCGGACGGCACCGACAGGACCACCCCGACGGTGCAATATCAACGTTTAATGTTGCGTTATTAACATCAACTCTAGAGCAAGAGAGGTTAGATTGGTTCTCTGGAAATGAGAGATTGGAACTATCTGGAATCCGCCAATCAAGCACAGAAGGAACAAAACCCAAAGATTTTAACTGGTCCAATACATTTTTAACTGTGTTTGTTTTCCATAACTCGTCCTCCAGCCAAGTTTGGTCTACAATGAATGTCAAGTCACAAAGCTTTCCAGGATTGAACGTTTTGCTTTTTATTCCCCATGTAACACGTCGTATTGATATGTTAAAATTTGAGAGATAAAAAGGCGGCGTAGTCTGGCAGCAATACTTGCCGGAGCAATCATTTTTCGCCGACAGATCTCCTTCGCTTTCACAAGAAGAGTAGCACCCAGTATTTCCTGTGCTATTTGACCAAAGGAGAGCAAAAGTATTACAGCCGAAGGTAATAAATATGTTCTTCTGTGAGTAAAGGAAAGGGCTTCCAACCAGATTTACCGTTGAATGAAGAGTTATGAAAACATCAGTAGCGTTTTTACAATTGTAGATTGGATGCATCAGAGTAATTGTATTGCTTTCAATATCAATTTTTGTGACCTCAAGATTTAAGGACTTGAGAAAGGGTGTTTGATTAGCCCGGCAATCTATTTCGAACCACTCGCTTAGGTAGCTCAAAGAGTTATATATGCAGGAACTATTTATGGATGAAGTATATTCTGAATTCATGCCAAAGGGGAAAGGGATGGAAATGTTACCACACATTTTCGGATCACACCTTGTTTGTTGGGCAACTGTAGGTGAAAACAGCAATAGTGGCCATAATATCAAACTGAACTGAAGTGCCAATTCCAGAGCCATGCATGTATCTTTAGTACTGGGTCTGCTTTCACTTCTTCCTCTTGGGTATATATAACTCTCTGGCTTTTAGGATGGGAATCTAGATTGGGATCATCTCATGGTGAGGGATATATAAAGATGAATTTGTGTACAAAGATATTACCTAGGGTCTACAGTTAAAACCATCAAGATATTTCCTAGTCTCTTCTGGCACAGTGTTCAAAATTACCTTTTGTCGATTTTGTCCACACCTTACCATCTATCTTCAGCTGAGTCTTTAATACTAAACGATACAAAAATAAGGATATTTAAACCTAGAGTAAAATTTCATTTTGGTTTCTCTTAATAGAAACTTTGATCAATTTTATTACTCACGTAGGAGGTTTAATAATTTGGTCATTCATATTTTAAAATTTTTATTAATTTTATTTTTTTAATATTTCTCAATAGTTTATACTACCATTAAACATTTGAAGAATAAAATTAATAAGTTTAAAGTGTAAGAAATAAAATCAATAAAAATTTTAAAATGAGAGAACAAATTAATAAGTTTGTAATTTAAGAAATAATTAATTAAAATTTACTTTGTGAATGACTAAAATGAGATTTTTGTACTATAGATCATATTCAAAAATTTAATAAAAAAAAATAATGTCATGAGGAAATAATGAGCGTGGGCCAAGTAGGGATGCTTTCCCTCTTTCTTGACTTAACTATTTGCAAGATACATGAATAGTTTGTAAGATTCTAAGTTAAATTAGTGCAAACATTTTGAAGGCCAAAAGCCACTTGCACACTTTTTTTTTACACACCCCTTGCATACCCTTTCAATTTCAGTTTATTTTTTAAGTTAAAATGACATGGATTGACATAGGGATGCTTTCCATCTTTCTTGACTAAACTAGCTTACAAATTACATGAGTAGTTTTTAAAATGCTCAGTTAAAAGCCACTTGCATACTATTTTAATTTCATTTTATTTGTTTGAATAAAATTATAAATAAAAATGTATACAAAAATTTAAAATAAAAAAAAAACGTGTGAGAAAATTTAAATGTGCATATCATTTTGAATACGTTACAATGCTTGTCAAATGGGTTAGAAATTTCAAATAGAATGTGGGTTAGCCATATAAAAAATGATGAAGTTTAAAATGAAACAAAAGTACCAAAAGAAAGAAAAGATTGAATGAAAGGAAGCAATGGGAAAGAAAATTGAAAATACACTATGTGTAACAAAAGTACGAAAACCGTGTGGTTGAATTCAAACTATTCCAACTTGTCAGGTGGATGCACATAATGGTATTTTGCCTAGCATTCAAGATAATATACTAGTTCATCTCCATGTATATATATATATATATATATATATATATTACACACTAATTAATTCATCTCAAGGAGCGGAGTTTAGGGTATATTTCTCAAAGTGGAGTTGCATAAATGTTATTTTGTCTAATCTTTAAGAGATGATCGAATATAATTATCTTGAAATAAATAATATATTTTATTTGATGCGCTGATTTTTGACCAAAGGAAGGTATTGAGGAAAACACGGAAATTAGCACTTTCATGTTATTTGACAGAAATGGTCAAGCGAGTGTGAATTTTCTGTTAAGTAGAAAATGTCATATGAAAATAATGACTGTGACACCAACTTTTACATTTTTTTTTATCTTTTTATTTATTTATTTTATTTTTATTTACAATTTTATCCTTATAAAATAACTATAAAACAAATGGTGTACAATAAGTGTACAACTATGAGTATACATCTTGCATTTCTCAAATGTAAAGCATATTTTGGAAGTCAATGTGAAATGGATGGATGTAGAGTATGCTTTACGTATTTCTTGGATTAACAAGTTTGAAAGTTACACGAATGGTTTGTAAGAGAATTTATTAAGTTGAATTAGTGCAAATATTTTGAATACGTCAAAGTGCTTGTGGAATGGGTTAGAAAATTGAAATAGGAAAAAAAAAAAAAAAAAAGAGATAAAGTTGAAATGAAACAGGCACGAAAGAAAGACTGGATTGAACTGAAAGGAAGCAATGGAAAAAGCAAAAAAAATGGAAATACACTTTGTATAACAAAAGTGGGAAAAAGAGTGTGATTGAATTCAAAATATACCTATTTATCAGGTGGATCAATTGAATATTAGTTCACCTCAAAATGAGTCTCTTTCACCAGCATCACTATACACACCTCTCTTTTCATTTGCGCTTCCCAAAAACAGTATTTTTTTTTTCTCAAAAATATGTTTTTTAACAAATAATTTTTAAAAAAAAAAAAAAAACAGAAAGTTGGATTATTTGCGATGTCCACTGTGGTGCCACGAAGATGGCGGCCACAATGTCAAAAATGGCAGACGCTACACCAAGATGCAAAAAATTCTCTCTCGTGGCCTTATAATTGCTTAAAATTAATAAAACAATATTATAAATTGTACTAATTAAACTTTTTATAAACCAAGAAATTATTAAACATAGTATGAGAAAGATGATTTTGACCCATTTTCAATATCCTTTAATCTCCATATTTGATAGTCAAGAATTACAAATTTCACAAAAAATTAAAAATAAAAATAGAATGAAAATATTAATAATTAATTTTTAAAAATACATTATTAATAATTAATTTTAAAAAATTACATTTTTTATTTTTAATTTATTAAATAAATTATAATTTATTTTCCCCAAACACGCATCTAATATTATGTTAATATTATGTTGAACTAAAAAATAGTTTGATAACACAACGTGGGCCAAAGACAAGGGCAAGGCCGCCATTAGAAAAAAATGAGGAATAATTCATATACTCCTTATTTTTATTTATTTATTTTCACCAGCAGATGGAGAAAAGAAGAGCACTTTGTGCCGTTGGGAAGGGGGTATTACCTTTCGCAACCCCTACTTTAATGTTTGCCACCCTCTTCTTAAATTTCTTTTAAAAATTTCAATAATATCCTTAATGACCCTTTAATCCGCCCTCTAAAAGCGTTTAGAACCGTTTCAGAATAAAAACATCCCTCTAAAACGTTAGGGTGAGAGAAGATATATATATTTCACTCCAACGCCCCCTAAAGAGGCATTGAGGATTGGAGTTGGAGTGAAAGATATATATATATATATATATATATATATATATATATATATATATATATATATATATATATATATATATTATTAAATTTAAATACATTATTTGTACTTAAAGAAATATATATTTTTTTTATAATTAAATATGTAATAATTTATAATATTTTTAAAATTAAATATATATTTTTATAATATTTTTAAAATTAAATATATAATAATGATAAACAAACAAAGATTTCGTAAGAATATTGGGAAAAAATACAAAATTATAATTAGATAGGCTTCTTGAATAACCGTAGTCAAAAGGAAATATTAATGAAAAGGAAAATATTGATCTCTAGGCGGAAAGCATTATTGTATTATTTATTAGATTAGATATTAAAAGGAGAGTTACAGCTGCAGCACGTGAAAATTAGGCAGCCGCCAAGAGGCAATTCCACGATATTCATGCCACCATGGGACCATTCCGACGGTAGATGGTAACCGGCGGCGCCTTTCCTAAGCGGAACATAGACAGATAGATAAACTTCAGTTGCTAACGTAAGACGCCAAACGTTCAAAACGCCAATGGTTCAACGTATAATGGGAGTAGAAACAGTAATAAAATGATTATTCTAACGGAGAATAAAAATTTTGTTGGTAAATGACGATTTAAAAAATTATAAAGTTTCATAATTTTTAAGTATTAAAGATTAATTAATGTAAAATTATTTTAATTTAATTAAAAATTTTAAGTTTAATCTTTTGAAATGTCATTATGTTAAAATTTTATTATTCTTGTAATTCTATTTGTATTTTATTTTTTTATAAATAAATTCTGTTGTTTTATAATCATAGAAGATTATATTTTAAATTTTTAAAAAAATTAAATTAGATAAAAATATTTTATTTAAACATTCAAATTATCTAAAAGTGTTAGTTTAAATACTTGTGTTATTTAAGCTGAAAAAAATATTTTTTTAATTAAACACTGTCAAGACATTTCGTACAAATATTTTTAACGTCGTCGGTACAATCAATGGAGTATAGCTTAATCTGTACTTGGAGTCAACACGTGTGAAGTGTTCACTTCAAATATTTTTAAAAGGGATAGTGAAGCATATCTCTATCCAATATTAATGGGACATCATCTCATCATAGTTAAATTAGTATAATGTTCACTTCAAATTAATTATTTTTATAATTATTTTATGATGGAAACAACTTCTGCTATAAAATAATTTTTAAATGAACTCTTTGAACCTTAAGTCTTTTTTATCTTTGGATCTAATTTATCTAAACTTTTTTATATACCAAAAACATATAAATTTTAAGTGAATTTAACTAATTTTAAAATCTACTAATTTTATTAATGTAAAGCACATAAAATTTTCTAACTAGATAATTAAACATCAGATAGAAAAGATAATTAAACACATAACTAGAATTTTGATGAATGAAAGCTAACTTAAAAATTATTCTTACCATTAAACACAAGAAAAAAAATATTCTTTTTGGCTTATAGCCTATCTCACACACCTTTTGAGTGTGAGGATAATCTTTGTTTTAAAAAAGAGCAAGTGATATATTTCAAATATAGATGAATACAAGGTTTCAAACTCATAACTTTTATTTTAAAATGTTTAGACTTGTCTTGTTTCCATTGAGTTAACACCAATGGAAGCTTTCAAAGCAAATAAAGCAGAGTTCGTAAACCTTCCACATCTATAATATTGTATTTGGCATGCACGTTGTTCCTCATTTTTTTTTTTCTTGGTATTGGTCATCGATATTTGTGAGACATGAATTTATTATTAGGTTCTTCAATTTACAACTAATTCAATTTGAACCGAATAAAACTACAAGGACAATAAAGTTCTCCTTACAAATTTTAACATAGCTACATTCCAAGTGTTTAAGCTCGAAACTTCTAGTTAAACTAAAACTATTTGTGCTAATTGATTTATGCGTTTGGTTTGATGATAATTCCTAATATATATGGCTTAAGACGTACACAAGGAATTTGTGTTGTGAGCCAGATGATACTATAGGACGGTGCTCTAGAGCTATCGTGGTTCAGACAAGAACCATACAAACCCTAAAAAGAGTAAAACCCTAATAAAAAAGGAAGGCATTTATGCCTTATATCACTATATAAAACCTAAAGATCTTTCCGTGAGGTACAAAACAAGTGACAAAAGAGGTACTCTACTTTTACGTATACTTCCATGTGTAATCCATTACCTCATTCATATATGCAATTGTTCTATATGATGATGATTTGGTTTAATACTTTGAGTCTTCGCAAGTTGATTGGTGCAATCTGAAAATATCTTTAGGTTTGTTCTGAATATATCATCAACTGTAAATTAAGAAATATCTACTTAGAGTTGAACCATTCAACTAAAGAAAGCGCGGTAGGCAACTCAACACCAGATTGGGCCCACTCTTCCAGATAAGATCACCCAGTTTCCAAGTTGATTTGATATTGATAGTTTATATAACCAATTTGTTTGCTTCCATTGTATACTTAGAAAATACTGAATACATTTGCATGTGTATATCTTTTTTTTCACCTTTCAGAAGTAATTATTTTATAAACATAAAATTGTAAAATAAAAAAATGAGAGAGATAAAATATAAAAATAAAAGAAAAAAATATAAAAGAGCCATGTACTGTAAAATAAATTCAGGCTTTGTTGGCATTGGAAGAGTCCTTGGAGATGATAAAGGAAAGTGGATGGAGATTTATCTTGAAATATTTGCTTCACCATAGTGTCCCAAGCAGAACTTTTAAAATTATATTTATAAAAAGAAGAATAAATTTTGAAATGATTGAATAAAATATACTAGATATCAAGGTTAATAATATTTGTATCAATGTTAGGAGTGAAATAATCAAATATTAACAAAATTAGTATAACGTAATACATGTTTGATTTTTTATGAAAAGCAAATAATAACTAAATAAAAATTGCATGATGAAATAATATTTATATGAAAAATTGAATAATTTTTTAGAGCTATACGACTTAATTTTTTTTAATTATTATTAGAAAATTAGATTATATTTCTAAATAGATTTTATTTATATATTTTTTGTGTGATAAGATGATATTGGAGTCCTTCTTTGGGCTATACTATCATTCTTATTTTTTGTTTGGTCTTGGGCCATATTTCCATCATTGCACTACAAACTAAAAAATAAAAATATACTTATTGTTTATTGGTCTAAATAATGTGGATTCATAGAATGTTAAAAAATTAGAAAATTTTTCAGTAGAAAATTATCCTACTCATTTCTTAAAACACTAAAGTAACTTTTATAATGTTTGAAAACTTCTCAATGGAAAATTAGACCAACAAACTTTTGCAATATATTAGATTTGTTAATGTGTTTCGGATAATTTGTCTTAAATTTTCTAGTTATATTTACACGCTTTCAATTGAATCTTGAATAGCATTGTTCATCCAACTAAAAGTGTTAGTTCCCAAGGACACATCTCATCCTCCTCAAAATTAGAAGTTCTCTTTAGTTTTGTGTATGCAAGATATTATATAACTTATGTTAGCAATCACCATTTAGACGAATGGATTTGAATAATTGCTAAACATTTTTACGAAAGAAAAATTACTTTAGAGAAAACAATCCGAAGTCTCAACCACACTTGTTTCAAGTAGTTGCTTTGCATCACGTTTCCACAAAACAAAACTTGCATTGACATACTCATCCTTTACTCGTATTTGAATTTTAAAGCTGCCAGTTTCAAAACATACACATTATTTAACCATGCATCAAACATATAGCTTTAATCTTTTTGATGGGTTTTCAAATAAATTATTAACAAAAAACTTAAACCTAATCAAACTAGAATTACTTAACCCTAATATGATTTCAAATCTGAAAAAAAAAATTATTCATTGCTAACTTTAACTATATTAATTTTAATTTTAATTTCAATATAGGAAAATTTAGAAGAAATATCAGGAAAATAAAAAATCTGAAAAAGTCAATCAATAATTATATTTTTTAAAATTTTAATTTAAATAAAATTATGAAAATCAATAATTTTTTTAGAGGATTAGAAAATAAAAAATCTAAAATAAATAGAAAAATCGATTAATTATTTTATGAGGATCGGAAAATTTGAAAAAAGGAGAAAATTTGAAAAGCACAATCAATAATTATATTTTTAAAATTTAAATTTATTGTAACTTAAATATATTATTTTATTTTTTTAATTTAAATTTAGTCCAGCCTTTAGTTCTGACAATTTATAGTATCAACTCCTAGTTTTGATAGAGAACAGATATATTCTAAACAGAAAAACCTACATCTATTCAAATTATAATAACCACTACTCTAATTATAAATGGAAAAACTTAAACCTACTCAAATTAGAATTACATAACTCTAATTTGATCTCAAAATCTGACCAAAAAAAATTAACCGCTAACGCTAATTATATTTATTAAAATTTTCATTTTGATTTTAATTTAGGAAAGTTTGGGAAAAATATTAGGAAAATTGAAAATTTGAAAATAAATAAATAAATAAATTATTTTATGAGGAGTAGAAAAATCTAAAAAAAGAAAATCAACAATTATATTTGCAAAAAATTTAATTTAAAAAAAAACATAATTTAGATTTGTTTGAAAAGCAAAAAGTTGTGGACCTCGTAAAGTTGGTTATGGACAAATAGAATTTTGTATGAAAATGAAAATGATAAATGACAACCATACTCAAAGGTTTTTCGTAAATAATTAGCATTGATTTTGAATAGATATACTAAATTGTGGTGGATGCAAGTATCCTAAGGTATTTAATTAGTTTAGCAATACATGAACGATATTATTTGCATCTAACAAATATTATTGTAGTTGACTCATTTAATAATGACATCCTTGAAGAATTTGACTTGCTTGGAGCAATTTAGAAAATTGTTTGAGTTGAAGCAATTTAGACAATCATTTGAGTTAATATTTGTTGAAGGAAATATATAAAAATGACCCTTTGTCCACATATTAGTAATTTTGTATTGATGACTTATTATTGAAACTTCAAAAGAGTTTCCAAAGCTCTGAATTACTTAAAAGAGATAACTTGCACCAAAATCCTTATATAGTACAAGTGTTAATGTGATTATTTATACAAATTACATATATTGTGCAATCAAATGGATGTAAGGTCAACAAATATTATTTTTTGGACTTGTGAGAATGGTAAAGAAACCTTTGTTCATGAAGTACTAAATTTTAGTATAATTTAAATAATTCCTCAATGTGACAATTTAACAAATTTATTACCTAGGCATTAACTTATATAATATTTGAAAAGTTTTCTATAATGTTAGAGTTTGTCAACACGAATATCTCAAATACACATTGTACTCTTTTTCCTTAATCCTTGTTTTTTTTTTTAATTGGGTTTTCCTGATAAAATTTTTAATGAAGCAATATTTGATTGTGTATCCAAAAATGTACTCTCTTTTTTTTTTCTGTACTATGTTATTGTCTCATAGGGTTTTTAACAAAGTATATTCTTGGATAATTAATAAAAAAAAAATGTGAGACTTCATTTTAGTATGAAGTATATCTTAATTTTATAATTGAATATATTATTTTTAAAATGTCATAAAATAATTCATCCTGTGAGGAATATCTTATTTTTGTAATTAAAGAATTTAAATATAAAAAAACTTCTAAAATAGTAGAAAGAAACTAATTAAAGAATAGGTGTCATAAAAATACTGCAATAATTATAAAAGGAAAATTAATGTATTTTAAACATTATCCTCTTATTTCAATGCTCCTCATCGTTCTCCATGAAGAGACAATAACCATGCAGTGGTAGGCCACACTATCGGCAAAGGCAGATCCTCTTACAAAGTGTGAATAATTTAGGTCGCACTTGCATCTGACTGATTAGGTATGAGCTGTCCATTTTATTATTAAATACTAAAGATTCCTACGAGACGTTGAAATTCAACAATGGCTAGCACAAGCCTTTTTTACATCCTTTAACACTTTTAGGTTCATGAATATTTGGTTTATTAGCAAGGAATCTCGGGAAGACAAGCACGTGCTAGCATTGGAATTCGACGTCCCAGTACACGAGCAAGCGGTAGAAGTTAAAAATATATTCAACAGCACGTATTTCACAAATCACAGCTCATAGAAGTTAAAAATATATACCATTGAAATGTGAAACTATTTACAATTCGATGACTAATTTCATTAATCAAATTTGTTCTTTGCCCTTTCCTAAAAAGAATCAAAACATGCAAATAGATTATGGAGTAACATTAATTAATTAATATTTTAATAAAATTTAGATTAAATATTATATCAATTATGGGAGTATAGTTACAAAAATTTACCATTTATGTGATTCATTTATCTATTGAGTATATCTATATTTAATAGGTTGTGTTTACTAAGTCATGATATTGAATTAATCATTTATGAGTAGGTTAACCTAATATTCTATTATGATTATCATTGAGGGTTAACCTTATATATATATATATATATATATATATATATATATATATATATCCTAAAATATAAATCTCAAATTCTAAATATAAACTCTGATAAATCCTAAACTCTAAAAGATGAACCTAAATGTAGGTTTATATTTAAATTTAAAGATTCATAAAAGATAATGAGTATATAAAAGTCAAATAAAAATATAAAATATAAATGAAGCTAATAATTAATAATGGTATTTAACAGAAAAAAATTTAAACTTGTTTTCATTTTAAAAAATTTATTACACTTTTTTTTAATATATTCTGTTAAATTGATCTAACCTTACAAGTAAAAGAATTTAGGCTAACTTTTTTCCTTTTTATTGAATTCAAATCTATACTATGCGGTATATTCTATTTGTGCCCATTTGAATTAATTCTGATGAGAAAAAGAATTTTTTTTCTCGAGAAATATGAGAAGGAGTGGATTTAAATTAAAAAGTTAATTCGTTTTCCAAATAGAAGGACCAAATTGGCAGAACTAGAAAGTGGCAAAATTAATTTGTTATATAGAACGTATATGTGCATGTAGTAATTTTTTACTTTTTGATGAGAGGCTTAAAGTAAAATTAAACCATCTTCAAGTGCATGACATTTATTTAGATTTTTAAACGGTACTTATGCTTTTGTTTCCCTATGTACTAGATATTGCATCTCACTCATTGCGTGGGTCCATACGCAATTTTAACATTTTATAGCTCATGTGACTTATGCTTTAAAGTGTAATGTTTTTAAGATTTAAATTTTAGAATTATAGAAATTAAATAAATAATTTAGAATTTGTATACAAAGAATAAAACAAATGAAGATTAAATGTGTCAATATATAAAATAAAAGAATATCATAAAATATTATGTAACATTAAACTGCGTACTAATACTGTATCTTCAACTTGGATAAATAAATAAATATGTATATTTGTATATATATATAAAACCGTCTTCCACAACATAGCCTTTGTCATTATTTGTACAGTAATGGCTTAACAAAGAACAACGCGACTTCTAGCGTCAATTTTGGCCTTTTTACCAGAAAAATTAAAAAAAAAAAGAAGTAAGGTTTAATTAAGTAGTTGGTCCTATAAAAATTCAAAAAATTTCCTATGATTTAAAAGGTTAAAAATGTGTCTTTATACTTTCCAAAACTCATTAAATTAATTAGTTCCTATGGTAAGGATTTTACAGTTTTGAAAAGTGTGGGACAAATGTTCAATGTTTTTAACTGTATGGATTTTTTTGAAATTTTGCATAAATTATAGTTAAATTTGATATTTTGCAAAGATCAACTGAATAATTAAACTATTTATCAAAATACTGTAGTTTAAAAATTATTTTCCAAAATATTGTTATTTTGTCAACATCACCTCTAGGTTAGATTCAGTGCAAGTAACCATTTAAGATGGCATCCTTCAGGGACAAATAGAGAGGGGGCAAGCGCTCCTCTCTCCGATTAAACTTAAATATTAATAAAACTTTGCATTGATATTTTAATATTTGCGTATAGTTCAGATAGTAAAGAAATATTTTTTAGGTTAGAGGTTGGGGGTTCTACACTTTCCATGTCATTTCTTGTACATTTTCTTTTTTATTTATAACTTAAAATACGACTTCAGTTTATAAATTATAAATGAGAATCAGTTTTACATAATTGTGAGAATTATAAATTTATTATGTACTCTTCTTCTCATAAAATAATAAATTAGCTCAACTGGACCTCTTTAATTGAGTTTTGGATTCTTCCTTGGCGTCCTTGTACTGTTTCATATATAATCAATGTCCTGTGATTTCAGTATTTTCAATGGATTTAGGTAAACTCCAGCACACATTCTATATTCAAGTTAGCGTTATATATTCAAGATGCACGAGCCCTCAATAGGGATAAAATGAGGCCGGCCTAATTATTTTTACCTGGTCAAATATGGGGATGGGGTTAGAGAATTGGGTGTAAGTATAGGGATGGAAATTTTAATGGCTAATTTTATAGGGACATGTGCGGGGATGAGTAGTAAAGTACCCACTCACCTCAAACCCATGTATCACATGCGCGAACGCACACATATATATATATGAATCATATGACATAGGTTACATATATATTGTTAAAATTATAATGTTGTTGATAGAGTTATTTATTACTCTTGTCATTTTAAATGTGAATTTTGATAACTATATAATTTATAATTTTTTATGGTTTATTTTTTAAATGGTGTAAATTTTGTAATAGCTTTTTTAGTCTATGCTGGAGTTTTTCTTTTTTTTTTTTTTTTTTCTATTGGTTGAGTTATTTATGTTCCCTTGTTATTTTAAATTTGAATTTTTATAACTATGTTAATTTATATTTAAAATTTATACTATAAATAACATAAAATTTATAATAGTTTTTTGGAGTTAGCGGGGCAAGGTTAGGGATAACGAATATTTAAAGGAGTAAGGATAAAGATCTTAATAAAGACTCGCCTAAACTGAGTTTGAAGATAGAACTAAATCCTTAACATTAGGGCCGGGACTGGAGAGTGAGAACCCCGCCCTATATCCCTAACCCTCAACAAGAAGTATAAAAGCTAAGAATAAGTACTAGAATTTTAACTGCTAACAAGGATACGTTCAAAAATACTAACAAATGACTTTTTAAAAAAAAAAAAAATTATGGGATTATTATAGCTTGACTCTAGGCTCTCTTGGAAACCAAAAATTGAAATAAAATATTAAAAAAAGTCATCAAAACGATAAATTTTGGTTAAAATAACCTTATCTAATCGCTAATAAATAGTTAAGCTTAATTAAAAAAAAAAAAAAAAAAAGCACAAAAGCTTCTTCAACTCTCATATATACAGCCTTTAATCTCCTAACATTTTTATATATATGGTGTGAAACTTTTTTTTTATAAAGCTTGAAGGCCCATTAATTTTATTCAATGGGGGACATCACTTTCACAACCGTATTTATTAGTTTTCCAAACTATTCATAATTTTCAGGAGTTCCTGCTTTTGTGAACATTTATGTATTTTGAAAATATAATTTTGTGGGAATTAGTTTCCCTAGACTCGACTATTTGATTTGTTTTTATTGAATTCCCTTTTTCACCAAATTAACAACTATGTGGTTTAATCGGGGTTTATCAACGGCGGACTAATAATTTTAAATGTATTTATATTTTATAAAATGAATCTAAATAATCAAAATATCAAGAAAAAATTCCGCTAAAGTACATGTAACTATCAAATAATTAATAGAAGCATCCCAGATCATGCAATATATGAAATGTTTGTCAGGAAATTAGCATTTTTCACTTGACGATCCATGGAACTGAAATAACAAGAGAAAAGTCAATTTGTTATTTGATACATGGGATTAATGTGAATTGGAATCCTTATTGGTTTAAATGATAATAATTGAAGAGGATAGATATTGTAACGAAAATAAATGAAAAGGCTATACCACATTCTTTTCGCTATCAAACATAGATATGCTCATTGTTTATATTAAGGCATGAAAATTATTGAGCATCTAACATGAAGGACAATGGCAACTATAGCTCCTCTCACTCGACAAGATGAATATTTGGTTTACTAGCAAGGAATCTTGGGAAGACAAGCACGTGCTAGCATTGGAATTTGACGTCCCAATACACGAGCAATTGAAACGTGAAACTATTTAAAATTCGATGACTAATTTTATTAATCAAATTTGTTCCCTGCCCTTTCTTAAAAGGAATCACACATGTAAGTCAGTATTGTTGTTGAATTGTGGACTTACATTAATCAATTTTTTTAAGAAAATTTAGACTAAATATTATGTCAATTATGAGAGTATAGTTACAGAAACTCAAGCATGTATGTAATTTGTCTACTGAGTTATACTTATGTTTAATAGATTGAGTTTACTAAGCCATGATATTAAATTAACTATTGATGGGTAAGTTAATCCAATAGCCTAGTGTAATTATTATTGAGGGTTAACCTTAATAATGGAGATTTGAAAACATACCCACAGTCCAAGGAAGCAGAAGCAAATCAAATTTTGGCCATCGGTAACTGCAAAAGCTCTGGCTGGCCACAAGGCAAAGCAGTCCAAACACATCCACAGATCGGTGACCACAATAGCAGGTTCTAGATGGCTCAATTGCACCATTGATTTTGAAAGCCCATTAAAATGGACGTTGATCTACTTAGGTAGATAAATGAATATTTTTAAAAGATGGATAATTTTTTTTTTTTTTTATCGTTGATCATCATGAATCAGACGGCTAGCAGAAATTAAGCCAAACAATCACATTATCGTTGATCATTTTAGTAGAAATAAATTTGTTTTTTTTTTTTATTAATTATTTTTAAAATTTATTATCTCAAAATTAAAATAGAAATAGGTTAAAATATTACATTAAAATAAAATAAATATAATTCATTAATGTGTCACGTTCTTAAAAATGTACCTACAGAGATAACTTGAATCAATATTATAAAAAAAATGTAAAAACTTGGAAGTATCTGTATGTAAGTTTGCGAGTAACAAAATGTTGTTTTGAGTCATATGAAACATCTGTCGAGTTTAGCTTTGAGTTTACATTCCAATCTTTCACGTGAAACACTGCCCATAGTCACTTCCTCTGATTCTCATTCTTGAGATTTCTTTTGTGTTTGCTGATAGCGCTTCTAATTTGTTGTGGCTCAGTGTTTTGCTTTTCTTTTTATATACAAAAAAAATCAACCCAAAAGAAACAGATTTATTGCTGGTGTTTTGGCTTTTGGTTGCATTAACTGAAGTTTGGCTTGCTGCAATTAGTTTGTTTCATGAAGAGCTATCGTCAATAATCGTTCTTTTTTACAATTTTTAAATGTATTTATATTTTACAATTTTATTTTTTTTTAACTTTTATCATTTAGATTCTTTCTTGTAATTTGTCACTCTAAACTTTGTTGAGATCATAATCGTTGATGCTTTTTTCAATAAGATAATTGTTAGATTTCTTTTGTCTTAATAGTAGTGACACTTTACTTGTTTCCTCATGTAATGAAATCTAGGGAGGAATCAGGATACAATATATAGCATGATTTTACAGGTAGAATTTTGTTTGGGATTTCTTTGACTAAATAATATTGAAGTCATCCAAATAAAAATGGGATATTTTGGATTTATATCCTAAAGAATTAAAAAATGACTAATAGATTACGTTAAAAAATACAAATAAATAAAAGAATGAGCAAAAGATTTAGCGATGTAGAGAAACAACCACAAAAGCTGGCCATTACATATAACAATTAAGGTTATGCCATTCACATACTTTAAACTAGATTTGAATCTTTGAATACTTGCGTTATAATGCAAGTTACATTTCTTCTCATGTATCTTGATAATTTAAAATAGCATGGACTAATAGTGAAAAACCTATCAATTTCTCGAGGCATTTATAATAAATAAAATTCCAATTTTTTTAAAAAAATCTAATAATGCTTCTTGAACAAATAAATCAATTGATATAATTCATCTAAAACAATAAATGGTACCTACATAACTTAATATTAAATTAATTAATTGATAAAAATATGTTTTAAATGCTTGCTCACTTAGCCATCTAATTTTTTAGAATTAGGGACTTCTTTTGCATTTAATTATAAATTCTCGCAAAAGAACTATTATTCTTTTAAATGCAAGATTGATGCAAGTAGTCACATATACTTGTAGACTAAGTGTATATTTGATTTGCCAAAATTTAAGGGATAGTATAGCATTAAAAAAAAATTCTTTTTCTGATTTTAAAATGACCAAAGAATTTGGTAAAACAAGATAAGTCTCTTAACTTTTTGTTACCCACTTTACTAAAGGACAAAGTTTTGTCCATGACACAAGAAAGTAAAAGACTATTTTTTTTTTTTTTTATCTCAGGTTGGAGTGCTGCAACCTAAGCTAGAATTTTGAAATGCACAACTTAGATTCTTATCTTCTGAGAGGAAATCACAACGTGATACAGTAATTCTTTAACAACTTTTCATAAATTATTTTGTTGAAATTTTTATTTTTAACTTTTATTTTTATATATTATTTTTTATAAAATATCAAAATATTGACTTTATCCTTTTAAGTAGAAAGAAAAAACCACTGCATAACATAATGGTGTAATAGTAAAGTTTACATTATTTTCTTCAGTACTTATCTTTTCTATAAAAACTAACAAATAATGCACATCACAATAAGTTGTATTATAATTCAAATGATTGTGTTATATTGTTCTACTTTTATTGTTGTGTAATGCAATATCAAACGCATTCGAAGGCTCTATTTGATAAAAATAATTGAAAGTTTAAACACTAATATTTTGTTGAAGGTTGTTAAGTTAGTCAATGAAATTAAAAGTATTTGATAAAATTAGTGATTGACTAATTGATAAATGTAAAATGACATAAAAAGCAGGTTTATATGATTTTTAGATAATTTTTTACTTTGTAAGAATATTTTTTAGATAATTATAATAAAATCATTAGAGTGGGTGAAAAATATAGTAAATTTTTTGATAAAAAGTATAACATTTAAAATATATATTAAAAATCACCAACAAAAAAATAAAAATAAACAAGCTTGGGAGATTGAAAGAATAAGAAAAAAGAGTTAATTGCAATGGGTACGTAAGTGTGTATGGCATGGAGTTATAAAATAAAATAAATAAATAAATAAAAAGAGTGGTGGCTTGAGATAATGAGAGAGATGAGTTTGTTATAGAAAATGAGAGGGGTTATGGAGAGAGAAGACGTAAGTGTGAGGAAGAGAGGATGTAAAATTTTATTAAACTTAAAAATGGATAAAAATGAAAAAAAAACTATAATAATAACTTGTCTCTCAAAAAAAATGCTATAAATTATTGAAATAAGACCGTTTACCAAATATATTGTTATTTTAGTCAAATAAATTTATAAACAATCAAATACACAAGATATCTAAACTGTCTTGCCCACGTTGGGCGCCGACTAGTTTAGGAAATATCAACATAATTTTATTTTATTTTCATTTTAAAAATGTATTGTTATTTTCATATTTTTTTTTAAAATATGTTAACTGAATTATAAATTTTTGTTTTTACTTGTTTTATAACAAATTACTATCTTACATTCAGGTTCTATAGATTTTACCATTTATATTTCGTAAAAGATTTTGAGTGTATTAGCATATTATTTAAAATAGCTTATGGGTATTTAACTTAAAAAGCTTGTTTGATAAATTGTTAGCTGAAAGTAAAAGTTATTATACTAATTTATTGAATTAAAAGTGTTTAATAAAATTAATTATTTAGCTAGTTTATGTATAGAAACTTAGATAAAAGGATTATATATGTGTTTTTTCTACATAAATTCTAATTTTTTTTTCAGACAAAAAAATATATTTTAGATAATTGTAGTTTAAGATTTTTAATTAATTTTGAACTCTCATATTTTTGTTTAAAAAATTATATTTTTTATTAAAAATAAATTAAATATTACAAAAAATTATAATAATTCATATGAATGTTATAATATTAATATTGATATACTATATAACAAGAAAAAAACTTTTTTTTCTGACAAATTCTTTCTTCTTACTTTAAATTTGTAAATTTAGTCTTTAATATTTAATACCGTGACAAATTGGTTCTTCCATTAATTTCGTCTCTAATACTTTTGTCTATTGTAAAAAATATTTATGAAATATGAATATAAAAAACCCAATGACTAGCATCCTCTCATTTTAAACTTTTTATATTGTATGGATGGTACAAATTAAAATATCTAAAATAGTTCTATTACTTATTAGCATGAAATGGCAAGGACCAATTTGAGATTGAAGTGTTAAGGACTAAATTGACATTAATTTAAATTGTTAGAAATTAAATTGACATGTTTTTAAAGTGCCAAAGACTAAATTGACACTTACAATAGGCAAAAAGACCAATTTGTCATGACTTTAAAGTGTTATGAACTAAACTGACAAAACAAAAATATAATGGGCTAATTTATCAAAATGAGTAAGCTTTAGGGACCTCTTCTCATATAAAAATAAACATTATGTGTAAAAAGAAATAAAGATGGATTGTATATAGATAAAGGAGGAGGAGATAGAAAATTAAGATATTGAAGATAGAAATGGAAGAGAAAAAAACTATGAGCTTTGAGTGTATTAAAAAACACTAAGATAATAGGATAAGCGTGCATATCAAACACCTCTATTTTGGTCAAAAAAACTTATAAGCTAGTTTAATATGGTATAAGCTAGCTCAAATGATATGCCAAACACACTCTATGTCATCAGCTAGCTAATCAAACAAGGGAGGCAAGCTTATAAGCGAGCTTATAAATATGTCATAGGCTCTGTTTAGCAAAAGTATCTAATCAAACAAGATGTGAAACCTTATCTTTAGAGGTTGTGTCACTACGGCAAATTACTTCACCAGTTTGTTGAACTTGAAGTGCTTAATAAAATTAGCTATTTAACTAGTTGATAATTGTAAAATTACATTAAGGATGTATTTACATTTTTTTAACATAAATTTTAAGTTTTTTAGATAAAATGTATTTTTAAGTAATTATAATTTAAGATTTCTAATTAATTTTAAACTCCTATAATTTAATTTTAAAATTAAATTAAATATTACAACTAATGTATAAAATGCCATACAGAACAAAAGAAAAAGTAAACGGAAGGAAATTAAATATTTTATTAAAATAAATTAAGTATTACAAATAATATATAAAATACCTTAAAAATAAAGCAAATCACGATAGATTGGAAAATAGACGAGAGAGAAAAGTGTATTAAAATATTTTAATGGTAGAAATGGAAGAACAAAATGTTGTAAACTTTAAGTTTATACATTTAAAAAAACGCCATAAGCTTATGAGATAAGTTTGTATATTTAACATATCTATTTTGATCAAATAAACTTATAAGCTAGTTAAATATGTTATATGCTGGCTGACATGACTAGCCAAATATACATATAGACTCTGTTTGACAAAATTAGTTGATAATTTAAATGAAAGTTAAAACGTTAATTTTGAGCTAAAAGTTGTTAACTGAAAATTGAAAATTATTAAGTTAGCTAAAAGCTGTTAACTGAAAAGTGAAAATTATTAAGTTAGTTTATTGAATTAGTATTGTTTAGTAAAATTAATTGTTTAACTAGCTATTAAATGCAAAATGACATAAAAAGATGTTTATCTAATTTTTTTTTGCATAAATTATAGTTTTGTTTTGTTAAAAAAATACTTTTTCTTAATTTAGAAAACATTAAATAAAATATATGATGCTCACTCGAATGATTGGAAAAAATCATATATATATATATATATATATATATATATATATATATGATAATATTTATATATTCATATAAATAATTGTTTTATCAATTTTTTGTGAAAATAATTATTATCAACCAATTAAATAATATACAAAAATTAAAAAGATTTCAGATTTACTTTTTTGAAAAAAAAATAAGAAATGGAAAAAAACATTCACTTTAGAAACTATCCGTACATTGAAAGAAGAAAAAAAGTCTTGAATGATGTTTTGCATAAAATGAGAAAAATAAAAATATAAAAGGCAAGAAAAAATGAAAAGCTATATACTATAAGCTCACACGCTACTTCAAGTAGCGTTTGAAAAAATACTATAAGTTAGTGAGATAAACTCGTTTATTAAATAAGTTTATTTTATTCAAACAATTTATAAGCTAGTCAAATATGCTATAAGCTGTCTTATTAGACTTGCCAAATATACTCTTACAACTAAAAATTAACATTTTAGTTATCAGCTAACTTTTCAGCTTTTAGTTAGCTTATCAATTTTTTTTCTTATACAAAGTTCATTTATTTTTGAAAATATAGATTATATAATAATTTATGGGATTCATTTGAAGCTATAAGAGTATAATATAATTTAATACTTAAAATTTATAAAATTTAACTAATCTATAAAAAATGCCATTGATTATAGTTATAAATAGAAAATTGTTGAATTATATTTTCCCTGTTTCTTTTAAATTTTATAAAACTTATATAAAAAAATACAAATATGTCTTTTTTTTACATTATTTTACATTTATCAGCTAGTTTAATAACTAATTTTACCAAAAACATTTAATTCAATAAATTAGTTTAATAGCTTTTAGCAAACCTTAACTGAACAGTTAACTTAAAGTTGAAATGTTAATTTTTAATTCAAACTTAAGCTAGTTTATTGAATTGGAAGTGTTTTAACAAGCTAAAACACGTCAAGTTATCTTATAAAAAAAATATGAAAATTACATAAAAAGGATATTTCTATACAAGTTTCTACATAAATTATATTTTTTAGATAAAAATGTATTTTTTGGTAATTATAGGTTAAAATGTTTAATTAATTTAAAATTTAATATTTTTGTTTAAAAGTTATTTATTTTATTAAAAATAAATTAAATATTACAAATAGTGTATAATATACCATAAAAAGTAAAAGTAACATATAAAAGAATAAAGTCTTATATAAGCTCACATACTCATTTTCAAGTAGTGCCTAGAAAAATACTATAAGTTAGTAAGATAAATTTGTTTAGCAAAGACCTCCATTTTGATCAAACAAACTTACAAAAAGAAATAGAAGAAACAACATAAGCTTCCTCATGTCATTTCAAGTAGTGCCTATAAAATTACTATAAGTTAGTAAGATAATTTTGTTTACCAAAGGTCTCTATTTTGATCAAAGAAATTTATAAAAAGAAATAGAAGAAGCAACATAAGCTTCCTTAATGGTAATCTCTCATTTGACAGTCATAGAGTATGAGGTATGTTGGCAGCTTCAGTGGACTTGCAACTTGCATATATACGTAGAGACAACATTGGAGACTAAGACATGCTTTGATAAGGTGTTGAATGCTTCACATTGGAAACAAGGCTAAAATTTAAATCACTAGGCATATCAAGTAAATATGCATTAGACTAACAAGGTGACAAATAATTAAAGGTCCAATAACAGAGTGTATGACAATAAAAGGCTCTAGTCAACAATGGAAAAAGGCCAATAGTATAGTCAAGAAAGAAGGGCCCAATAGTATGAAAATGCAAGGAAGGCCCAAGAGCTCTAGCATGAAATTTATTATACGTGTGTGGCGTAATAATTAGGATAAGAGTGCATGACAACATAGTTATTGACATTAAAATCTTGTGCTCTACTATGCATGTTAGTAGTAAGTATATAAGTATCACTACTAAATACAAATATATTTTTTTTATAGCTATATTTAATCAAGTATGATTAATGTTTCAGATAAATCAAATATAATAAATTGACTGACCATTTAGACCACAATGACTCTGCCTAAATTATGACTTTTTTACTTTTATTAAAAAGATAAAGTATGACTTTCATAAAGCATTTCTAACCATGGTATTCATCAGGGTTTCATATTTTAATTATTTATATTATTTTTATAGATCCCTCGATGACACATCACTCAATACAATTTATACAATTTTCTCTCTACTCATACAACTCTAAAAACTTTTTTAAATAGGTCCCACAAACTATCTATTTTTTCTTATAAATATTACTTTATATTATTTATATTATTAATTAAACAAATTTGATAAACTTATATAAATTAAAATTAAGAAATTTAACTCATATTAATTTTATTTTATTTTTAACACATTTAAAAAAATTAAAATTTATTTTTTCTTTTTTTTCTTTCTCTTCTCTCATTGGTTTTGTTATTTTTTTTCTGTCTCTTACTATTGCTATGCATCATCGATTAGTTAAATTACATTGCATTCTAAAAGATGCCATGTAGGCATCTCTACTCATGTTTTCCGCAAATGTCGATGCACAGAATATGTGCGACGTCTAAATGCTCCCACTGCAAAAGCTCTTATCCATCTTAGCATAATTAAAAGTTACAATGATTCACAGATTAAAAAAATTTAATATGATTGAAATAAACCACTTTTGTACAAATGCTCTTTCACACTACTTCAATATTTTTTGTGTTAAATGAAGTTTTATTAAGTTGATCAGCAAATAGATAAGCTGTGGTGAAAGTCGCAGCCGGCCGGTTCAAATAATAATAATATGCCTATAGCAGTGATGGGATCTTGAAAGGGAATAGAATACACTTGTTGCGTAACCTCTAGTGAAATGAAAAAAAAAAAAAATTAATTAATCTATCGAGTGCTGTCTAATAATTAAGAATTTAATAAGTTGAAGGAAGCTAAGGTTCTCTATAACAAAAAGAAAATGAAAAATAAAAGCCATCGATAGTCCTCAATACAAAATTGAAGGACATACTCATGGCCTTAACATTACTTTCAATGTAAAAGGTGAAGGGTTAGGTGACTAGGCCTTTATTATGTGAAAAACAAGTAGTGAGACTTTTTAAAAGAAAAGATTTATTCTTCCTTTATAATGTCTTATTCTTTGTATTGGTATAAAAATTATAAAAAATATTATATAAGAAGTAATTTAAATTGATCACAATATGTGAGATAGAAAATTAATATGGGTCTTAATTATTTAGCCTATGTAAAAAGGAGATTTTGAAAAAAAATAAAATAATTAAAACACAAAAAAATAAAATTGAATTAATTTGTGATCAAATGTAACCAATCTAAATATTATGCAACATCCAAAGATTATATTTTAGTTTAGTTAGCGTAAAAATTAAGTCGAAATTACTCAATAATCCATGAATAAAATACTCAAAATACTTAATATTTATTGAAATTTTGTAATTTTTTATGGTTAAATTTCACAATTTAAAAAGAATATATTAATTAGTGCCAACACATTTTTTATTTAAAAAAAAAACTTATTGGACATATGATAAGCTGGTTTCGCATTAAACAAAAATTTAGTGTAAAGTCGAGAGTCGGTAAATTGCCAATGGATTCTATGGACTTTTCAGAATTATTCTCCTAAATCCTTACCTCCGATCCATCATGTAAACTGTTCAATGCTCCTCATCATTCTCCATAAAGAGACAAATGATGCCCAAAATGACGAGGTTCCTCAATTCTTACAAAAGCCAAGCAGTGGTGGGCCACAGAATCGGCAAAGGCAGATCCTCTTACAAAGTGTGAATAATTTAGGTCGCACTTGTATGTGACTGATTTGGTATGAGCTGTCGATTTTATTATTAAATACTAAAGATTGCTACGAGACGTTGAAATTCAACAATGGCTACCACAAGCCATTTCACTTTCTTAACACTTCTCTGAAACTCTCTCATATATACAGCATACGCACTTGGCCTTTAATCTCCTAACATTTTTACATATATGGCGTGAAACTTTTCTTTATAAAGCTCGAAGGCCCATTAATTTAATTCAATGGGGACATCACTTTGACAACTGTATTTATTAGTTTTCCAAACCATCCATAAGTTTCAAGAGTTCCTGCTTTTGTGAACATTTGTATATTTTGAAGATATAATTTTGTGGGAATTAGTTTCCCTAGACTCGACTATTGGATTTGTTTTTATTGAATTCCCTTTTTCACCAAATTAACAACTATGTGGTTTAATCAGGGTTGATCAATGGCGGACTAATAATTTTAAATGTATTTATAATTTATAAAATGAATATAAATAATTAAAATATATATGCATAAATCTCTAATAAAAATATTGTTACAGAATTTTATATTAATTATTAATACTAATAGCAAATTAGTTAAATATACGAGTCTTATTATTATATATTTTTTATAATTTTAATAACTCATTTAAACTGAAATAATTTAACTCATAGAGTAACTTAGACTTCTCTTTATTAGATTAGCAAGTTTGAAAGTTACATGAATGAAAAAAAAAATAAAAAAGAAAAAAAATTGGAAATACATTTTGCATAAGAAAAGTGCGAAAAAGAGTGTGATTGAATTCAAAATATTTCGTCAGGTGGATGCACATAGAATGCACATAAAGCAGCTAAGAAAATTTTTTAGACTTTGAAATTTCTTTTGTCATAAATAGTTACGGAAAGTATAAATAGGTTCTTCATTTGTAATTATTATTTTTAATGTTTTTATGTACCAATTAAGAGTGAAAGAACCATTCCATTTGGAAATGAAATACTACTCTATAAACATATTTATATATATTTTTATTTGTATAAATTTTTATTGAAATTAAAAAAAATAAATTTTACTCATTTATGTTATATTAGTATATATAAGTAAATATTAATTTTATAAAATTTAAATCAAATATTTAATTATATGTTTAGAATAAAATAATTTTACAAAAATTACTTGCTGTGAGCCACTTGTCATCAAATTTAAAGTTACATGAAGCATTTACATCAACTATGTGTTTTTCTTTTCATTTTTGCTTAAAAGTAACATTTATCTTTATTTCTTCAAAAGACTATTAACTTCACTTTCTACCTTAATCATATATTCTCATATTATTTTATAAAATCTAACAATATTTTATTTTCTTATCTTTTAATCTTAGAAGTTATTCTTTTTAAGGGTTACATACATTAAAGTGGGCTTATTTATAGATTAAAAAAATATTTCAACCGATAAATTAAATATTAATTAATTATCATCTTTTAAATATTATCACTATTATAAAATAAAATTACTTAAAAAAATGGGCCCTCATTTCTAGGAGCTTTAGCCTCGGCTCTCGTTAAGAAACAATACAAAGCGGGACAATAGTATTAATTTTTATATATTTTTTTAACTAATTCTGGAAGGTAATATAGGAAATGAAATATATAAATGTTATAACTGATTTTAATCTGTCTTCTGCACGCCACCACTAGAAATTTTGTGTGAAGTCAGTATAGATTTTCAAAGCTTTTGCATAAGGGAAGAAAATGTATTATTTCAAAAGACTGTCTTATACCTTGTTTTTCTGTATCTTATTAATCAAATAATTATAAAATAATATATATTCAATATTTATACTGTTATCTTATGATCTTCTTAATCGATAATATGCCTTGAGAAGATTATAAGAAATCAAATTTTATCCTTGCATAAGTGATATACAACAGGCATATTTACACATCTATACTCACTTTACACTTAATTTTTTTTTTCTATTTATTTATTTATTTTTACATTTATGTTACTTTTTGTTTCAGTTTTACTTCTATTACTCGACTCAAAACAACAGATGTAGAATGACTTTTTCCCTTTCAGTAAAGATAATGTTGGCAGACCCACGTTCAGACAAATGCTTGAGAGGCAATTGTTGGGTGTTATCAATAATTGAATTTGAAGTTTATAAAAAGCAGCTTATCCCATGCCACCGTCGGCACAAGAAAACAAAACAATGTATCTTCTTTATAATTGTCCCAACTCATATTGATTGATTACACAAAAAAAAAATTTGTGTCAATTGATATATATTTATATATAACGTACCCCACCTATCTGAATATGTTATATATTTTTTTTTTATATTTTATAATTTTATTATAACTTATATCTTTTTATTTATACAAATTTTTGTTAAAACTAAAATAAGATAAATTTTACATATTTATATATTTATATTTTATTAATATATGTAAATAGATATTAATTTTTTAAAATTTAAATTAACTAAATAATTATATATATAAAATAAAATAACTTCACAAAAATACTTGGTGTGAGCCACTTGTCACCCAAGTCATAAGAAGCATTTATGTACATCAACTCTCCTTTTTTCTTTTCTTGTTTCTTTTTTTTTTTTCCAGTAACATTTACTTTTATTTTCTTAAAATGACAATTAACTCTATTTTTTGTCATAATAATACATTTTTTAATGACTTTATATACTCTAACAATATCTTAAAAAATATATTAAAAAATATAAAATCTTAAATAATTTAAAAATTTCACACAATAATTGAAACAGCGTAACTTAATTGTAATTCAGCCATCTTCAAAAAGCAATCTTGTAATTTGGCAATGTTTATCAAGGGTGTAGTTGTAATTTGCTCTAAAACACATATCTCTCCTTTCTAATCTCACTTTCCCCTTCTTTCCCCTCATTCTAGAGCTCCCATTCTCTCTCATTCTAAGCGCCCATTCTTTCTCCTAGGTTCAGCACTTTTCTAACGAGGGAAGCTTTGTAGTCAACTTAAGGAAGCTTTAGAAGATAATCAGGTGACTCTTGAAGCTAGTTATTTGTATTATTTGGAATTCTGTGTCAATGAATGATTGTATTTTCATGCTGAATTCGTGAGTGGTCTGTTTTGCTCTGTTTCTTAATTTCTCAATGTTTCTTGTCATATTCTTTATGAGTTATTCTTATTTTATAATGAATTTATGGTAGCTATAACTGTGGTTGGTTATTTCTTGATTATTGTTTAGACATAAAGTAAATAGGGTTCATGGGTTATTGAATCATGGTAAGATTAAGTGAATTTTGGAATTTAAGCTCATTGAATGTCTATTCTACTCATAAGTTATTGTTTAAGAGAAGATTAATTTTTTTAGCTGTATTCTAGGCAGTGCATGAGTAAAAAAACCTAGAGTTCATTCATGAACTATTAGGTATACTAAGCTTAATCTCTACAAATTGAATAAAAAATGTAATCTTAAGTTCATGGTAGAATCACTGAAGGTTGAATAACTCCTAAGTTAATTACATTTCATAATCTATTAATTTTAGTTTTGCATGTTTGTTCCGTGTGTTTATCTTTTTATTGTGTTTTAATTACTTAATTTGTTGTTAAAAACCCCTTTCCATAGATTAAATTAGTTATGACCTATACGAATTGATTATTTGTCATATGATTGAAAATTCAAACTCATATTTTAATTTAATTGCCACGTATAGCAGCAATGCTATAGGCTTAGGCGTCAATTAGTAAGTTGTTTATCTCAAAAAAAAAAAAAAAAAAGAAAAAAAATACTACTTTCATTCTTTATTTTTAAAATTCGGTTGAAATTCTTATTTGTGAATATCACTTTTATCAATTGTTGATTCGAAATAAGAGCTAATGATGAATATGGAAACGGACAATAAAGTTATTTTCATTGCATTAAATAACATGAACCCACATCATCAAAATAAACAAACAAACAAAGGTGAACAGTTCTTATGCACCCCACGAAAGAAAATTTTGTGTAAGATAAAATTGCTGGACCTACCATGAGAGAGACAAGTGGTTGTAAAGTAAATTCTGTGGTACATAGTTGTTAGGTGTTTATTAATAGCTGAACGTAAAATTCTGCAACCCATGAAAGAAAATTTTGTGTGAGATAAACTTGCTAGACCTACCATGAGAGAGACAAGTCCTTGTAAAGTAATTTCTACCGTACATAGTTGTTAGGTGTTATTAATAGCTAAGCGTGAAATTTTTATTTTGTATAAATATTTTATATATATGTCTCCTCTTTGTCCCAACTATTCACTTTGAGCATAGGATGACTATAATTTAATTTATAAGAAACTATTTTCTTTAACATAATAAATATGTGATAAAAGGGTGGTTGGAAGTTTATTTATTGTCTTGGCGATGTTTTGTTAGAAACACTGCCCATTGTTATTCTTGAGATTTATTGTTTTGTTATTGTCTTCTTGTTGGAGATTTCAATATGGCCGAACTCGATCGGTTGCTTTTAGTTGATGAACGTCGGAGGGGAAATGAAATATATGCATAAAAGCATGAGTCAATGACTTCTGTTTTCTTACAGTGGAATCAGGAAACAAGAAACATATCGTAATTCTTATTAATTAAAATTGACGAGTATATAGGGATGATGTGGCCCTGACTAGAAATAGCTGGCAAGCTAAAATTGTATCCAATAATTTCTTATAAATTATAACTAAAGTGATGTAATTTAAATTTAACATTACATCTTACAATTTTTATGTTTATGTTACAGACTCTTCTTTGTCATTTTAGTCAGTCTAAACTTTGTTGAGATCAAATTTGCTGCTGTCGTTATCAGTAAGACAGGTAATTTGTTAAATTTCTTTCGTCTTACTACTTTTGGGGAAATGCAGAGAGAAATTACAGAATTACGCAAGCTCTTCTTTCTCTTTATTTTCTTGTTTTTGTATTATCAAGTCCAAGAAAGTATAGTAATATATCTCAATAAAATCAGTACACAGAAAACGTAAACGCCCTTTAATCTATTTATCTCTTTGCATTTTAATTTTTTTATTAGTTGTGTAACTTTGTGTTTTTCTTTTTTTGACACATAGTTCAAATTATAAAAGTCTAACTTGATTTTTACTCGTTGAAGTTAGTATTTTTTTTTTTTTTTGGTTATAAGAGAGAATTGAATTTTAAACCTACTAAATTTTATTTGAGACCCTAAAAGTTAGCCTACACCTGGCTCTTGTTTAGTATTTTTTGAGTAAATAATTGTAAAATCATTAAAATTTAAATAATTTTAATTAGCTTGTAAATAGAAAAGAATATTTTAATTAGTCATTTAAATAATTTGAAAGAATATTTCCTTCACTAATTTTTTTTTTTGAACATAAGGTTGCATTTTGGCGTGTAAGTTTATAAAAAAAATTTACAAGTGTTTTTTAAAGGACCTATAGAAAGTATTAATAGATCTTCTGTCGATATATAGCCAAAATCCGTTGTTTGAGAGTTTAAATAGCATAACCTAATTTTAATGTGCTAGCTTTCTTTTGTTAGTAATATTTTGAGTAAATTATTAGAAAAGTCACTAATATCGAAAATTATTTTAGTGAGTCATTGAAGAGAAGGGATATTGTATATTAAGTAGGTGACTTAACTTTAGTAGCTTTGGATGCAACATGGGAATTTGGGTTGAATTTTTTTTTTTAATAAATTCAGGTCATAAAAGAAGATTAATAAGAAAAAAAAAATATGAAAGTAATATGGTACTTATGTTATTTGTCTTGGGTTTGGCTTTTTATTTTTATTTTTATTTTTTTACATCACACAATTAATATTAGCAGTTTGCTATCTTTTCTGTAACTTGTCCTTTCCTCACCGAAGTTGTTTGTCTTTTTTATTTTAATTTCAGGAGAAAGCACATTTGGTTCATATTTCGTTGAAGGGTAATGTCGTTTTTATCCTTTTCATGTTTTGATTTTTCTTTTTGACTATTGCTTCTTTTTTTTTTTTAACTTTATTACCTATACAGACAGATTACAAAATAATAATGAATATTCTTATTTATATTACTGTTTGTTAATAAAAAATGAGTATTAGCTGATTTCTATCTCTGCCTGTCCAATTCATAGTTGTGATTTGTTTTAAATATACCCTTTACTCACTAAAATAGTATGTTTTTTTGACGAACATGAGAAAGGAAAAAACAAAAATGAGCACTACCATTCAATTAATATATCTTGTCCCAAGTGTTGGAAAAATTAGATTTGATTCACATTTCATTGTAGTTAGGATGATATTTTCCTTTTATCGGTTTGCATTTTTGTTTTTATTGTTTCCCTCTTGTCTTACTTTATATCTTCTACAAGAAGATCACAAAGCAACAATGGAAGTTCTCATTTCAATTGCTGCCAAAATTGCTGAGTACACTGTGGCACCATTAGGACGACAAGTTGGTTATGTGTTATTCTACAAAGGCCATTTGAAGGAGTTAAATGAAGCAGTAAAGAAGCTTGAGGTTGCAAGAGAAAGTATCAAACATTCTGTTGATGCTGAAATAAGAAACGGAAAAGAAATTGAAGCTGTTGTGCAGGATTGGCTGAAAAATGTGGATGATATCACAGAAGAGGCCAAACAACTTCAGGAATATCCACAGCATGCCAATGCAGGATGCTCCAAATGGTTATTTCCCGATCTGAAGTGGCGACATCAATTGAGCAGAAAAGCCAAGAAGATGGTGAAACTTGTTGCTGATGTCAACCAGAAGAGAAACTTTGATAGCATTGGTTATCTCCCTCCTCTACAAGTGATTCGTCCTATTACAGCATTGAGAAGTAACAAAAGGTTTGAGTCAAGGCATTCAGTGATGATGCAGATTATGAGGGCCTTAGCTGACTCTAAACTGAGCAAGATAGGAGTTTATGGGCTTGGTGGTGTGGGTAAGACCACCCTTATGAAAGAAATTGCAGCAAAGATTAGGGATGACAAGCTATTTGACACAGTTGTTATGGCATTAGTGACAAAATCCCCTGATATTACAAGAATTCAAGATGAAATTGCAGATCAGTTGGGTCTCCAATTTGGTGAAAAATCTTCAGTTGGCAGAGCATGCCGCCTACATGACAGGATTAAAAGGGAGAAATCTATCCTTATCATTCTGGATGATTTGTATACAAGGTTTAATTTGGAGGAAGTGGGAATACCTATTCGGGATGCACAAGAGTATTTGAACAGCGAAATGAAAAGTATTCATCCCGGTTGCAAATTGTTGCTAACCTCCAGAAATCGAGAAGTCCTACAAGAAATGGAGACCGAAGAGGATTTTAGACTCGAAGTTTTAAACCAAACTGAAACACGGAACTTGTTTGCAGACATGGTTGGTGATGCTATTAAAGATCTGAGTTTGCGAAGCATAGCCATTGAAGTGGCTAAAAAATGCAATGGTTTGCCTGTTCTTATAGCGACCATAGCAAGGGCAGTGAGAAATAAAGGTATTCATGAATGGAGAGAGGCCATAAAGAAACTTGAAAGAGTCGACAATACAGATGCTTACTCGGCTTTGGAATTCTGTTACAACTCGTTGGGAAGCAATGAAGTGAAGGCTCTCTTCTTGCTCTGTGGCATCGTGGGACCATCTGTTGAAGTAGAATACTTGTTGAAATGTGCTAAGGGGTTGGGTATGTTCAAAGACATAACAACCATGGAAGGTGCAAGAAAAAAACTTCATAAAATGATTGTTGCCCTCCAGGCATCTTGCTTGCTACTTGAAAGTGATACAGCTGTGGAAGTTAAAATGCATGATATTGTTCATGAAGTTGCTATCTCAATTGCTCGTAGGGATCAACATGTTTACATAGCTAAAGAGGGCTCAAAGTCATTTGAATGGCCCAGTGAGAATTTTCTAAAAAAATGCTCCATGATCAGATTAAAATGGTGTCGTATCCACACACTTCCTAAAAGGTTACATTGCCCTGAGATTAAGTTTTTACTCCTTGATGGTGGTAATCACCTTTTGAAAATACCAACTTCGTTTTTTGAGGGGATGGGAAATCTCAAAGTTCTAAATTTAATAGCAATGAACTTGCTTTCCTTACCTACGTCTTTTCTTTCCCTAACTAACCTTCAAACTTTATGCTTGGATCAATGTACTTTGGAAGATATTACTTCAATAGGAGCCTTGAAGAATCTAGAAATTCTTAGCCTCAGCTACTCATCCATGGCAAAATTTCCTAGTGAAATAGCGGAATTGATAAATCTCAAAATGCTAGATTTGAGCAATTCTGGGATTGAAGTCATCCCATCCAACATCATATCCAAGTTGACCAAATTAGAGGAGCTGTATATGGGCAACACCTCCATCAAGTGGGAGCATGAAAATTCAGTTAACCAACACAAAAATGCTAGCCTTGCTGAACTCAGGCAGTTGCCTAACTTGACTGCTCTAGATTTACAAATTCCAGAGGCTTCGATGTTGCCTAGAGACTTCATGCTTGTGAAACTAGAAAGATATAAAATATTTATCGGAGATGTATGGGAATGGTCAGGCAAGTATGAATCCTCAAAAACATTAAAGCTCAAGCTCCACACAAGTATTCATCATCTAGAGCACGGGATTAAACTTTTGCTTAGAAAAGTGGAAGATTTGTATTTAGATGAGTTGAGTGGCATTTCAAATGTGCTTTTCCAATTAAATGGAGAAGGATTTCCAGGTTTGAAACATCTCTATATTCAAAACAATGCTGAAATTAAGCATATCATTGATTCAATTGACTGGATTGCATCCCAACAATCTTTCCCCAAGTTAGAGACTCTAACACTTCAGAATCTCAATAACTTGGAAAAGATTTGTCATGGACAACTAATGGTTAATTCATTCAGCAATCTTAAGGAAATCAAAATCAAAAGCTGTGATAGATTAAGATATCTTCTCTCATGTTCAATGGCCAATCAACTTCCACAACTGCTGGAACTGGAAGTTTCAGAATGTAAGTCTATGAAAACGATTTTGCTGGTTGAAAGTGACGCAAGCATTGATAGGGGCATAATAGAGTTTCACCAATTGCGTTCTTTGGCTTTACAAAGTCTACCATCACTTGATGAATTCTACTCTGATGAGTTGAAGTCCCCAACAATAGTACAAACGTACAAGCAGTCAATGACTTATATTCAAAGGCCACTTTTTAGCAAAAAGGTATGTTTATAAGAAACAATTTGTACTTAGAAAAAATAATTTTTGGAATATAAGTTCTACATGTTACTTTCAATCTTGTTTCTTTTATGTTATTTATTTATATAAAACCACCTGGCTCACCTTCCCAGTCTCACTATTACATCCATAACAATTGGAAAGAAAGTTCTTGCTCTGTGTATCCCAAAAGAACATTATAAAATCAATCATCAACTAGAAAGTAAAATTGTTTAACTTTAGTGATTCGGATGTTCTACATTCAAATCTACTTAAATTGCAATCAACTGATATATTCTTGATTAGAGTAAATACAGATCTGAAAATTGAATCATGTGAAGAAATTACCATCTCGAAAAAGTTATGGTTCAGATTGTTTTCATCAAATAGTTTTGACACCTTGGTAAAATATAAGCTTTTATTATTTATTTTTTTTGGTTATATGAGAGAATTGAACCTCAAATATCTTAGATATTATTCAGACCCCAAACATCCTAGATATTTAAATGTAACTTTTTTTCAAAGTATTATCATTCTTAAGATAATTCTCTGTTGTACAGGTAGTATTTTTGAATTTGGAGACGTTGAAGCTAAGTTCAATTAATCTGGAAAAAATATGGGAAGACAATTCATCAACTACTTTTGTTCAAAATTTGACTTATCTGACTGTAGAGGACTGTGGTGCCCTAAAGTACTTATTCTCATCCTCCAAGGTTTCCAATTTTTCAAAACTCAAATGGCTTGAAATAAGCAAATGCCATATGATGGAGGAGATTATGGAAACCGGAGAAGGAACAAGCGAAGGTTTATTTTCTGAAGTAAGGAAGCTTCATATTTTCACTTTCATCATTTATTTCATTCCGTTTATGCTTTCCAAATCTGTAAGATGTTAAGTATTTTATTGTGGTTCTGATTGTTAATATATGATTTGCTACATTGCAAATCGCAGGTTCAGTTTCTCAAACTGGAAAAGATAATAATAAATGACATGCAAAACTTGAAGACAATATGGCACCCACAGCTCACTGCAAGTTCCTTTGGTGAATTGAAAACTCTGGAAGTCAAAAGCTGTCCAAGACTTGCAAATGTCTTTCCATCTTACATGCAGAGAAAATTTGGCAACCTAGAGACGTTGACAGTTAGTGATTGTGATTCAATGGAAGTGATATTTCAGTTGGATGCCAATGAAACGTTCAGTGAAGAGGATAGAACAGAATTGAAAAGCATGACTTTACGTAGGCTGCCTAAGCTAAAGCAGATATGGAGTAGGGAACCCCAAGGAATTCTTTCTTTTCACAATCTACAATTAGTAAATGTTCGAATCTGTTGGGAGTTGGAATACATCTTTCCATTCTCTATAGCTGCAAACCTTCATCTGCTGGAAGAACTCTTCCTAGATGAGTGTGGCTTGACGTTTGTTGTTGATAGAAAAGATGGTCAGATGGAGGGGAAGGCCGTATTTGTGCTCGATAGTCTCACATCCCTATATCTTTGGAATTTAAAGAATCTCAAGGGTTTCTACGCTGGGATTCATAATCTCTCATGTTCATCCTTGAAATTAATACATGTGTTTGATTGTTACAAGTTGAAGATATTCAAGATGCTGTCTACAAGTGAAATAAGATATCTTGATGACACAGTATATGGGCGACCTTTATTCTCATTTGAAGAGGTATGAAATAATTAAAAGTTCATGCATATACGAATGTTCATATCCTTTCTTTGAAGGGTTCCTAATCATATCTAATTGTTTATCAAGAGTTATAGATCAAGTTATGCTACTGTGTAAATATTATATATACACATATTATTATTACCATATTGAGCACACCAACTCCACCATAAATATTTTAGCAATTTCTGTACATGTTAAGAAAACCAAATGTTCTAAAATGTATGCTTCCAAGTTCTTTTGGAGGAAATCTTTTTGATCCCTGTTTATACTTCCCCAACTCCTAATATGTGTATTCATGTTATGTATCGAGAATTATAATTTATATGTGAAAACTACTTTTCTGTTCTTGCAAGGATAATTCAAAAAATATAACGAAAAATAAGCAAATTCAGTTAGAACTTCACAACAATTTTAGCTCAAAATACGTGATAAACTTCTAGTGTTAGAATTCACGTGTTGTTGTATAGTTTTTTTGTATTTTGTAGAGAGGAAATCAACTTCACATTAAATATTTTAATACATTTTTTATATATGTTAAGCAAGCAAAAAATGTTCTAAAATTAATATTTAAGTTGTCCTAGGGAAAATCATTTTGAACTGTCTATATTCCCCCTGCTCCTTTTTTTCTTATGTAGGCATCAGGGAATTATATGTCAAATATAGCTTTTTAGTACTTCACAAACATTTTTGTTGTGCATGGATGCCTGATATAATTATTTAATAAACAGTGGATCTTGTTTTAGGTGATGCCCAACTTGGAGCAGTTAACATTACGCAATGAGGATGCCAGCATTGTATTGCATCAATTATCAAGGCAACTGTTCAGCAAGCTAAAATTTCTTAGGTTGTCCAGGTTTGAAAATGAGGAAGCCACCTTTCCGTATGGGTTTCTGCAAAATATACAAGCTCTTGAGATGTTGGATGTTGAATATAGTTCTTTCAATGAGATATTTCAAGATGAAAAACATGAATGTGGGGAAGGAAATGTTGAAAGTAGAACACAGCTCAAAGCGTTGAGACTGCGGTACTTACCTCAACTTAAGCATTTATGTAAAGAGGGATTCAAAATTGACCCAATTTTAGAGGTTGTGGAAACATTATATGTAAGTAATTGTTCTAGCCTCAAATCCTTTTTGCCTTCCACAGCAATTTTTTGTTACTTGAAATATCTGGAGGTAGAAAGATGCCATAGTTTGATAAACCTTTTTACAACTTCGGTTGTAAGAAGTCTAGTCAAACTAGCAACAATGAAGATAAAAGAGTGCAATTCGCTTGAAGTAATTATAGAAAAAGAAGATGAGGCAAAGGAGGAGATTTTATTTGGTGCACTGGAAATCTTAGAACTTGTTTGTCTGCCAAAACTGAATAGGTTTTGCTCAAGCAAGTGCCTCCTGAGATTCCAATTACTGGAAACAGTAGTTGTGAAGCAATGCACACGGATGAATACTTTCTCCAATGGATCCACATCTGCAGTAAAACTTCGCAAAGTACAAATAGAAGAAACTGACGATGAGCGTTACTGGGAGGGGGACCTAAACCAAACAATCAGAAAGATGTACATGGAAAAGGTAAAGTTTGATTTATGAATTAATCATCCTTCATTAAAATAAGCATTTAATATACTCGCTCTTTCTCTTCCTGCTTATATATGTGGATGAAGGTGATGCTTGATTGCAAAAGGATAGTGTGAAATCATAGTAATTTTTATCAGTCCATATTATTATTATTTTGATAATATTATTACTATTATCTTATATTACTAATGCTAATTCTTGTAGTTTATTTGAACATATTAGAATGTCTTTCGAAAGCCTTATTTTTATCAGTCATCTATACAATATTTAATGTTAAGCTTACCAATTCTTTATTTATTTCTTTTTATGACATACGGCATTGTATAGTAATTCTTGATTCATTACATTTACTCCATTGGTCGATTGCAAAATATTTTCTACAATATAAAAAATATCACGCTTATATATATATATAACTTATTTTTGGCCGTAATTCAAAGATAAAAATAAAAAATAAAGCAACTCTCTCTTTGGGAAAACTGAAATAGGTTAAATAAGCTTGAACTACTATTTTCACATCACAGTTTAATTTTGTGACATATCTAGATATCAGATAGACTAAGTTGTCCTGTTTTACATTAAGAAATTCCTATTTTTAAGTGAGGATTTAGTCTATATAATCTTTGGATATTGAAGAGAGTTTAGAACTAATAAATTAAAGTGCTAAAAAGGTACCTCCAATATATGTATGTATGTATCTCTTATTTTTTCCCTTTTCAGATAACTTAATTGCTTTCTATTACAATTTTTAAATGATAGAAAAGGAACAGCTTGATTTTACCAAGTATGATTGTAAATAATTTGGTACAGCTGTCAAAACTTTTAAGAAGGGTAATTCATTAGATATTATGGTTTAAAATGAGGATTATTTGTAAATCACATAATCTAAAATCTAGAATTCTTGATATCCATTGTAAATGTCATAGAGATTATTAATTATTGAATTTTTACTCCTTAAAAGCACTACATATACATAGTAAGTAATTTTCTGATCTATAGAAAATGTACATTGGTGATGGCCAATAGAAATTAGATGTGCTTTATAATCCTCTTGAAACATGGATTTAAATTTTAAAGTAATTTCTAATAATTTATGAGGAGAATGAAAATGATATAAAATTTCCGAGAAAGAAAACACGAAAATTAAACTGCTGAAAATGTCAATATTGAAAGATGACCCAAATTGAAATTGTGCTTGTCGTACAAATGTTTTATCATATAATGTAGGTTATAGTTGAAAATAACATGCCAGATTTTTATTTTTTTTTTGGAGGCGAAAACTAAAATGATTCAAAATTTAAGTTCGTATAAATTGAAGTTATCTGATTCAATTTTTTTTAGAATCTCTTACTATAGACTACATAGTATATGATAAATTTGCAACCCATGAAGGTCTATCGTCCAGTCCGTATGTGATACAAGGTTAGTTATAGTCAAGGCAATAATATATGAAGTGGAAGTCGTATTTTCACTCGTTTTCTACGGTGCATGGTATTTTCTTTTCTTTTCTTTCCTTTTTGTTACATGAAATAAGTTAATACACATTATTGATAATACTGACTAGGCATATTGACTTTGGATATTGACCACATTTTTTCTTACCATGAATCAGAAAAGTAATGTTTTCAGAAGATTGGAAGTTTATTTATCTATTTTCTATTTTGTTATACGATTGCAAAATATTTGTTTTATCAGAGCAATACATATAGGCATACATATGCATCTACGAATCTGTATACTCCATATCTACATATTTATATTTATCTTCATTTCATGTCTACAAAACTCAGTTTTGGTTGTCATTTAATGCTAAAAATAAAAACAAACTTGACCAGTACAAGCACATATAACCTATATATATATATATATATATATATATATATATACACACACACACAAATATCATATTATTTTCACATCATAGTTTACTGTTGCCACATTCTCTTTAATATTTGGATATCATATAGACAAAATTCTCTCGATTGCTTTAAGAAATTTCTTTTCTGACTGAGAGCAATTTAATCAATTAAAGTATTCAAACAGTAGCTCTAATACATACATATATATATATATTACTAATTTTATCCTCTTTTCCATAACTTGTATTTGGTTGCAATTTTAAATTATGCAGAAATATTTGTAATTAATATAATATGAAATCTAAAGCATATGTGAAAAAAGATCACTAAAACTATTTATATACATTGTAAATTGTAAACGTCAGAAACAAACATCTAGTTGGTTGATCATTACTTTTTATTCCTTTAAATACTATATACATTTAAATAAGATAGTTTCAAATCTATAGAACATGCACATTGATGATGGTAAACAGAAAATAGGTACCTTGATATCCTTTAAGGCATTCCTTGCAACATGGACTTTTATTATAAAGTAATTTTCATTGAAGAGTAAAGGGATTTTATTTTGTTAAATATCATAACTCAACTGAATTGAAGACTTTTAACAAATATATCTTGACCTTTTACAATTAAGTACTATATCTAGTAGTATAAAATCAAACTTCGAATAATTTGCCTACATACTTTCTTTTTTGTACCAAAAAAAAAAAAAAATCTGCCTACATTCTTTTAATTTGTTATTTAAATTTTTCTTGCCTCACATTAATATTTCACCTCGTCCCACATACTTATTTACTCAGGTGGCATTTCATGGCTTCAAGCTTTTGGAACTATCTGAATATCCTGAGCTGAAAGAATTATGGTATGATGGGCCGTATAGCCACGGTGGGCCCCATATATTTGCTAATTTGAAATCATTGGCGGTGAAGAAATGTGATTTTTTATCAGATGTAATTTTTTCATCAAATTTACTGCAAGTTCTTTGCAATCTGGAAGAGTTGGAAGTAACAGACTGTGCTTCATTGGAAGCACTAATTGATGTGAAAGGTGTCACTGCTAAAGAGATGCAGATGAAAGAAATCAGTCAGTTGAAAAAATTGAAGCTGTCTCGTCTGCCAAATCTGAAGCACATATGGAACAAGGAAACTCATAGAGTAATCAGCTTCAGGAATCTGCTTACAGTGGACGTTGACCACTGTAAAAACTTGGAAAGTCTGTTTACAGTATCACTAAGCAAAGATCTTGTTCAGCTTCAATTTGTGAACATAGCGTCCAGTGGACTTGTGGAAATTTTCTCAGCGGAAGATCGTTTAGAGGAATGTAGGTTTGATTTCCCTCAGTTGACCAAATTGAGACTATGGAATCTGACCAAACTCAAGTGTTTCTACCCTGGAAGGCATATTCTAGACTGCCCTTCATTGAAGACTTTAAATATTTATCATTGTGGAAAATTGCAAACATTTTCCTTCAACCATTCAGTCTTCCAGCAGGCTTATGGGATGGGTGAAGATGAATTTCCAAAAGCCCTTTTTCCACTCAAAAAGGTATGAAAGTATCATATGTTCCTCATTCACAATAATTGATTGTATGCTCAACTTTCCTGTTTTTCATTTCTTTCTTTTTTTTTCTCATTTTTAAGGTATGTACCAAACTTGAGTTGATGACATTAAATAGGAATGACATGAAGAGAATAACAGATTACAACTATGAAGAATCTCTCTTTGACAAAATAGTAGATCTTCGTATCCAATGCTTTCATAAAACTCAAGATGATTTTCCAATTGATTTCCTTCAAAGATTTCCAAATCTGGTAAAGCTTTGGGTGCGCTGTTGTTCTTTCAATTCACTATTCCCATTGAAAGGAGTTGGTCATCATCATATAGGAGCTCCCTTACAAATAAGAGAGTTGTTTCTCTATAAAATGGAACAGCTTAAGTGTATCTGGAAAGAAGACATTCTGTCATCAGGACATGCTGAAACACTTAACTCTCTACCATCTTCAATATCTGTCAAAAATTTAACTAGTTTGAAAATGAAAGACTGCAAAGAGCTGGTGTATTTGCTTACAAAAAGTGTTGCTAAAAGTATTGCAACTCAAAAGCATATATATAGAAAACTGTGAGAGCATGGTGGATGTAGTAAAGAATGATGAAGAAGCAGCGGAAGAGGTCATTACATTCAAGAATTTGGAAGATCTGACTTTGACTTCTCTGTCAAGCTTGAAAAGTTTCTGTTCTGGGAAACAAACATTCATATTCCCATCGTTGGTAGAGTTAGAAGTAAAAGAATGTCCTAAAATGAACATTTTCTCTTCAGGAGTAGTAACAGCACCGTTGCTCCAATCAGTAACAGTGGTGGATGAGAGAAAGCATTGGAAAGGTGACCTTAACACCACCATCCAACAGCTGTTCAATGGCAAGGTATGTAAACCCAAAATAATTGGTTCATAAGATATAACTTTTGGTTGATCGTTACAATTGTTGGGAGGTAAATTACAATCTTGTAATTTTTTAAACAAATGGAAATCATCTAAATATTATGAAATTATAAAAAGAAAATTAAATAGCTGAATATTTCAATATTGAAAGGTGTGACCAAAATAGGAATAATGCTTGTTGTACAGATGATTTATGGACAAATACTTCTAGAAAAAAAAAAAAAAAAGTGAGTTTTATAGTGTATGTTATAACTGATAATAACTTATGAATATATTTTAGAGGCAGAAACTAATATATGATTATAAAAGTAGCATCATCTAAGTTCAAGTAGGCTCATTCAAACCTTTTCATGTTGTTTGAATCTGTCATATAGATTGCAAAGCATCATCTAAGTTCAAGTAACTCATATTTCTAAAAAAACACTGTTTGTGGGAAAGTTCACGCATATATTTACACTAAAAGCTAAAGGAGAGTAAGCATGTGTTCTTATTTCTTTGGTGCATCCTTGCATATGAGTGTCTATTGTCCAATTTTTATGTGTTATATTTTCATAGTCAAATTTAGTTACAACGTCAAGGCAATAATAATATATGGTAAAGTCATATTTTCTATTTTTTTTTTTTCAATGCCATGGTATAATTTTCAAGTACCATAAAATTTTCTTTATAATGTATTCAATTCTTTGGCACACCGTATAAAGGCCGCATTGTATAAATTTATCTAATATGATTTACCTTTATATGGTGTTTAGAGTACACACTGTATTGAATAACTTTATACGGTCAATTCTAGTCAACCTACTTAATTAGACTTATTGCCATAGCTTCCCTTGTCTTGATTAGGCCTAATTGTATTATTATAAGATAAGTTTTTTAACTCTTGTAACTGTTAAAGATAAAATATAATAAATAAAGAAGTTAAACTAGAACTATTATTTATTAACATTGTTGGAAACTCTAGATCAATTAAAAAAATTAATACTAAAAAGTTGTAAATATATTTAGTGATGTGAGAGAAGGAAAAAAAATTAAAATTCATGATAAGAAACTATAGGAGATAGAATTCTATAATCCAAAGCTTATTTCTATTAAAAATATTAATTTTTATACAATAGAAAATTTTTAGTGTCCCACCAAACATTGTATAATATTAATTTTTTATCAGATCTACATTTGGGAAAATAATGGTCTTGTTAATTTCTTTCCGTAGTTTAGCATTCTTTTTTTAAAAAAAAAAATTATAGAATTTAATTTCTTTCTTTTCAATAAATAAAAGTCAAGTCCTATGTAATTTTAAACTAATAACATGTTAAAGTTTTTATCTGTGTTAGTCATGTAGGATTTAATGGTACTTTTGCATAGCATGGTTCTTTTAGAACATACTTACTCCCTCCATCTTAACTAAAGAGTTTCCAACAATCATTCACATTTGATGGGAAAACTAGTTAATTTAAATATATCCTAATGAGTTGTATCTTAATCTAAAATGACAGGTGATCCGAGATAGTTAAAGTCATGGGATTCATCACAAGTTGTAGCAAGGTTTTCTAATATTTTGGCATGGATTCAAACTTATATAAGATGTTCACAAATTTTACAAAGAATTTGATCTCTACTCAGTCTTGATGGTGTATGGTTTGAACCCTATTGAAAATGCCCTTTCTTGTTCCTGTTTTCTTCTTTTTCCACGATTTGTATCTTTAATAAACAAACTTATTCAATCAAGTGAAACCTCTTTATTCTCTTCCCTTCGGTGTATGTTTGTTATTGCCGTTAAACCCCTCACCCATCTAAAATAAATAAGTTATTTTCTTTTTGTATTCACTACATGATTAAGACTTTATAAACAGAGCCTTCTATATTTGTATTGATAAGACTTGTAATGAATATTCTTCAATATTAGATATAACTATTTGCCGACATACATATGCTTATTAGATATGGCAGCACTGTTAAATTTCCTTTTGATAATATGATATGACAAAAATGTAGAGGTAAATCCATCACCAAACTCAAGCATTCATCCAAACAAAATTCTCAACAAGCAAAATATCTGCCCTCTTATGAATCACTACCCTGACCAATTGAACCCACACCCATTTCTTTAATCTGCCCCCAATCCTATTCTCCTTTTCATTTCTTATATTATTCATTATTTTATTTTATTTTATTTTATTTTATTTTTTTTTTGGTGTACCTCACAAAGAGATACAAACATACGAGACAGCCAAGTAGCATTCTTTTTCATTCATTGAACCCAGAAACAAAAGGTACCAGCAAATAAAAACATAATTTCTAATCCAAGAAGTTGACCAAAGCAGCTAGGAATTAGCACAAATTTCATATCAACTTATCTAGAGGGGAATTAGCATGTGACCCACTAAATAGTACAAAAAGACTTACAAAAATTTCTAGCATAAGAGAGACTAAAAACAGCCAAAGAGATACCAAAATCTGTATGCTTAAGCTCTTTGTCCATTAAAGTGCCAAATATGCTTACTCAGTAGATGCAGAACTAGACAAGCATTAGATGATGATTTTAAGCAGAAATCACAGTTGGAATGAAAACATGGCAGTGATGAAGTTGCAAAGGGCATGTGGCTGTCTAAAAATCAAAGTAACAAGTGGTTGAAACATTAATAAACCAAAGAACAAAGTTGCAGCCACATATGCAAATTTCCAACAATAAAGGCACTATTCCCAGCAAGTTTTCAATGCAATGACACAAGGATATAGTTCATTAAAAGGCAAAGTAGCAAGGGACAAGCCTCACCTGATAACTATGGAGTAAAAGGGACAAGCACAGAGACAGAAGACAGCACAAAGAGAGTGCTAAACCTAGAATCACACGTCATCAAATAGAACTCATATCATTAAAACTGGTACAGACTCCAACTTATGAAATTAGCCTTGAATCAAACATAAGTCAACCATTAAACATTTCATTGTAAAAGCACCTTCAGATATATACACCCAGTAACACTTCCAAAAGGCAAAATATGTCAATGTGATTAGCAAGCTTCAATGTTCAAGCAAAAACTTACTGAAAATGAAAGTATATACTGTAGCATTGAGAGGATAAGTTGCCACAAGTTCATGCAAACTCCACAAAACCACAAGTCCAATTAAACACCAAGCTACGCCAAAATGAATTAGTGCAGAAAAATAAATATCATATGCAGATCAAACCCAAGGCAGCACTAATCACCAGATCCTCAAAAAAAATTAATTTAACTCCATTCAATGACACATGCAGATCCAATGATGGCTTGAAATCTATCAATTTATCAATCACACTCAATGTGATCAGTCTCAAGATAGCTCAAACAGCACAAACAGGTTCATACGTGATAAAACAGGTTCCTAAAGGACAACCACAGAACCAAAACATTTGAAAGCATAGAAAACGTTCAACTCATATCTCGCAAATTGAAATTAAGGCAAACGACACTGAACAGAAGCAACTGCAGTAACCCAGAATCAAGAATCTCAAACTCAGAGTGTATGATTATCAAAATTCTCTCACCAGAACCATTGGGAAAACTAAGTGACAGCGAAGAGCACAAGAATGCCAAGCAAATAGTAATGAATCAAATTCTCAGAAGCATCGGGACAACTCATCAAGGACATTAAAGTAATTCAAGGAGGGAAACTAAATAAATTCATACCTGAACCAATACAGAAAGCAAACCCAGCATTCCCTAAGCTATCCAGAGAAACCCCTCTTTTCGAAGCACCGAGACTGATATGCCGATTAGAGGCAGCTTTCCCTTTCCAGAAACTTCAAGAACGAAAGAAAATCCCCCCAGTATCACTCTCCACTTCGATAGTTCTTTCTTTTTCTCCCTATCCTCTTGCTCTCCTTCACCCTTTCTTGATTTTATTCACTCTGTTTCTCTTTGCTTCCTTCTCTCAAGCTCTCTTAACCTTCCAATATCCTTCGTGCCGCCAATCATGTCCTCTCCCCACTCACCTCTTGCCCCTTTGCCGTTGGAGCCTCCACCTTCTCTTCTTCGACCCACGCTCCTTCCCCCTTCCTTTTTTGTTGCCGCTTCTCTTCTTTTCTTTTTTCTCTTCTTTCCTTTTTTTTTTCTTCTCTTAACTGATGCCTTTTCGTTTTTTCTTTTTTTTTTCCGCTGTTTTTTTTCTTTTATTTTACTGCTTCTTTTCTTTTTCTTTTTACTTTATTTAGTGTGCCGTCTTTTCTTTCTTTTTTTTAATGAATATTTTAACTAAATTAATATAAGATGCAAAAATTAAAATGAAATTAATTAATTTTTTCCTTATTAAAAAATATAAAAACATAAGAAAACAAAGTAAAAATAAAGATAAAAATAAAAAAATTTAGACAAAATGCAATGTTTACCATATACATTTCTATTTTTCAAATTTCTACTTTATATTTTTTTTGCATTAAATATAATTAAGGAGTTACTCTGTATTTGATTGTAGTTTTTCTTTTCTTTTTTTGTTTATATTAAGGTTTTGTTTGGCAAAATTAGCTAACAGTTTATTTGAAAAAACGTATCTTATTGACTAGGTCAATAAGCTCATTGAATTGTTTTGTAAACCAAAAATAGTTGAGATTATAGCATTTAAAAGCTAGCTCTTGAAACACTACTTGAAGAAACATTTAAATTTTAAAAGCTAGCTACCAATAATTCATTCTCATTTTTATATTTAATTTTTCAATAGACAACAATATTTATCCTTCACACAATTAATCCTAATAACTCAACCTCACAGTTTATCTTTCAAGTAACCCATCATTTCTTTTTTGTCTTTTATTTTCTTCATCTCATCCCTTTTCTCTTCATTGATGATAAATAAATAATTATTTGATTATTTAATTAATTATTGATAATAAATAAATAATAAAAATTTAATTATTTAATAAATAAATAAAATGAGGTATACTTAATCTTAATATTATGTTAATATAATGTTATATTTTTAATTATTTAACACATTTTAGCTAGTTATATAGTTAGTTTTATCAAATATTTCTAATTCAATCAATTTGTTACACAATTATCAACTTTTAGCTACATCTTACTACTTTTAATTAGTTTTACCAAATAGACCTTAAATAATTAAGCCTTTTGATTTTCGTATCTCTAAATCACAATGGTTTGATGGAGTATCATTTAGAAATTTGTTAGCCTTTAAAATTTCTTTGTTATAATTTGTTGTGGAAAGTATAAATGGGTTCTTAATTTAATTTTTTGAACTTTGATATTTTTTATGTACCCATTAAGAGTGAAAGAACCATTCCATTTGGAAGAAATAATCGAAAACAAAAATTAAGAGCTGAAGGTTGGAAGAAAAACCAATTTGGTGTTACTTCAATCTATATTAATTAGTAGTACTTGTTTCACTCACTAGAATTTACTATTTTCTTAGACTCATTTTTAATTTGATTAGAATTTTTTCTATGTTTATCATAAGTCAAGTGTTGACTCAAAATAAGAGATAAACAAAAATATGGAAACGAACAAAAAAACAACTAAATTTCTTAAAAGTACATGAAATGTCCCATATATAAATTCTACAATAATAGATTGGTTAAGAACAGAGTCCAAAGTCCGTGCTAACATTTTAAAAGCCCTAGCAAAGAAAAAATAATAACCTTGATGATATGGAAAATAATTATATATAACTTACACGAACTATTAGAATATATTTATGTTATATATTTTTGTTTCATACTTTATTATTTTGTAAGCAACACTCCCATATATTTTTATTTGCACAAACTTTTTTTGAAACTAAAATAGATAAATTTTACTCATTTATATTTTATTAGTATATGTAAGTGGATATTAATTTTATAGAATTTAAATTAACTAAATAATTATGTATACAGAATAGAATAATTTTACAAAATTCATTTGGTACGAGACATTTTTCACCAAATTCGAAGCCAAAAGAAGTATTTCTGCACATCAACTCTCCATTTTTCTTTGAAAGTAACATTTACCTTCATTTCTTAAAATGACAATCAACATCATTTTCTACCTTAATAATACATTTTCTAATTACTTTATAAACTCTAAGGTTATCCTAAAAAATACATTCAAATCCTAAAATTTTTTGGCAAAATATTCAATTTCAGGATGGGTCAACAATATTTTAATAATATATCAAATAAAAAACAATGGTTTAACACACACACACACACACATATATACATATATCAAATAAGAACATTTAATAGTTTTGAGATAAGGGAGTGAAAAATTGAGGAATCATGTTGTTTTTTCTCTCAATATTTTTTTTTTTTAATCTTAAAAGTTATTCTTATTAGAGATTACAATACATTAAAGTGGATACATTAAAGATGCTACACATTTTTACGAAGATAGATCCTCTTACCTCATTAGATATACTTTTATATATAACTTACACCAACTATATGAATATGTTTATGTTATATATTTTTGTTTCATATTCTATTATTTTATCAGAATTCATATTTTTATTTGCACAAATTCTTGTTGAAAGTAAAATACATAAATTTTACTTATATATATTTTATTAGTATATGTAAGCAGATGTTAATTTTATAGAATTTGAATTAACTAAATAATTATGCATATAGAATATAACAACTTCACTAAAGCCACGATCCACTTCTCATTGAATTCAAAACCATAGGAAGCTTTTCTACACATCAACACTTTGTTTTTCCTTTTATTTTTCTTTTTCAAAGCAACATTTACTTCCATTTCTTAAAATGATAATACACTCCATTTTTGCCATAATAATACATTTTTTAATTACCTTATAAACTTTAATTGTAAACTAAAGAATACATTAAAAAAATACAGAATCCTAAAAAGTTTTAACAAAATATTCAATTTGAGCATGGCTCAACAATGGTTTAATAATATATCAAATTAAAAAGAATAGTTTAACATATATATATATATATATATATATATATATATATATATATATATAATCTTTTAATAGTTTTGAGATAAGGGAGTGAAAAATTGAAGAATCATATTGTTTTTTCTCTCAATATCTTTTTATTATTTTTTAATCTTAAAAGTTATTTTTATCAAATTATAATATATTAAAGTGAATATATTTTGTAGACATTATATTTTGTACAACTATTTTAAAAAAAATAAAAAATAATTTTCTTTAATTTTTGTATTTTATATTAGTTTAGTTGAAAAAATTAACTAAAAATTTTTAATTTTTGTTTTGATCCAGTTTTTGTCCTTGATATATATTAAAATTTTAAACTAAGCCTAATATTTCTATTGCAGATCAAAAGTTCAAGAATTGAGCTCACAATCTAAGTCTAACACAATAAAACCTTAACCCTCACTAAAAAAAAAGAAAAGTAAATGACACAAATGAAATGAAAAAAAAAAGTGGCACACTAAAATAGATATATAAAAAAAGAAATACATAGGAGCGATAAAAGGAAAAAAGGAAAAAAAAGATAAAAAAAAAAAATCACGCTTTGGCGTGAAAAGAAAAAGAAAAGATGAGAAGGGTCTCGAAGAAGAAAAAGGAAGCGGCGAAAAGAAATAAAAAAAGAAGGATCGCCAAGAAAAGAAAGAAGAGAGGAAACAGCCTAGAGAAGAGATCGCGAAAGCGCATCACGTCGGGGGCTCCAACGGCATGGGCATTAAGTGAGCAGAGAAGATAGCGTGATTGGCAGGACAAATACCAGAGAGGGTGAGGGTTCTCGAAAAAGGGGAAAAAGAAATAGAGGGCGATTGAAGAGAAAGAAGGTGAGCTTGAGGGAGATAGAGAGCAACAGAGTGGGAATTGAAGCGTGAAAGAGAAGAATAGAGAGAAATAGCAATAGCTCGGTGAGGGAAAGTAATGAAAGGCAGATTAGAGGAGTGGAGAGGAGGTTAGAGTAACTGATAAAGCTTGCGAAAGGGAAACAAGGATTAATTGGTGATCTCAGCAGCGACTCAGGTATGAATGCTCACTTTTATACTCCTTGAATTAATTCTGCTACTGGGATCCTTTTGATTATTGACTTTTATTGTTGGGATTGCTATTATGGTTTTCTGTGATGTTTTGATTTCTGTGTTCATTCTATATTGCTGCTTCTTGAGTTTAAGTTTTAGTTTGAGATTCTAAGCATAGTTCTGTCTTTGGATATTATGTTTTCTGGTTACTTGATGATTATGTGTTCTTTTCCTCATTCTGGGTCAGCTTCATATCCACAATATCTCTATTTAATTACTGTGAACGGTGGGCTGATTCTCTAGGTTTTTAACTCTTGGGTTGAGGGAAATTATGAGTGTGATTTCTGAGTAATTCATGTACATTTCTTGCTCCCCTGTGTTGGTTGACAGTCTGTTATATTTTATGTTGAAATTTTGGGTTTAAATTACTGATATCTTTGTTCTTGGTTTTATTGCTTGTGTTGTTGTAATGATCCATTGGGGAGGGTTCTCCGAGTCCCACATCGAGTGTGGATGCGCTCGATGGGGGCTTATGAACCAATAGGCACCCTCCCCCTACAAGCTAGCTTTTGGGGGTGAGTTCTACCTAAAGGTTTATAACAGTTGTTTTTAGTTTATGAGATGTGATTGGGTCTAGGAATAATATCGGTGGGTTCTGTTTTATTTCAACCTGAGATGTAGAGATTGTGTGCTGTCTGAATTTTGTCTTGAGCTTGCATCATTCTCTGTTATTTTAAGTCCTCTCTTGCAATCTGAATTGATTAATCCTTCTGTGTTAATGTTGGTTAAGAATTTTCATGCTTCACTTGTTGACCAGTGGTCCAAGTTAATGTGCTTGATTTTCCTTTATGTTATGACAATTGACTTCCTGATTTTAAGTTTCTTATTAAAGTGAGATTTGTCAAATAATCTGTGGTCTCCTTTTGTTTTTACTGTTTGATTTTCTGAGCAGGACATTTTGATTAGCATATAGTGCTTGATTTTGGTAGTGGAGTGCATATAAGAAAACAAGATCTTCCTTGTCCTTGGGTTTGAAAAATGCTAAGTGTATAGTGATGATTTTGCCCACGAGCTCGTGCGGTGCATAAATCTTGGTGGGTTTTTCTATGGTTTCTTGGGATATAATATGCTTATTGACTGAAGATATTGAAAGTTGAAAAGCATGGGAGTTTTGGATGACTGATTGCATGTTCTGTATCCTCCTTATTATAATTGGTTGAATTTTTCTTGCATTTCTTCAGTAATATGAAGGCTGTGATGTTAATTAAATTCTGCAATTTGCAAATGTGATAGTGTTCAGCTTGGAGAGAATAAAAATCTGTTACCTTGGTCTTTGAATCGTAAGCTTTGTATAGTCTGGTTTTAGGTGAGATTTTTGTATTATTGTGATTATTTGTTTTCTCTATGCGACTCATGGTTAACCTTTGATTGATGTTGAAGCTGTTTCTGGAATATGTGATTTACTTGCTGAACTTTTTGATGAATTTTGACCAATGGCTAATCTATCTTTTTATGGGTATGTTTTGCAATTGTTAGAACTCTTTTCTGGTCCCAATCTTCTTGTTCCTATTTAATAAAAGTGTAGTTTTGTCAATAGTCCTCGTGATAATCACAGTGATTTTTCTTTGATCATGAGTTGTGCTTTCTTTTGATGAATTAGTTCTCCTTCATTGATTGAATCTTGGCATGATAGCATAAAGTGAGATAATGTCCTGGTGTTGGTTTCATCTCTTTCTTTGTGAACTGATTTAATTGATGTTGGGGAGTGGTATGCTCATTTGAGACCTGTTTTGTTGTTTTTTTGGGGTCTATCATTGCTTGTTGAGAATTTTGCTTGGATGAATGCTTGAGCATGGTGAGGATTTACCTCTATATTTTTACACTGATATTTGAGGGTGGTTCTTGAATATGAATTCAATTTTTGGAAGTTGTGTTAACCCTGGGTTGTTCTCCATGTTTGGTTTCTCAAAGGATAGAGATGGTTAGTTGTTTTGAGACCATTTTATTGACTATTGATTGAAGCATGTTTCACGCCCTTCCTTTCATCCAGATGTGAATCTGAATGTGCACTTGGAATTTCATTTTACCCTTATGGCAGATTAGCAATGTGGCGTAGGATTTTATGGATATTCTTTTCCTTGATTATGAGTTGTGCTGATGTTCAAGCTTAGAAACGTGTTTGCTAGCTATGGTTTGGGTTGTGTATCATGATGAGTTCATGGTTGATGAACAGTTGAGATTGCTGGCTCATTTGTTTTTTTCTAATCTGTGACTATTGAAATTTATGAGCTGTGGGCCTTGAGCTAGAGAAGGTGAATGTGATTTAAGTTGTTTGGTTCAAGTGAATTTTTGTCTAAGATGTGACCTTATTAGCAATATGAGTTTTATTCATGGTGTGATTTTACTGCCTTCTTAGTTGTCTGAATGCTTATTGGTTGCCTGCACCTTTTGACAATGTTCAATTTGGTGGTTGTTTGCATATGTATATTGCCTCATGTTTTCTTAAATAGTTTCATATTTGCTTGCATTGTTATTTTCTTTGTTGTCTCACGAAAAAAATTGCAGTTTGAAGTAGAGAACTTGATTTGGTGAAAGGAATTTTGTGATTGAATTCTGTTTTGGAACCTGGAATCCGGTTCAAGCCAGAGAGGTGCGAAAAGAAATGGTGGGGTGAGAACAAAAAATTACAATAAAGGGGCGGTGGGCCGAGGGGTGGTAAAAAGGAAAAGTGGGTGTGAGAAAAAAATAATAGTGTGGCTTTACAGTGGGTGCAAGAAGAGGGAAAAAAAAATTGTAATTTTTATTTTATACCATTTTTTATGTAATTTTTCTTGTATCTGGTTTATAAATTTTAAATTGTAATTAATATGTATAATTATTATGGTGTATTTGGATTTTTAGGGTTTTGAGTCTCCTCACTTTTCATAGAAAGATAAGTGATTTGGTTTTTTTTTTTTTTTTAATAAAATTAAGCTTGTACTATCTTACCTTAGTAAGAGGTAAGTGTCATATAGAGGTATAATTTATTTGTCTTGATAAATAAAATAACTTTATGTTTATTTAGAGAATTTATATATATTTTTGTTATTTTATTAGATATTGTAATATTTATTTTAATAATAGATAAAATATAATATTAGACATATTGTTATTTTACATAATTAATTTAGGTAATAGTTTTTGATAGATTTTATGAGATGCTTAACATTTTTCTCACGCATGATTGATTTTTGAATTCATCTCTAGTTTATATTTTAATGCATTTCTCATAAAAAATAAATTTTAAAATATAATTTTTAATTTCATTCTAATAGATGGTGACAACTTTAAAAAAAAAAAATTTTTAAAATGAAAGTTGTGTTATTATTTGTTGTAGTGTTTTATCCCTGAACGTACGTTCTAAGAAGAAAGTGCTTCAACTGAATATTCATTAGTTATTAATTTTTTAAAATATTATCATTATTATAAAATAAAATTACTTAAAAAATGTTGCTTATTTTAAATATTGTATGTAGTATTGATTTTCAAAGTTTTGCATTAGGGAAGAAAAATTATTTTTTCAAAATTTATTGACTAAATAATTTTAAAATAATATATGTTTGATTTATTATTATTTTTTTAACTAATAATATGCCTTGGGAAGGCTATAGGATGCCTTTTGGGACACCAAAATATATCTACCTACACATCCACGTTGATTTTACACATAAGGTATGTGCAATGACTTTTTGCCTTTGTGTGAAGATGAAGTTGATAATATTTTACCATTTGACAAAGTTAACAGTTGATAATATTAAAAAAGAAAAAGGAATGTTACAATTGGAGAATAGATTAATTTTTTTATAAAAAAAAAAAAAGGAACTTTCCCTATCAGATATATGAGATGCTTCCCATTTGACCCAAAATGCCAACCACTTCGATTTGGCAGGTATAATATTTAACAACTCTTGTATAAAATTTATTTAGATCAGAATAAAACCAATGAGCAGAGCCACAAAATTAAGGGAATCATGATTTTTTACAAAAGAAATATATATGAAGAGTGCTTCGTGCCCTTACAGCATTATGATAAAACATATATAATGTATAAATAAATGTTTTACAATTCAGAATATCTACTGAACTTAAATATGATACCAGAATATATATGACTCCAAGCCAATGGCCAGAGGGTTCATTTAGGGTAGATCAAATTTATGATCATCATATCTTAAGAGATCCAAAAACTATGAATGAATTCAATGAAATTATAGTAAATTTAGAAAGCTACCAGCCAGAGAAAAGAACCATCCATTTGCAGAACGCACTTTACAAGCTACTCTTTTAACTCGGCTTTTGTGGTGGTGCTACCATTCTGCTGCTGTTGTTGCAGATGAATGTTTAGTTGGGATGAAGAAGGTGGACGCTGCTGTTGCTGCAATTGGAACATCTGGGGGTTGAAAGAAAGCTGAGGGATCAAGTTGTTGGAAGGGTGAGAGTCACCATTCAACTCGGCCGTAGCGATCTTTAGTCGTTGAACCTCAGCAGTTAATGCTTCATTTAGAGCTGTCAGATGGGAATAAAAGCAGGAATCCTTATCAGTATATACCGCTTATTCAATTCCTATGCTCTCTCATTGGTTAAGATAAAGATATGTACAAATTCTTGTTGAAACTAAAATACATAAATTAATTTTGCAGAATTTGAATTAACTATATAATTATGCATATAGAATAGAATAACTTCACAAAAACATTTCTGCACTTCAACACTATTTTTCTTTTTCTTTTTTTTTTTTCAAAGTAACATTTACTTTCATTTCTTAAAATGAGAATAAATTCTATCTGTTGCCATATTAATACATTCACTAATTACTTTATAAACTCTAACAATATCCCAAAAAATACATTAAAAAATATAGAATCCTAAAAACTTTTGAAAAAAAAAAAATCCAATTTGACCAAAGCTCAACAATGGTTTCATAATATATGAGATAAAAAACAATGGTTTAACATATATATATATATATATATATATATATATGAAATAATTTTTTTTAATAGTTTTGAGACAAAGGAGTGAAAAATTGAGGAATCACGCTATTTTTTTCTTTTTTTAATCTTAAAAGTTATTCTTATGGAAGATTACAATAAATTAAAGTGAAAGCATTTATAAATAAAAAAGAAAGTTCCGCAACCATTAAATTGAATATCCATTAGTTATTAATTTTTTAAATATTATCATTATTATTATAAAATGAAATTACTTAAAAAATTGGGTTCCTTATTTCTAGGAGCTTTCGGTAGACCATGGCCAGGGCCAGTTCTGGTAAGAAACACATATACCAAAGTAAAATAATGGTGTGTGTGTGTGTGTATACATATTAACCAATCATAGAAGGTAGCACGTCAAATAATATATATATATATATATATATATATATATATATATATATTATTTTCTTGGCCAACAATATGCCTTGGAAAGACTATGGGACACCTTTTGGGACATCATAATTTGGCCTTGCATAAGAGATGTGCTACATGCATACCTACACATCCACACTCACTTTACACTTTTTTTTTTTTTTTTAATATTTATTTCTCTTTCGTTTTTGTTACAGTTTTACTACTACTAAGAAACTCAAAACAAGAGATGTGTAATGATTTTGCAGAATTTGAATTAACTAAATAGTTATGCATATAGAATAGAATAGCTTCACAAATGGCACTTACTTGAAGTCACTTGTCACCAAAGCCATAGGAAGCATTTCTAAATCTCCATTTTCTTTTTCCTTTTTCTTTAACAAAGTAACATTTACCTTCATTTCTTAAAATGACAATTAAATCTATTTTCTGCCTTAATAATACATTCTCTGATTACTTTATAAACTGTAACAGTACCTAAAAATACATTACAAAATACTAGATCCTAAAATTTTTTGACAAAATATTCAATTTGAGCATGGAACAAGAATGGTTTAATAATATATCAAATAAAAAACAATGGTTTAACACACACACACACATATATATGTGTGTGTCAAATTAATTTGATAATAAAAAAAACTTAGAAATATTCTTGTGAGCAATTTACCAAATATTACTTGTCTTGAATTTCGCTCCCACGCATCATATGATAGTTGGGGCTTAAATTGATTAAATACTGCAATGGCCACTTTTCCAGGTTGTATAAAATTGGACAAAATTGATTGAATGATTTCTTCTTTAACACATAATTATTATTAAATATTAAACATGATGACAACTATTTATTGATCGGCACTTGCACAATATAAAGGCATGTACATTTAAGTTACAATAGATTGATGGTGATATTCCAACATAGATATATCAAGTCTAAGTTTAACTGCATTTTAATTCATTTTTATATCACTTTAGTAAATTACATAATGATATTTGCCAAAATGATAATTAGCTTCATTTTTGGCTTAAAATTACACTATATTGATCATTTCAGCATAAATAACAATATCCTAAAACACTAATGAAATATAGATATAGTTGAAGGAACAAACAGTTACATCACACTTATGGACCTATGATTGGATATTTTTGCTTAAGCAATTATAGACTTTCATATCATAGCATTTCACATACAGAGAAAACCGAAGTTCCTAGACCCACCGTGGAAAAAGTTGTGGAGAAAGAAATCCTATAGTATTTGTTATGAGGCGAGATCATTTAGGGTGAACCTTCTTTCTCTCACACTATTCAATTTTCTTTCTCAATTCTTTTTTATTGGTTAAATGAAATAATAATGTAAGTATTATAAAATTTATGAAAAATTGACCAATTAAAATAGTGCTACACATGTGAGATGAGACAATAAATAGACCAAGTGTTTCTCAATAATTTAAGAATCTCACACAATAATTGAAACAACATAGCTTAATTGTAATTCAACCATCTTCAAAAGGCAATCCTGTAATTTGGCATTGTTTTATCAAGGGGGTGTAGTTGTAATTTGCTCTAAAACACATTTCTCTCCTTTCTACTCTCACTTTCCCCTTCTTTCCCCTCATTCTAGGCTCCGTTTGGTACGCTGGAATGGAAAGGAAAGAGTAAGAAAGGAAATGAGCCAAAAGAATGAAAAGGAAAATCATAACCCTTGAGTCTGTTTGGTATGTAATAGAAAAGAAAGAAAATCCTTTCCTTTATAATATTTGGTTTGCATAAAAAATTAAAGGAATGAGATATGTAATTTTGTATAAGTACAAATTTAACCTTCCCTTATATATATATATATATATATATATATATATATATATATATATATATATATATATATATATATATATATATATATATATATATATATATATATATATATATTCAATTTGATTACCATAAATTTCATAATTGATATTAAAAAAAGTAAAATTAGACTTTTATAATGTAACTTCAATTTTATAATTTAGACTTCTTTGTAAATGAAAATTCCTTTCCGTTCCTTTCTCTAACTTTTCTTCGAATTTAAAAAATAAAGTTATAGCCTCCAAGTGATGGAAAGTCGTATCTTGAGGGAATGGGCTTTCTTTTACCTTAAAACTACCAAACAATGCAAAATGAAGGAAAATAAAGTACATTCCTTTCCTTTCCTGCATACCAAACAGGGCCCTAAAGCTCCCAAAATTCACTACCCTTAACATCAGAACGCCTTGAGGAACCCTAAGAGTTAAGTCGGTAGATGACTCGCTAGCATTGACAAAGGCGTTGGACTCCTCGGAGAGTGAGCGATGGGCCACATTGTCATTTGGTTCACTAAAAAGATGCTCCATAAAAGCAGCCTTATCCCTTTCATGAGACTATTAGTTTCCACACATCCATAGCATGAGATATTGTAGGACAATAATAGTCAACCTACACTACTGACCTAACTGAAATAAGGAAGAAATCCAAAAACCAAGAGAAAGATGTAATCCAACTTGTAAAAACAAAAAAAAATGAAAGGCATGAGCAAGGTAAGGAAAGAAGTGCGAGAAGCAACAACAAAAAACACCAGGGAAGATGAAGGCAACCAAACTATGCAAGCAAGAAAACAAAGACAAGGAAATGAAGCAAACAAGAAAGCAAAGGTAACCCAATGGTAAAAATGGACCTCTATTTATAAGAATAGAGGAAGGTGAACCAGTGTGCTAGATAAATTTTTGGAGACATGATCCAACGGCTCTCAATAATGCCACACCTCAAAAGGTGAAACAACATGCCGGAACAATAGTAAAAACCATAGTAAAAATGGCGGTGAAAACGAAGTAGTGTCTTAAAGGGAGTAAATGGTCAGGAAACAGAAGAGACATAGCCACCTAAGAACCAAAGGATAATGACTCTCAGCAAGGCCATAAATGATAAAAGGATGAGTGAAATCATTCTTCTCAAATTAAAGTACAAAGTAATCATCATCGCCATTGGGAAAGACCAAGTCATTCAGCTCGAGCACCCAAAGTATTGGATACCTGAGCTAATGGGGGGCTAATGATATAAGCCATAAGTAAAAGGCCCAACTCATGAAGAATAAGGGAGAAGGTCAAAGCCCAATCCAATATTCATGAGTTTAGGATAAAATTACAATAAGGCCCCTTTATTATCAAAATACTATAAATATGCACTACCATTAATTAGGTAAGTAACTGAAAAACCCAAAATTTTACCATTGAGATTCCTATAATTCCCATTGAATCTCAATATACTGACTTGAGCCTCGGAGGCTTAACACCTAATCAATCTTTGTCTTTCTCACAGGTAACCTGTAGCCCAATCGGGAGCTCGAGATCCAATTGACTTCTTTGAAGCCCAATCCATTTTCCTTTGTTGACCAACCACTTTTACTTCTTCCTCTTGGGTATATATAACTCTCTGGTCTTTAGGATGGGAAACTAGATTAGGATCATCTCATGGTGAGGGGTATATAAAGATGAATTTGTGTACAAAGATATTACCTAGGGTCTATAGTTAAAACCACGAAGATATTTCCTAGTCTTTTTCTAGAGTTCAAAATTACCTTTTGTGAATTTTGTCCATATCTTACCATCTATCTTCATCTGAGTCTTCAATAAGAAATGATGACAAAATTAAGGATATTAAATCTAGAGTAGAATTTCATTTTGGTTTCTCTCAATAGAAACTTTGGTCAATTTTATTACTCATGTATGAGGTTTAATAATTTGATCATTCACACTTTAAAATTTTTATTAATTTTTTCTTTTAATATTTCTTAATAGTTTATACCACAATTAAACATTTGAGGAATGAAATTAATAAATTTAAAGTGTAAGGGATGAAATCAATAAAAATTTTGAAATACGAGACCAAATTGATAAGTTTAAAATTTAAAAAATAAAATTGATTAAAATTTACTATGTAAATGACTAAAATGATGTTTTTGTACTATAGATCATATTCAAAAAATTTAATAAACTTGAGGAAATAATGTCATAAGAAAATAACGAGTATGGGCCAAAAGCTAAAAACTTATTGACAAAGACATAAAGCATATTTTTCTTAGGATGAGATGGATTTACATAGGATGCTTTCTGTCTTTCTTGACTTAATTAGTTCGCAAATTACATGAATAATTTGTAAAATTCTTAGTTAAATTAGTGCATAATTTGTAAGTTAGAAAGAGATGGATTAACGTAGGGATGCTTTCCGCCTTTCTTGACTGAACTAGTTTGCAAGTTACATGAGTAGTTTGTAAAATTCTAAGTTAAATTCTTAGTTAAAATAATGATAAAAATGAGTGAAAAAAATTTAGATGTATATATAGCACATCTCATTTTTAATACGTAATATGTTACAATGCTTGCCGAGTGGATTAGAAATTTCAAATAGAACGTGGGTTAGCCATTAAAAAAAAAAATGATGAAGTTAAAAATGAAACAAAAGTAGGGAAAGAAAGAAAAGATTGAATGAAAGGAAGCAATGGGAAAGAAAATTGGAAATACACTGTGTGTAACAAAAGTATGAAAACCGTGTGGTTGAATTCAAAATATACCTATTTGTCATGTGAATGCATATAAAGCAGCTAAGAATCTCTACTTGAGCAGTTGAATATTAGTTCACCCTAAAATGAGTCTCTTTCACCAGCATCACTATACACACCTCCCTTTTCATTAGTGCTTCCTAGAAACAGTTTTTTTTTTTTCCCCAAAAATACGTTTTTTAACAAATAAAATTTAGAAATGAAGAAAAAGAAAAAAATGATGACCTGCGATGTCCGCCACGATGCAATGAAGATGGCAGCCGCAATGTCAAAAATGACAGACACTACACGAAGACGCAAAAAATTCTCTCTCGTGGCCTTATAATTGCTTAAAATTAATAAAATAATATTATAAATTGTATTAATTAAATTTTGTATAAACCAAGAAACAATTAAACATAGTGTGAGAAAGATGATTTTGACCTATTTTCAATATTCCCCTATCTCTATATTTGATAATTATTTAGTTATATAATTATATAGTTTTAGTTGTATTTTATAACTTTTAATTAACTTCACAGTTATATACTATAATTTCACAATTTTTAACTATTGTTAGTAAGCGTACTCTAAATGATTAAGCAATGGTTTGAAGGAGTATCATATAAAAGTTTTTTGCACTTTGAAATTTCTTATGTCATAAATAGTTGGGGAAAGTATAAATGGGTTATTCGTTCGTAATTTTTTGACCTTTGATGTTTTTATGTAACAATTTAGAGTGAAAGAACCATTCCATTTGGAAATGAAATACTACTCTATAACATTTCCGCCATATTACATGAACTCACATGTATTTTTTTTTTTTTATAAATTTTTGTTGAAACTAAAATAGATAAATTTGTCATCAAATTTGAAGCTACATGAAGCATTTACATCAACTATCTGTTTTTCTTTTCATTTTTTCTCAAAAGTAACATTTATCTTCATTTCTTAAAAAGAAAATCAACTTCATTTTTTGCCTTAATCATACATTCTCTAATTATTTTATAAAATCTAACAATATCTTATTTTATTATTTTTTAATCTTAGAAGTTATTCTTTTCAATGGTTACATACATTAAAGCAGGCCTATTTATAGATTAAAAAAATATTTCAACCAATAAAATTAAATATTCATTAATTATCATTTTTAAATATTATCATTATTACAAAATAAAATTACTTAAAAAAGGGGCCCTTATTTCTAGGAGCTTTAGGTTCGGCTCTCGAAACATATAATACAAAGTGGAACAATGGTATTAATTTTTATATACTTTTTTTAACTAATTATGAAAGGTAATATAGGAAATGAAAAATAGAAATGTTGTAACTGACTTTAATCTGTCTTCTGCACACCACCACTAGAAATTTTGTGTAAAGTCGGTATTGATTTTCAAAGCTTTTCCGTAAGGGATAAAAATATATTGTTCTAAAAGAATGTCCTATTTCTTGACCATTGTATTTTATTGATCAAATAATTATAAAATAATACATATTAAATATTTACATTGTTATCTTATTATTTTTTTATTAATAATATATCTTCAGCAGATTATAAGACACATTTTGAGACAGAAAAATTTTATCCTTGTGTAAGTGATGTACAACATGCATACCTACATATCTATACTCACTTTACACTTTATTTATTTATTTATTTATTTTACATTTATGTTACTTTTTATTTCAGTTTTACTCCTACTATTAGACTCAGAACAACAGATGTACAATGACTTTTCCCCTTTATGTAAAGATAAAGTTGCCAGACCCACATTGAGACAAGTACTTGACAGGAAAACGCTACCTTACACAATTATTGGGTGTTATCAATAATTGAATGTGAAGTTACTTGTGATTTTCCCAACTCATATTGATTGATTACACACAGAAAAGTTGTCTCAATTAACAATGAGATTCTGCTACTTTATATGAAGATGGATCCTCTTATTCCATTAGATATATATTTATATATAAATATTTAAAAAATAAAATTAATAAATTTAAAATGTAAGAAATAAAAATGAATAAAAATTTTAAAATATAAGATTAAATTAGTAAGTTTGAAATTTAAAAAAATTAATTAAAATTTAATGTATGAATGACTAAAATAATATTTTTATATTATAGATTATATTAAAAATTTTAATAAACTTAAGAAAATAATTTCATAAGGAAATAATGAGTGTGGGCCAAATTTCTAACTTAGAATGAGATAGGATTGATGTAGGGATACTTTATGCCTTTCTTGACTTAACAAATTTGTAAATTACATGAATAATTTGTAAAATTTTAAGTTAAATTAGTGTATATTTTGTAAGTTAGAATGAGATGAATTGACGCGCAGATGCTTTCCGTTTTTCTTGACTTAGTTAATTTACAAGTTACATGAATAGGTTTTAAAATGGTTAGTTAAAAGTCACTTGCACATCCTTTAATTTTAGTTTATTTGTTAGTATAAAATCATAAATGAAAAATATAAACAATAATTAAAAAAATAAAAAATTTAAATGTATATATATCACATCTCATTTTAAATACGTAATATGTTACAATACTTGCTGAATGAGTTAAAAATTTCAAATAGAACGTGGGTTAGCCATAAAAAAATTGATGATGTTCAAAATGAAACAAAAATCGGAAAAGAAAGAAAGGATTGAATGAAAGGAAGCAATGCGAAAGAAAATTGCAAATACACTCTGTAATATAAGTACGAAAACCGCGTGGTCAAGCTTATTATTCATACTTAATGATAACATTCTTTGACTTTATTGTTGTGGTGGGTCTTACGATGACCACTCATTACTTAGCACATGGGTTTAGATCAGGAAATATGAATTTAAGGATTCGAATAACATTTCATTAATGGGTTGTCTTGTTGAAAGGCTAATCTAATCTAATGATGAGTAAAAAGGTGGGGACCACAGATTTGATTTGTTCATGAGATGTGGAGCCGAGACGTCCCTCTCCTCACCAAACCCATAGTCCTTGTCACTCCATTTATTAATTTTGTACAAATAAAACAACTTCACAAATTTATTGAAATTTTAAATTTTTTTTGTCATAATTTGACTCATTTATTATTATATGTAAGTAGATATTAATTTTATAAAATTTAATTAAATAAATAATTATATATAAAAAATAAAATAACTTTAAAAAAATTATTTGATGTGAGCTACTTCTTGTCGAATTAAAGCACCAAGAAGCATTTTCATCAATTATCTGTTCTTTTTTTTTTTCAAAAGTAACATTTACCTTATTATTTAAAAAGACAATTGACTTTATTTTTTACCTTAACCAGACATTTTCAAATTATTTTATAAAATCTAATAATATCTTATTTTATTATTTTTAATCTTAAAATTATTCTTTTCAAGGGTTACATACATTAAAGTGGGCCCATTTATATATTAAAAAAATTTCAACTATTAAATTAAATATTCATTAATTATCAATTTTTTAAATATTATCATTATTACAAAATAAAATTACTTAGAAAAATGGGACTTATTTCTAGGAGCTTTAGGTTCGGCTCTCTGAAACATATATACAAAGTGGGACAATGGTATTAATTTTTATATACTTTTTTTTTAACTAATTAAGGAAGGTAATATAGGAAATGAAATATAGAAATGTTATAACTGATTTTAATATGTCTTCTGCACACCACCACTAGAAAATTTGTGTGAAATCAGTATAGATTTTCAAAGCTTTTGCGTAAGGGAAGGTAATTCAAAAGAGTGTCTTATATCTTATTTTACTATATCTTATTAATTAAATAATTATAAAATAATATATATTTAACGTTTGTATTATTATTTTCTTAATCGACAGTATGCCTTGTAAGACACCTTTTGAGACATTAAATTTTATCTTTGCATAAGTGCTATACAACAGGCATATTTACACATCTATACTCACTTTACACTTATTTTTTTCTATTTATTATTATTATTATTTTATTTTTTTTACATTTCTGTTACTTTCTGTTTCAGTTTTAGTCCTATTACTTGACTCAAACAACAGATGTAGAATGACTTTTTCCCTTTCAGTAAAGACAATGTTGCCAGAGCCACGTTGAGACAAGTGCTTGAGGGGCAATTATTGGGTGTTATCAATAATTGAATTTGAAGTTTATAAAAAGCAGCTTATCCCATGCCATGCACAAGAAAACAAAAACAATGTATCTTATTTGTAATTGTCCCAACTCATATTTGATTGATTACTCAGAAAAAAACTTGTGTCAATTTATATATATTTATATATAACTTACGCCAACTAAATGCTATATATTTTTGTTTCATATTTTATTATTCTATTAGAATTCACATATTTTTATTTGTACAAAATTTTTTGTTGAAATTAAAATAAATAAATTTTTTACATTTATATTTTATTAATATATAAGTAGACATATTTTTTCAAAATTTGAATTAACTAAATAATTATGTATATAAAATAAAATAACTTCATAAAAGTCACTTGGGTGTGAGACACTTGCCACCGAAGTCATAGAAAGCATTTATGCACATCAACTCTCTGTTTTTCTTTTTTTTTCAAAGTAACATTTATCTTCATTTCTTAAAATGACAATTAACCCTATTTTCTGTCATAATAATAAATTCTCTAATTACTTTATAAACTCTAATAGTATTTTAAAAATATATTAAAAAAATACAAAATCCTAAATAGTTTTGACAAGATATTTAACTTGAGCATGGCTCAACAATATATATATATATATCTATCTATATATATATATATATATATATATATATAATTTGATAAAAGAAACTATATATCAAATAAAAACTTAGAAATATTCTTATGAGCAATTTTCCAAATATTACTTCTGTCTTGAATTTCGCTCCCCCGCATCATATGATAATTGGTGCTTAAATTGATTAAATACTGCAATGGCCACTTTTCCAGGTTGTATAAAATTTGACAAAATTGATTGGATGATTTCTTCTTTAAAATATAATTATTATTAAATATTAAACACGATAACAACTATTTATTGATCGGCACTTGCACAATATAAAAGCATGTAAATTTTAGTTACAATAGATTGATGGTGATATTCCAACATAGATATCAAGTCTAAATTTAACTGCATTTCAATTCATTTTTATATCACTTAAGTAAATTGCATAATGATATTTTCCAAAATGATAATTAGCTTCATTTTTGGCTTAAAATTACACTATATTATTGATCATTTAAGCATAAATAACAATATCCTAAAACACTAATGAAATATAAAGATATAATTGAAGGAACAAACAATTACATCACACTTATGGACCTATGATTGGAAATTTTTGCTTAAGCGATTATAGACTTTCATATCATAGCATTTCACATAGAGAGAAAACTGAAGTTCCCAGACCTACCGTGGAAAAAGTTGTGGAGAAAGAAATCCTATGGTACTAGTTATAAGGCGTGATCATTCAGGGTGAACATTCTTTCTCTCACACTATTCAACTCTTTTCTCAATTCCTTTTTATAGGTTAAATGAAATAATAATGTAAATATTATAAAATTTATGAAAAAATTGACCAATTAAAATAGTACTAGACATATGAGATGAGACAATAATTTAAGATCTCACACAATAATTGAAATAATGTAATTTAATTGTAATTTAGCCATCTTCAAAAAGTAATTTTGTAATTTGACATTTTTTACCAAGGGGTGTAGTTGTAATTTGCTCTAAAGCACATTTCTCTCATTTCTACTCTCACTCTCCCCTTCTTTCCCCTCATTCTAGATCTCCCATTCTCTCTCCTAGGTTCAGCACTTTTCTAACGAGGGAAGCTTTGTAGTCAACTTAAGAAGCTTTAGAAGATAACCAGGTGACTCTTGAAGCTAGTTATTTGTATTATTTGGAATTTTGTTTCAATGAATGATTGTATTTTCATGCTGAATTCTTGAGTGGTCTGTTTTGCTCTGTTTCTTAATTTCTCAATATTTCTTGCCATATTCTTTATGAGTTATTCTTATTTTATAATGAATTTATGGTAGCCATAATTGTGGTTGCTTATTCCTTGTTTATTGTTTAGACTTAGAGTAACTAGGGTTCATGGGTTATTGAATCATAGTAAGATTAAGTGAGTTTTGGAATTTAAGTTCATTGAATGTCTATTCTACTCATGAGTTATTGTTTAAGATAAGATTAATTCTTTTAGCCATATTCTAGGCAATGTCTGAGTAAAAGAACCTAGAGTTCATTCATGAGCTATTGGATATACTAATCTTAATCTCTACTGATTGAATAAAAAATGCAATCTTAAGTTCAGGGTAGAATCACTTAAGGTTGAACAACTCCTAAGTTAATTACATTTCATAATCAATTAATTTTGGTTTTACATGTTTGTTTTGTGTGTTTATCATTTTATTGTGTTTTAGTTACTTAATTTGTTGTTAAAAACCCCTTTTTATAGCTTAAATTAGTTATGACCTATACTAGTTGATTATTTGTCATATAACTCATGATTGAAAATTCAAACTCATATTTTAATTTAGTTGTCACATATAGTAGTTGTTTATCTCAAAAAAAGAAAAAGAAATACTACTTTCATTCTTTCTTTTTAAATGCGGTTGGAATTTTTATTTGTGATTATCACTTTTATCAATTGTTGATTCGAAATAAGAGCTAAAGATGAATATGGAAACAGACAATAAAGTTAGGTTCATTGCGTTAAAGAACATGAACCCACATCATCAAAATAAACAAACAAACAAAGGTGAACGGTATTTATGCAACCCACGAAAGAAAATTTTGTGCAAGATAAAATTGCTAGACCTACCATGAGAGAGAGAGAGGTCCTTGTAAAGTAAATTCTATGGTACATAGTTGTTAGGTGTTATTAATAACTGAAGTTGTTAGGTGTTATTAATAGCTGAATGTGAAATTCTGCAACCCATGAAAGAAAATTTTGTGCGAGATAAAATTGCTAGACCTACCATGAGAGAGACAAGTCCTTGTAAAGTAATTTCTACAGTACATAGTTGTTAGGTGTTAGTAATAGCTGAGCATGAAATTTTTATTTTGTATAAATATTTTATATATATGTCCCCTCTTTGTCCCAACTACATAGCCGTATAGATTAGAAAATAAAAATCAAAGTTGATTGTGCTCAAGATTGATAATAAAGCCTAATTATTATTATTATTATTATTATTTTCTACTCTCAAGATATTCTCACACGCTTTAAATTTTTTAGACATATTTATAATTGGGAGGAGAGCTTTAACTTATAAGTCTCTCGTAACATTCACATATATGAATTCATATAATTTTAATGTTATGAATTCTTGTTGAAACCCTAAAAATAAATCTTAAATCATTTATATTTTATTAGTACAATATAGACATTAATTTTGTAGAATTTAAATAAACTAAATAACTACGCATATAAAAGAATAACTTCATAACACTTATATATTTTAGTCATTTTGGATGCACTTAATGAAGAAGCAAAATGCCATTGAGCACTCCTTCGTCTTTTAATTTTTTTCTTAATCTATAGAACATCAGGGCAATAAACTTAAAAGAATATTTTTGAAAAAAAAAAATGGCCATTCTTACCGCATAGGACAAAATTTTCTCTCTTATGTAGTGTCAGACTTCTTATTTCTTTAATTTTGATTGGTTTTAAAAGTATTAAATTATGCAACTATATGGTAGAACAACCAAAATATAATAGAATAGATAGTGAAACACCAATCTAAAGTCACAAAATACGTAACATATGCACACAACATCCTTGATATGTATTGTACTTAAATTTTAACTTTTTAATATTGATGTGGACCTTCCCCAAGGGCCACCGGGCCTTGCTTATGGGCCTGGCGCGGGGCCCAGCCCCATAATCCACACCAGTATAAAGCCTCTCCAGAAACCCTAAAAGGCAGACTTTCCTATCAACGCCGCGCATAACAGTAGTAAAAGCTCTTACCACCATCAGACTCATAACTTCACCACCTAACAAGACCCTAGAATCCCGCGTCCTCATATAAACCTTCATATCCTCATTAACGTTGAGTAATACCCGTAACATTGGTGCGGTGAGCGTGGACCTTCACCTTCAGGCTTTTTCGGTTCGACGCGTTTACAACCCATGGACCCCACTACCCCACAAAAAGATACCCCCGGTACCGCCCCGGACCCAATAGGCGCACCGCAGTTCCTCAAAGATACCCCTGGCACCGCCCCGGACCCGGTAGGCGCATCCCAGCTGCTAGAAGGCGCCGAGCCGCGGGACCCAAATCAATCAGTCCATGCAACCCTATTGGACCATTTACAAGACATGAAGCGCGAGATACATGAGTTAAAAGCACAAAGGCAGGAAGATATGAGGGAAATACACAAGTTACGAAGCAGAGGCGACGCTCATGTCCCGACTACAGTAGAAGGTACAGCACAGTCTACAGGTCAATCTTCCCCGCACATCGATCCAGAGGTAATTTCTACTGAGATTGTAACTCTGACTGGTTCCCGAGCACCTCCTCTGCTGACGACAGGTAGGCAACCTAAACATCCTTTTGTCGAGCAGATCATGACTTATCCATTACCAAGTCACTATAAACAGCTTGTCCTAGATTTATATGACGGATCAACAGATCCAGTTGAACATATATGTAGTTTTGAAAATGTAATGTTAATTTCTGGCGTGGAAGATGAGATCAAATGCAGGACGTTTCCCACTTCATTAAGAAAAGCTGTGTTACAGTGGTTCAACAACTTACCCCCGAGATCTATAGTTGGGTTTAACCAGTTAGCAGATCAGTTTGTGGCACGCTTCTCCACGAGTATTCCCCCGCAGAAGACTTCAGCTGTCTTGGCGACCTTGCGTCAAACGGACGAAGAATCCTTGAGGTCATATATCCAGCGGTTTACGGCACTATCCCTGCAAATTCGAGATTTGAAGGATGAAGTGGCGGTATACACCCTTATGGCGGGGCTTAGAACTGGACGGTTTAGGGAAAATATTACTTTGAATCCTCCAGGTTCCCTCTAGGAACTGTTGCAGAGAGCGGGAAAGTACATTAATTTAGAGGAAGTGGAGAGGGCGGTTCCAAAGGAAAGTAAGCTTCGCGAGGGTGGAAGAGATAGAGAAAGAGATAGGGAAATCCGACCTTGGTCGTTTCCCAAGTTCACGCCCCTAAACCAAAATAGGGCGCGCGTGTTGCACGAGATATGTCAGGCGGGGTTGGTTCAACTCCCTCCACCGATGAAGCCCCGCTCAGGTTTGAACCCCAGGTTATACTGTGAATATCATCAGGGGAATGGGCATGACACAGAAGAATGTATGGCATTAAAAGAACTTATTGAAGGTCTCCTCAGAAAGGGCACTTGAAGCGATTCAGATTGCACCAACAACCCAGGTTTGGGGGGCCGTCGGGGGAACACCGACCTAAAAATAGCAACTACCAGCCCAGGGAGTTTGTGCAGAACAGGATACGGGATAGGTCGGAAGAAAGACAACAAGACTAGCAATCCAAACAGGGAAGAGACGTTTCCCATCGGGTGATTAATACTATCTTTGGCGGGTTTGCTTCAGGAGGGGCAACGTCAGGAGCACAGAAGAAGCATTATAGGGACGGTAAGAGGCATTATCATCAGGTGAATGAGGTGGGTCGTAATCAGAGGATAAGGGGTGAAAAGCCAGATCCTCCAATCACTTTTACCGATGAGGATTATGCAGATATTCAACGAGATCATGATGACCCAGTGGTGATAGAAGCTATGATTGCAAATTGTTTGGTTAAAAAAATTTTGGTCGATCAGGGGAGTTCGGTGGACATTCTATTTTTGCGAACTTTTCAGCAAATGGCAATTGATAGAAAAGCGCTAGAGCCATATAGGGGGACTTTGATAGGTTTTTTCGGGGCAGAAACCCGAGTGGAAGGGGCGATCAAGCTATTGGCAACATTCGGTGACGCCCCCGACCAGGTCACTAAGACTATCGAATTCTTGGTAGTGGACTGTTCTTCGCCATATAATGTGATCTTGGGAAGACCTGTGCTTAACCAACTAAGGGCAGTAGTTTCAACCCGTCATCTTGTAGTTAAATACCCGACCTTGCAAGGAGGTGTGGGTATTATAAAGGGGAATCAAATGGTGGCCAGGGAATTATATCAGAAGGGACTGGTGATCACGGCGGTCAAGGACCGGCAAGAGACGATGTGCAAGGAGGACATGGAACCGCGCTAGAAACCTCCTCGACTCGCCCAAAGTTCTTGCGCCACCGGAGTGGGAACTTTGCTTTTCCTCTTTCGTCAATAAAGAAGGGGCGACCCGAGGGAGGCTCGATCACGCGGAAGAACCAGCCCTTGAATTGTTTGGCTGAATCCTCCGCCGGAAGAATCAAGGATTTCCCTTTTTTGGCGGAGAAAGAAAGATACCCGACTGCAAGCTTCTTTGGGTTCTTTAAAGTATAGAAATAAAAGAAGACATCTGTGCGGGGCGACCTATTTAGTGCAGTACATATTTTCTGGAAAGCATGGAGGGTCGCCCACGCATTTGGATGAAGCTGGGAAGGCGCTACCTGGAGGGTTCTAAGGATTCTCATTTCAAAATCATTAAGGGGGAGCGTTACCCCGCATCTATAGGAATAGTATAAGTTCCAAGTAAAAAATCGATCTCCATACCGACCCTCACTAACCCTAAAACCCGGCGAACAAGCGGACACGCCGAAATTAGCGGCTGAACCTACGTCCCCGTATATCGAATCCCTCAGATTATTTAGGGATTCTTCAGTTATACACGAACTCGTCGTCGTAATTTCTTGGGTCACCCACCAAGCCTCTCGCAGATCATAATCAAAAGGGGCACCCTCTACCCTAAGGTCGTCGACCCCAAGTGTTTCAGGGTCGTAGGTAACCTCTACGACGTCAACTTCCCCCGCTGAGCGAGGAATCGCGACGGTAACTTCGCTGGGATCACCACCGGAAGTGGCCTCACCCATCGCAGCTACCGCCTCAGTTGAACTTGGTTCGCTAATCGAAGCCATTTTATGACCCAACAACACCCCTGAAAGCTAATAAGGTAGAGCAAATAGGCAAACCTGAAGAAGAACGGCGGTGAGAGAAGCCCTACGGTGAGTAGAAAGGCGGAGAAAGAAGCAATGGAGGAGGTCGACTAGGAGAGAAACCGAAAATGCAGACGCTCGAGGACTAGCAGAAATAAACAGTAGAGCACAGCAGTGACCCACGCGGGGACCACTTATATAGGCTAATGGGACAATTGCGAAAACGCTTCGAGAAATGGTATATGTGTCGATAACGACAAAACAATAATGTCTCATAAATGCGAAAGGAGATGGACAATTAATGCGGGAACACGTACAGGCAACACGGGGTAATGATGTCCAGGGAAAGGTACGATGGGACAGGTGCGAAGTCTGCGCCACTTCCCTCGACATAATCCTCTCGAGAAGCGTAAAGGTACATAATCCACTCGAGAAGCGCAAAGGGACGAAATCTGCATAACCCCCTTTTTGACATGATCCCCTCGAGGTGCACAACACGCAATAGGTGTGACGATTGAATAACTGCCTACCCCAAGGTAATATGACACGAACAATTTCCCGCGCAAACGCAGCTGGATTCTATTCCTAAAATATTAGTCGGGCACAAATATTGGTTGGGTCAAAATTGAAGAATATTGGTCGGTACAAATTCACAAATATTGGTCGGGTCAAAAGTGAAGAATATTGGTCGGTACAAATTGAACACATTCGTCCTGGATCATCGTAGGCCGGCATATCTGGCCTAGTTGTCCCGGTCGACGTATAAGACAAACTCCACCCACTTTACAGGTCCAAGTCGTTAAAATCAAAATATAAAAATATAATAATAATAAAATAACAATAATATTGAACGTGTAAACAACATAGCTCGGCAGTTTTCCCCGCCAAACCGCCGACCTGGGGGGCAAATGATGTGGACCTTCCCCAAGGGCCACCGGGCCCTGCTTATGGGCCTGGCGCGGGGCCCAGCCCCATAATCCACACCAGTATAAAGCCTCTCCAGAAACCCTAAAAGGCAGACTTTCCTATCAACGCCGCGCATAACAGTAGTAAAAGCTCTTACCACCATCAGACTCATAACTTCACCACCTAACAAGACCCTAGAATCCCGCGTCCTCATATAAACCTTCATATCCTCATTAACGTTGAGTAATACCCGTAACAAATATGAAATTTTAACTTGCATTTTGGTATAGGTCGATTTCCAACACTTGAATTGTTTTTTTCTTTCCTTTTTTTTTTAAAAAATAAATTACATTCTCTAATTACTTTATAGAGTTTGACAGCATCTTAAAAACTTGTAAGCATATATTCACCTTGAGCATAGGATGACTATATTTTAATATATATGAAATTGTTGCGAAGAAATAGACACACAGAATAAAGTAGAGAGAATTAAGATGAGACAAAAATAGAGTCTCCAAAAGAGCTAATTTTATTCATCCACTAATGTGGTATATATATACACAATGAAGTGAAACCCTAACTTTAAAAGGATAATGTTTATTTAATAAATTATAAATAAATAAATAATGAATAAGCCTTAAAAAATATTTTATTAAATGAACATCAAATTAAAATATTCACAACAGAAACTATTTTTTTTTAAGATAATAAATATGTGATAAAAGGGTGGTTGGAAGTTTATTTATTGGCTTGGCGATGTTTTGTTAGAAAAACTACCCATTGCCAGTTTTGAGATTTATTGTTTTGTTATTGTCTTCTTGTTGGAGCTTTCAAAATGGCGGAACTAGAGGTTTACTGTCAATGGGTGACGGCAATTCACGATTGCACAGTCCCATTTCACGATTACGCGTGCATACCACGTTCTTTCTTTTATTTTTCCTTTGATCATGTTATCCGTAAAAATTTTAAGTGCAATTTATTGTTAATATTAAATATTAATCTAGGAAGTGTAGGTGACTAGGTGGCATAAATAGATTTGTCGTTAGAGACCTATTACTCTTTTTCTTTTTCTTTTTTTTTTTCTTTTTTTTCTCTTTTGTACTTTTCACAAAGGGGCCTTTCTCTTCTATATATGCCACAGTGCATGAATAATGTTTCTATGCATGTCTTTTTTTTTTCTTTTTTTCTTTTTTTCCTTTTTAAAAAATGAATTCGGGTCCAAACCAGCAAAAAGATTACTTTAAAAATTATAATGATTTATTAACAAACGTCGTGGCTCTGATCTGGGCAGCGCGCTTCCTATAAAAGGTCTCCTTGGTTTCTTCATTTGGGCATAATCTTAAACAGATAGAAGCATACATGCACAAACCACAACTATCAGTTTTATTGCAAAAGTCAGGGGAGACCCATTGTACTCTTCAATCCCATACGTTTTAAACTGCTCCCTTTTGAAGAAAAAAAAAATGTGAGGAGACTCATCAGTACTCTTCAATCCCATATTTTCAAATAAATGAAACATGAACGTTTCCCCCTTATTTGTTCTATTATTTTCTTTTGTGTTATCATGACATGTAAATTGTTTTTGCACTTTGCAGTTGTATTCAGCATGGGCAAAGTTTGGCTTGTCATGTTCGTGATCTTCTACTATGGTTTCCTTTCACATGGAGTCACTGATGTTTCTAATAGACCCAGTGTCGTTAACATTGGGGCACTTCTATCTTTCAATTCAACCGTAGGCAAAGTGGCAAAAGTTGCCATAGACGCTGCAGTCAAAGATATAAATTCCAATCCGACGATTCTCAATGGAACTCGGCTTAATATTTCAATGCAGGATACAAAGTTGTCAAGTGGGTTCCTAGGAATCATTGATTGTACGTCCTTATCAACATCTATTTTTATTTTCTACCACTTGCAGTCTTGCTTCTTTTTTTTTTTTCCTTGTGGAATATTCTATACTCACTAATAGACCATGCATGTTTTTGGCTATTTACAGCATTACTATTGATGGAGAAAGACACCGTGGCCATAATAGGTCCCGAATTCTCAGTCATGGCTCATGTCATTTCACATATAGCAAATGAGTTGCAAGTACCTTTACTTTCATTTGCTGCCACTGACCCTACCTTGTCTCACCTTCAGTTCCCATACTTTGTTAGGACAACATCGAGTGATCTGTTTCAGATGGCTGCTATTGCAGATATCGTTAGCTATTACGAGTGGAGAGATGTAGTAGCAGTCTACATTGATGATGATCATGGAAGAAATGGGATAGCTGTATTAGGGGATAAGCTAGCTGAAAAACATTGTAAAATCTCATATAAAGCAACCCTTAAACCTAATATCACAATATCCAAGAATGAAGTATACGATGCGTTAGTGAAGGTAGCTTTAATGGAGTCTCGGGTTATAGTACTCCACACATACCCTGATTTTGGTCTAGAAGTGCTTCATGTGGCTAATGAACTTGGCATGGTAAATGGGTATGCGTGGATAACCACGGATTGGCTTCTTACTTTACTAGATACAGACCCGTCCAAGGCTGCTCCATACTTGAATGACATCCAAGGTGTTATCACCTTGCGCATGTACACCCCAGATAATCCAGGTAAAAGGGATTTTGTTTCTAGGTGGGGCAATCTAACTAGAGAAAAAGCTACTGATCAGGGTAGTCTTCGGTTGAACAACTATGGTCTATATGCCTATGACACTGTCAGGGTTCTTGCTTATGCACTTGATGCATTTTTCAAAAATGGGGGAACTTTGTCGTTTTCAAATGATTCAAGTTTAAACAATTTAAGGGGAGACAACTTGCATTTGGATACAATATGGGTCTTTTCTAGTGGAAATCTTCTGCTTAAGAACATTTTAGAGGTCAATACAACAGGTTTAACAGGCCAATTGAAGTTTGATTCAGATGGGAACCTTGTGGATCCGGCATATGAACTCATTAATGTGATTGGCACTGGCGTTAGAAGAATCGGTTATTGGTCAAACGCTTCTGGATTATCAGTCACTGAACCAGGTAAAAGTAAAACCCCCATGACTCCAAAACTCTATGGTGTCATCTGGCCTGGCCAAACAACTCAAACACCTCGAGGTTGGGTATTCTCCAGCGGTAATGGAAGGCATTTGAGAATTGGTGTCCCTCTGCGAATTAGTTACAGCGAATTTGTATCAGAGGTTGCGGATACTGATACATTTGGTGGTTATTGTATAGATGTGTTTACTGCTGCACATGATTTGTTGCCATATCCTGTCCCATATAAGTTCATTCCTTTTGGTGATGGTCGAACCAACCCATTGAACTCACAACTTCTGCACATGATTACAACTGGCGTGAGTATAAATCTAAAAGCTACATAATCTGCCTTTATTTGTTGTATGATATGCACTGGGTCTGATTTTGTGGGTTAAAACTCTTTCTTTTATGTGCAGAAATTTGATGCTGTGGTGGGCGACATTACCATTACCACAAACAGAGCAAAAATGGTGGACTTCACACAGCCATACATTGAATCCGGACTAGTTGTTGTTGCCCCTATCAGGAAGTTGAATTCTAGTGCTTGGGCTTTCCTGAGACCATTTACTCCAATGATGTGGTTTGTGACAGGAATGTTCTTCTTAGTTGTGGGAGCAGTTGTTTGGATTTTGGAACGCAGGATAAATGATGATTTTAGAGGCCCAGCTAGAAGGCAGTTTGTCACCATTATATGGTGATTGCAAGAGAATTGTCTCCTATCCTACCATTGGTTTATAAATGTTTTTCCTTTAATAACATCTGAAGTTTTTCTCTGCAGGTTTAGCTTTTCAACTTTGTTCTTTTCTCACAGTAAGTGAAAGTGAAAGGAGAAAAGGACTGCTTTTACTGCTTTGTTCACCCAGATTATGCAAACTCAATCTCACTATTCCTCACAATCGCTTTTATGTTTCATGCAGGAGAGAGAACTGTGAGCACCCTTGGTCGCTTAGTACTAATTATATGGCTGTTTGTGGTTCTGATACTCAACTCAAGCTATATTGCAAGTTTGACCTCTATTCTTACGGTGGAACAGCTCTCTTCCTCAGTTAAGGGAATCGAAAGCTTGGTAACTAGCAATGATCGCATTGGTTTCCTGCGTGGTTCATTTGCTGAAAATTATCTAACTGAGGAGCTCAACATACACAAATCCAGGCTTGTTGCTCTGAACTCTCCTTCAGAGTATGAGAAAGCCTTAAAGGATGGGCCTGGTAATGGTGGTGTTGCAGCAATAATAGATGAACGTGCATACATGGAGCTCTTCCTAGCAACCAGATGTGAATTTGGTATTGTGGGTCAAGAGTTCACCAAAATGGGATGGGGCTTTGTAAGTGTCTCAATCTATTTCTATTCGATTTGTTACAATAACAGATATGGTCAACAAAAGCAGGAAACCCGCATCATAATCTATTTGTTATTTTGTCAGAAGAATTCCAGTGCTTAATTTTCACCGTGCTTTTTATATTACAGGCTTTCCCAAGGGACTCTCCCCTAGCCATTGACATGTCAACTGCCATACTCACATTATCAGAGAATGGGGGTCTGCAGAGAATCCATGACAAATGGCTTACGAGAAGTGCTTGCAGTGCAGAAGGTGAAAAGCAAGGCGTAGACAGACTCGAGATTAAGAGCTTCTGGGGTCTGTTTCTTCTGAGTGGCATAGCATGCGTTGTTGCTCTCCTTTGTTATTTTATTCGGATGGCCTACTGTTTCAGCAGGCGCTCCAATGGTAACCTTGATAGCTCTTCACGCTCAGCTTGGCTTCGCTCATTTCTTTCCTTTGTCAATGAAAAAGAAAAGGAAGACAAGAACAGAGCAAAGAAAATGAGAAAGGAAAAGGGCAGAAGCAGAAGAGTGGTGCATGAAGATGGGTCAAATACTAGGGTCCACAATGAAATGGCCATGCCTAACTAGCTAGCTCTTCCTTCTTTCACTTTAACGGAATAAGATTTCAATTATCGTAGGCACAAAATGTAATGATACTAATGTATACAGCCGTGTAATATTTAACGTAACACTCGGCATAGTTGATTGTGAAGTTTTCTGCTACAAGGCTTGAAGGAACCCATAGCGATAGAGATAGTGCCAGGTCAGAGGCAAGAATATCAACCTACGAACTGAAAGCGAATATGGTCGTACAAGGAGAATCTGAATAGTACGATATATTTAGAAATATTTTCATACAACTCCTTCAAGTTATGATATTTTATAAGTAGGCCCCTTAGTTTTAAATTTCTCTTCAACAATTAACCTCTCCTCAAAAATTTGTTCAATGTTATCCGCACACCACGCTTCAGGCATTTGCGTGCATGTATCTATTCTTTTTCTATTAAAAACATCAAAACTTATCTTTTGTTTTTAAAGCGTGGGTTATGAGTAAGAATAAAATCTTTTAATGTGGTATCCATTTTGTCGTGAAAATCAAACACATATATGCTGTTTAGCACTTTGTCTGTATCAGTGGATTCCATAGTCTTTTTGGGCAAACTCAGCTTACTGGTACTTAGAATCCTAATGAAGACATTGAAGAGTAACGATTTCAAGCCAACAAGAAAATGATGGCTACTCGCTTTCTAAAGGTAGACGTGGACATCCTTAAGGTATGCAAGAACCTCTGGCGTAAAAGGAAAGGGAAAAAAAATTGTTGGAAAGAATCTATCAGAAAAGAAAATCCGTTATTTATTCTTTTTAACCGTAATTATTAAGCTACTATTTAGAGAGTAATGTTATTGTTATTAAGTTGTATTGGGATTTATATTTTAAAATTAGTAGAATTTGAAAATATAAAAAATTAAGTTATATGGTGAGTCAACATTCAAAACAGTTGATAGAATTTAAAATAAATTGTCGAAAAATATTATTTATAATTATTATTTTGATAATATTTTTACATTACTTTATTAATTCATTTTATAAAAATTTATTAAAATACTAATTTGTTCGGTGAAAAAATATTAACTATTTTAACTTATATTGTGTGATTATTTTTAAAATTCTTGCAAATGACACTTTTTTTTTTTATATATATATATGTGTGTGTGTGTGTGTATATATATATATATATACATAAATAAAAGAGTATCGTATCGTTTTCTTATTTTAGAATAAAAGATCATTAATACCTTTATTGACAACAATTTCGTTCGCCCACTGAAATTACAGACTTTTTTTTAAATTCTAAAATTATGTAAATTTTCTTATTTTGAATTTTTAAAATAAAATAGAGTACTTCTCATAAGCTGTAAAATGTCGAGGACAAGTGGGCTACAATGTTTCTTATCCATCATCATTTTCTATAAACAAGTGGGCATTTCTATACGAAAGCAGTCAGATAATATCATCCAAGCTTTTGTTCTTGATTCTTATCGTCTGATATTTCACATAAATTACAGAGAGAACAGGACTAGTGCTGAGCCACTGAGCCACTGTTTTACTGGAGCTACCCCTGATCTTCATTGATGTGGGTCCATTTGCTTTTTATCACGAGGGAAAATGTGTAAAATACGTCATTCCCATTTTCCCTCTCATTTTCTTCGGGGTTCCAAGGAATTATGCTCCCTTGGGTGAAACTAAATGCAGGTACTTATCTCTCTTGGCCAAAAGAAAGGAGAATACAGCCAATCTCTTACCAACCAATTCCCCTTGGTTTCTCTACTGTTATTTTACCTTTCTAGTGCATACTGACAAATTTCTTAAATTGAATGAAGATATTCTCACCCCTGTGGCTGCTTTACAATCCCTCTGCTTTGGGTGCCAAGTTGAACTTTTGGCCATATAAAAGAAAATACCAAAGAATATCTGAAGGTGGGTAGCATTTATGCAGAACATCCAGAAATTAGAAGTCTTTGCTTTTAAGATTCTTTGTGGTTCCTCTTCAAGTTTCTTTCTTTTCCTTCAGTGCCCAGGTTCCCCGTAATACTTATGGTCTTTCTCTGCTACTGCTTTGGTTCTATCTTGCACAGGGATTAAAGCTGGCTTGCCCTAGTTGATCTTTCAATTCTCAAATTGAACTTAACTACAGGTTTCCGTCCCATTTTGCTGCTATAGATTCTAGTTGCTCTTTTGTATTTTTGCATGCATGTCCTTTTTAACTGCTACTGCATTAGTCTTTTGAATAAGGCTGTGTTCTTCACATGTTTTCATTTTCCCTTGAGTTAATACTTGTGAAATTTGCTACCTTCTGCTTTAATAGCCGATGCTTTAATGCCTTATTCTTTCCCATCTTAGGTGTCTGATATGTTCTTTGCGTCTGTTTTTGTGTATTTGTTTCATTTTCATTATTAAGTTTACACCCTTGGTTTGGGTCTACGTCAGGACCTTTATTGCTTGTGTCTTTTGGTTTTCAAGGCATGTAATTTACTTTTGCATCTCGAAACATAATGAAAGCTACGGCTAAGGGTGGAAGTGGAAACTTGATCTTGCTGTTGTGTTCCACGAAGGTCAAGATTGGGAGCTTCAGTTTATGTTACAACAATTCACCGTTTCTGGGATACAAGTGTTTAATTTTTTTTAGACTGTCTGAATTAATTCTTTTAATAATCAGGATATTGCTTTACTTCTAAGCTGAGAAGGGTAATAATTACTGTATTTTCTTCAGGCAACGTCAACCATGATTAAATTTTGGCTTGTGGTCTTGATGGTACTGTCCAATGGGTTCTATTCAACAGGGGCTGTCATGAATGATTCCACCGTACCTGATTCTGTAAACATTGGAATTCTCTACGCTTTCAATACTAGTATTGGTAGAATTTTAAAAATCGCCATGGAAGCTGCAGTTGAAGATGTAAATTCTGATCCATCTATTCTTGGTAAAACCCAACTGAAAGTCATAATGCAAGAGGATTCCAAGTACAAAGGTTTCTTGAGCATTGCTGAAAGTACGTCCATCTTTCAGTTAAAAGTTTATGCATTTAAGTTATAGATAAAGATACTTTCACTATTTGTCAGATTGTAATTGGTTGTCCTTTAAACTAATTACCGACGTATGACAGCCTTGCAGCTCATGGCAAAACATACTGTTGCCATAATTGGTCCCCAATCCTCTATTACGGCTCATGTCATATCTCATGTAGCAAATGAGCTCCAAGTGCCACTGCTATCATTCTCAGCAACAGACCCAACCCTTTCTTCACTTCAGTTCCCATTCTTCATCAGAACTGCTCAAAATGATCTTTTTCAGATGACTGCAATAGCAGAACTTGTTGTATTCTATGGGTGGAGAGAGGTTATTGCAATCTATATTGATGACGACCAAGGGAGAAATGGAATCGCTGCATTAGGGGATAAGCTTGCTGAGAAACGTTGTAAGATCTCATTTAAAGCACCAATGAGCACTGAAGCAACTAAGGAGGAGATTACTGATGTGCTTGTTCAGGTTGCTCTTGCAGAATCTCGGATTATAGTTCTTCAAACTAACACTATCTGGGGGCCTAAGGTTTTCAGTGTGGCACAGAATCTTGGGATGATGAGAACTGGGTATGTCTGGATAGCCACTTATTTCCTTTCTACTCTGCTGGATACTGCTAGTCCCCTCCCTTCAGATGAAATGCAAGACATTCAAGGAGTTGTTACATTACGCATGTACACACCAGAGACAGAGCTGAAAAGGAGATTTGTTTCTAGGTGGAAAAACTTGACAAGAGGAAACACTGCTAGTGGCCCCAGGGACTGACTACTTATTGTCTCTATGCATATGATACAGTTTGGTTACTTGCTCGTGCAATCGACACATTTTTCAAAAAAGGGGATCGAATTACATTTTCAAATGATTCAAAGTTATCTCAACTACATGGAGACAGCCTACATCCTGATGCTTTGAACATTTTTAATGAAGGGAATAAGTTGCGTAGTAGTATTTTAGGAGTTAACTGACTGGTGTAACGGGTCAAGTCAAGTATACATCTGACGGGAACCTTGTTAATCCAGCGTTTGAAGTCCTTAATGTGATGACTGGTGTAACGGGTCAAGTCAAGTATACATCTGACGGGAACCTTGTTAATCCAGCGTTTGAAGTCCTTAATGTGATGGGGACAGTAGTTCGGAGGATCAGTTATTGGTCTAATCATTCTGGATTATCAGTTTTTCCACCAGAATCACTTTATTCAAAACCAGCCAATCGATCTGTTGCTAACCAATAGCTACATGATGTGATTTGGCCTGGAGATACAGTCCATAAGCCTCGTGGTTGGTTTTTTCCCAACAGTGGAAAGCGTTTAAAAATTGGAATACCAAAAAGTTAAGTTACCGTGGGTTTGTGTCTCAAGCACAAGGCGCAGACTTGTTCAAGGGTTTCTGCGTAGATGTGTTTCTTGCTGCATTGAACTTGTTGCCATATGGTGTCCCATATAATTTTGTCCCATTGGAGATGGTAACAGCAACCCTAGTAACACTGAGCTTGTCCGTCTGATCACAGCGGGAGTGAGTGTCTTATGAATAACAATCTGTTGAATTTGGATCTTTTATGATAATCTTTTGAGACTTATGGCTTTCTTCTTCCCATACAGGTCTTTGATGCGGCAGTAGGTGACATTACAATTACTACAGAGAGAACAAGGATGGTTGATTTTACTCAACCATTCATTTAGTCTGGTCTAGTAGTAGTAACACCTGTAAAGAAGTTGGAAACCAGTGCTTGGGCCTTTCTTAGGCCATTTACTCCAATGATGTGGACAGTCACAGGTACCTTTTTCCTGTTTGTGGGAGATGCTGTTTGGATTTTGGAACATCGGCTGAATGGTGAGGAGATCTGTTCTCTTGCTCCCCCACCCCCAAAAGAAAAAAGAAAAATACCTGTGGTCAATTTTCCTGAATCACTTCAGAATCCAATCTCTGTTACTGATGTTTTCACTGCTATAACTATTGAGGTTATAGCTTTCCTACTAGTTTTTACTAGGATGTCTTTATGCATAACTTCTTTCTTTCTGTTGGGCAGGTTCAGTTTTTCAACCATGTTCTTTGCCCACAGGAAGTGCCAGTTCTGTCTTTGCAAAATCTACGGTCTAAGTGGTGACTTTTATATTTAAACTAATTGATTCTCTCTTTTCTATTCTGTTTAGGGGAAAAAACAGTGAGCACTCGGTCGCTTGGTGCTGCTTATATGGTTATTTGTAGTTCTGATAATTAACTCAAGTTACACAGCAAGCTTGACCTCAATCCTCACGGTGCAACAGCTTGTTTCCCCTATTGAAGGCATTGAAAGTTTGATTAATAACAAAGATCCAATTGGCTACCTGCAAGGTTCTTTTACCAGAGATTATTTGATTGAGGAAGTCGGTATAGATGATTCCAGACTTGTTCCCTTAAAGACACCAGAAGAGACTTCTAAAGCACTGAAAGATGGTTCCCATAATGGTGGTGTTGCTGCTTACATTGATGAGCGTGCATACACAGAGCTCTTCCTTTCAAGTCGCTGTGATTTTACTATTGTAGGTCAAGAGTTCACGAGAAATGGTTGGGGATTTGTAAGTCTCTTTACTAGAGTTCCTATCTTTCTCAAGTTGCTCTTGCAACTTTGCGTACTTTTTCCTTTTCTTTGGCTTAAACAAAATGTAGTTGTTTTTTATTTCTCAAGTTAAATAATTCTTTTTTATGAAAACTATTAATATTCAGCATCACATTAGACATTGACTAATCTAGATTTTAAGAGGGATCAAACCACAAGAGCATTAAAACCCTCTTTATAAACTTTTAAAGTAATTGTATTCTCAAGACTCAAATTTAAAATTTTTAATTAAGCCAAAACAGCCCATATTAACTGGTTTACTTGTTGATCAAGTCAAATAATTCTCATCTTGTGTTCTATGAGATACATGCTGCATAGCCAACAAGTCATATTCAAGTAATATCCTTTTAGCAGTTTCTAACTATCTATGAATTTTCTTCAGGCTTTTCCAAGAGACTCACCATTAGCGATTGACATGTCGACTGCTATTCTGGAATTGGCCGAGAATGGAGATCTGCAAAGGATCCATGACAAATGGCTTTTGAGCAGTGCTTGCCTATCTCAAGGTGCAAAGCTTGAAGTGGACAGACTTAAGCTTAAAAGCTTTTCGGGCCTCTATCTAGTTGCTGGGCTTGCTTGTTTCCTTGCTCTCCTTATATATCTTATACAGATAATGAGGCAGTACAAGAAGCACCACTCAGAAGAAGTTGAATCTTCTAATCATAGTCAAGGATCTTCGCGTGTCCGGACATTCCTTTCATTTGTTGACGAAAAAGCCGAAGATGTTAAGAGCCGCTCCAAGAGAAGGCAAATGGAGAGGATCTCGTACAGGAGCAGTGACGGTGGATCAAACTCAGCCGTGGCCTCCAGCAAATGCCATTCTCAATCAGCAGCTTCAAACAGAAGCACAGATTGTGTTAATGAAGCATGACCAACTGTAGCCTATTCCTTCCACATAATTTTGCAGTCTCTTCTGGAGGCCACTGCACCTCTCTTCATTTGTCCCTGATGCAACTACTGGCTTCCTTTCCTACCACATTTTTTTTTTCTTTTCTAATACATAGTAGAAATCCCGGGAGAGTTCTAAGTTTTTTTTTTCTCCCTCAAATATATACTATACTTGAAAGGGATTCTCTCTGCCACTGCAGTTACGGGAGAGGATCAATGCCAATGCTAGTCTTATTAGTTTAGTGGCGAGAGGTTTGTACAGTATGTATTGACGCCGATAGTGCCAAGTGGAAGATTCCTTGCTCAATGAATAGAAGTTACTCTAGAATAACAGGCCTCTAAGAGATCACATCAACGGAGAGATTTGGCACTTCGATGTCAACTCTTCACCACCTGAGCTGTAATATGTTTCAAGGGTTGGGTTGTTCGCCCCTTATATATAAACTGAGATCAGAACGTCCATGTATGGTGTGGGCGTTAGAGCATTTGAGAGGAGCTTTCCCTAGTACGAGAGGACCGGAAATGATTCACTTCTGGTGTACCCGTTCTGTCTTATTTTGTTATAAAGCATGCCAATCTTTTGTTTCGTTTTGCCCCCTTTGTTTTTTTTTTTTTTTAAACATTTGCTATATATGGTTTTAACTTTTACCTTATTACCTATACTCCATCTCTTTAAAATTATAACTTTTTAAAGAAAATAATTAAGTAGTTAAAAATATTTTTATAGTGTTTTTATTTAATATTTTATTTTTAAAATTAATTGTATAAAAATTATCAAAATAAAATTTTAAGAATATTTTTAAAAAATGTCATTAATAATTTTTTAAAATTTAAAAATGATTTTATATTTTTAAATATAAAATTTTATAAATATTTTTTTATAATTTTGAATAAACGGAGTGTAGAGTTGGATTTTATTATTGTTTGGATTCTTTCCAGCTAATTAAATGTTAATGCATACTTTTCCCCCATTTTCCTCTAAAGAATTCTATTAATTTTGATGGCATAATTAAAAGGAAAAATGTGTTCTTGGCCAAGAAAATTTTCCGATAATAGGTTCCGGCGTTGACTCGGGAGATGACGTTGCATGCACTATCCAATGGTTCCGACAAGAGTTGAATCCCATTTCGACTTGAAATGAAAAAAAAAATGCAGTTTTTTTATTATAATAATTACAATATGGTAATATATAATATATAATTAATGTAATAGCATCTAAACTTTAGAATTGTTCTGCACCTATTATGAATTCACGACCACGTTGGATGCCCCCCAGGATTGCATGTTGTAGATATAATAATTAGAATTATTTTCTTATCCATATAAGCTAACTATTAAAATAAGTTACCCGTACATTTACTTTCATATATATAAATAAATAAATGTTGTTGTATTTTATTTTTTTAATTTTATCTTCAGTAAATAATTATAAAAAACAGCATGTATAAATAGAAACATTTTTTCAGGTTGCTCCTGCATCATTTTCAACGTGGGCCTATTGGCGAAAAATCATGACGGAAAATGTGGTACATTGACGCACTGACGCACCCACTTCCATTTTTTTTTATCTTTTATTCTGGAGTCGTTGGAGTGGAATTTGTTAGCTCATGGGCTAATGTTGTTTAAGTTTTAATAGTTTTGATGCTTAAAATAATTTTTGATTATTTTTAATTTTTTATTAAGATTTTTTTATTATTTTAACTACTCAGAAAAATTTCTTTGACACTTTAAAATATTTATTTTTGGTCCCTGTACCTCTAGACACATTCTAGAATAGATGCTTTTATTCTTTTTGTCTTATATACCTTTTTGATAAAAGCCTGACACATTTCTTTTTTAATGCAACTATTTTAAAAATGTATTTGTCTTTCTTGCTGTGAACCATACATTCTTTGTGTTTGAAGATTTTGAATATGCAGGTCAACACTGTAGAAATAGTAGCATTAGGAAAAGCAAACTTTATCCTCTTGTGTATGTCATTTTATATGTACACTTTTTGCCTTGGAAGCTTCACTTTGTCAGCACTACATGCTAGCCACTCCCTATCACCTTGGACCCTCCAAAGACAAGAAAATGGAAAGACTTCTGGGCGCTTATCACTGCTCAAATCCAGAAGTTCCTTATTCATGCAAACCTACGAACCAAGCATATCCTCAAAGCTGTCTTTTGGCATCCTCACTGTTTCATACTACTGTAAAGGAATGCTGAACCTTTGAAGAAGAAGACATGTGTGAGTCACAATAGTAACTTGCTATAGCTCCCGATTTGAAGGCTTTTATCATGAACAAGAAGCTTCATGGGTTAAAGAGACTTCAAGCTCAGTAGGATATGCTTTATGAGTCACAACAGTAATATTTTGGATACTCTATAAAAGGGGAGGAGAGCCACTTATCTGTAGGAAGAAAATAGAGAGATATCAAGATTCATTGCTTAAGTGCTCTCAATATTCCTCTCTTCACTTCGTGCACCCTAGCCTTACTTGGCAAACTTTTGAGTGCATAAACACATTGGTAGATCTGTTGAGTTTAACAACATACTACATTTCTCATTCAAATTTCTTCTGAAATTCTGTTAAGGCATTATTGCCTTGTTTGTAACCTTGTGAGAGACAGTAACATAGTCCTTTGTGACATAGTCTTAGTTGTGAGAGGTTGTTGATACTCCTAGAAAATCAACCTTAAGTCTTAAGTTGTAATTCGAGAAGCTTTAAGAGGTGCTAGAATCCTATAAACCAGATCTTTAGTGAAGATAAATCTCTAATTGAGTTTGAGGGGAGTGGACGTAGGTCTAAGTTGAGACCGAACTACTATAAATTACTGTGCACATCTTCTTCCCTTATTCTCTTTACTTCAGCACATTTTTATCTTTGAATATCAGTGTTTGGCTTACTGCAATTATCTGTTTATCATTTTCCATAAGCTGTGTAGTTTTTGAAACCAAGCTTAAGTTGCTGAAACCAAGCTTATCACCTTAAGCTTGAATCTGGTAACACTTTTTGTGAAGTAATTTTTAAGTCCTATTCATCCCCTCTAGGACATTTCACTTGCACTTTCATTTGGTATCAGAGCCTTGTGCTCTATTTCTGGACTAACATCCTTGAGTTTGAGATCCTTGGTGGTGCAAGACTATGGAAGATTTCAAAGCAGGAAATTCATGCAATAAGCCTCCATACTTCAATGGATCCTTTTACAACCACCGGAAAAACTGCATGGAAATGTTTTTGGGTTCAAATCATTTTGAACTCTTAAGTATCATAAAAATTAGCTATGAAGAGCCAACAAAAGAAGTAGATGGAGTAAGAGTTCCAAAGGAACTTGATGACTACACATAAGAGGAAAAGAGAAGAGCTTCATTGCATTTGAAAGCCAAATATATGCTTTCCAATGCTGTTTGTTCAAAGGAGTATGAAGTTGTCTCAGCTTGCAACATGGCCAAGGAGATGTGGGATAGATTACAAAGCATACATGAAGGAACATCCATGGTCAAAGAATCAAGGATAGATGTTTATGCTGGTGAATATGAGTTATTTCACATGGAAGATGGAGAGCCTATTGAAAAGTACTTTACAAGATTTCTCCATATTGTAAATCAACTCAAACTACTTGGTAGAAATCTCACTCAAAAGGAGCAAGTGAAGAAACTTATCAAGTGCCTATCGGATAAGTGGGAAGCAAAAGCTTATATTTTCAAGCAAACAACTAAAGCTTCAAATATCACTGTTGATGAACTTAGATGAGAACTTGAAGCTGAAGAAATCACCATGAAGAAGAAGAAAGTAAGAGCCATCGAAAGAAAGAAAAAGGAGAAAGATGTTGCTCTTGCTACCACGTCTTCATCATCAGAAGATGACAGTGATGGTGATGTTGCTCTTCTATCCAAAAAAGTTGCCGAGTTGCTACTAAAGAAGAAATTCCAAAAACAAGCTTTTCTTAATAAGCTTGGTTTCAAAACCAAGCACAATAGAGATGATAGCAATCAGAAGCCAAAGAAAGAAGGAGACAAAGACGAAATACATGTTACACTTGTGGAAAGCTTGGACACAAAGCACTTAACTATCCAAATGAGAAAATAAAAGCTTCAAGAAAAACAAGAAAAAGGCATATGCTACATGGAGTGATGAAGACTCTTCATCAAGTGATGATGAAGAAATATGCCTTATGGCCATGTTAGATGAGAGTGACTATGAAAATGAACAAGGAAAGGTAGTAAGAAACAAGGTCAGATTGGTAGCTTAATGGTATAATCTACAAAAAGGTATTGATTTTGATGAAACCTTTGCTCCAGTAGCTAGACTTGAAGCTATTCGCATTATGCTTGCTTTTGCATGTTACAAGAATTTCAAAGTTTTTCAAATGGATATAAAGAGTGCTTTCTTAAATGACTTTATAAATGAGGAAGTCTATGTTAGACAAGCTCTAGGCTTTGAAAATGAAAATTTTCCAAACCATGTTTACAAATTATCAAAAGCTCTTTATGGCCTTAAACAAGCTCCAAGAGCTTGGTATGATAGGCTAAGCTCATTTCTCTTGAAAAATGATTTTTCAAAAGAAAAGGTCAATACCACTCTTTTTATTAAATCTTTCAATAATGATATCTCAGTGGTGCAAATATATGTTGATGATATTATTTTTGGTGCCATTGATGAGTTTTTATGCAAGGATTTTGAAAAGCTAATGAAAAATGAGTTTGAAATGAGCATGATGGGAGAATTAACATTCTTCCTTGGGCTTCAAATCAAACAACTTTCAAATGGCATATTCATTCATCAATCTAAATACACCAAAGAAGTTATCAAAAAAGTATGGGATAGAGAAAGCAAAAGGAATGCCAACCCCCATGGCTACAACAACCAAGCTTTCATCTGAAGATGCTTCAAAGGATGTCGATCAAAAGCTATATAGAGACATGATTGGGTCATTACTTTATCTTACAGCAAGTAGACTTGACATATTATATAGCATATGTTGTTGTGTTAGGTTTCAGGTCAAGCCCAAGGAACCTCATTTGCAAGTTGTCAAGCGAATCATTAGATACCTGGCTGAAATTGAAAATACTAGCTTTTGGTATTCGAAAAATAATTACTTTGACTTGGTGGCTTATACTAATTCAAATCATGCTGGATGTTTGGTTGACCGAAAGAGTACAAATGGCAGATGCTAGTTTCTGGGAAATTCCTTGGTAAGCTGGCAATGCAAGAAACAAGCTAGTATGTCAATATCCACTGCCAAGTCCGAATACATAGCCGCTAGACAATGATGTGCACAAGTTTTGTGGATGAAGCAGCAATTGAAAGATTACAGAATCATCCATAAATGTACTCCGATTTTATGTGACAACACAAGTGCCATCAACATTGCAAATAATCTAATACAACATGCAAGAACCAAGCATATTGATATCAAGCATCACTTCTTGAGAGATCATGTGATTAAGAAAGATGTAAAACTTCACTTCATCAACACCAACGAACAAATTGTTGATATTTTCACCAAGCCATTGGTCGAAGATAGATTCTGTAACTTAAGAAGTGAGTTGGGTATGATCTCTTCATCCTCTAGTACTTAAAATTGTTATGCTTGATTATTGTTATGTTCATGATGCATATCTGCACTTGTTTCATTAAATGAACATACATGCATATTCTCTATGTATGTTTATTCTGTTGATCAAGCCTAAAATCCTCCAGAAGAATCAAGCTTATGTTTATTCCTCTAAATGAAGCAAGCTTACTTTTATTTCTTGGAGAGAACCAAGCTCAAGTTCATTTGCTACATTTAGGTATGCTGAAGATGCAGAAATTTCGCTAAGTCAAGGTTTGGGCCTTAAATAGCTAATTGGGCTGCAAGTGCATCTGTTGGGCTAACTCAAAAATTGTATATTTATCAAGATTAACCAAATGGGCCTTCACTAGTAGCCCACGACTAATATCCCTGTTGGGCCATCGATATTTTATTGGGCTTAAGCTACTTCACGGGTTTTACCCATGAATGGTGGATATCTGAAATCCATCAGGTGACCCATCGGGTTAAACCAGCACCCATCAGACTCTCTTTATTGAGGACTTGATAAGACATCTCTGAAGGGAACTGCTCCCACGATGTCTTGAGCCGTGTACATCTGCATTTTAGTTTCTATTAGGTCTCATTTTAGTCACATTTCAACCCCATATTTTCTTAGTTTAGTGACATATTCTTAGGTTATTTCATTTGATTTAATCACTTTTTAGATTCTTGAATTCATAAGGGTGATAATATAAATTGAGCTTAATTGCATGTTTTTAACTAACATTTGTATTTTCACAAGTGATTAATTTCTATATCAAGAACAAGCATTGAAGAGCCAAGTAGGAAAATTGAAGAATGACATGCTGCCTTAGCTCGCCGTAGCGAGCTAGAGATTTTCTAGTGTGATTTTGAGGAGTCCTAAGTTAATTCAACTACCAGGAAGCCTTATCATACAAGGATTGGGATCTTGAGTTTAGAAGACTCTTTGGAAGCATGGTTCAAGTGTAATTAAAGTCTTGGAAAAATATATCCACTTAGTGTCCTAGTTAGAGTATGATTAGGATTGACTTGTACTTAGAGATATAATTTAATTAAGAGTCCTATGTTAAGTAGAACTAGGATTAAATATATTTTAAATGACCAAGTAGAGCTGAAAATATGGAGGGAGAATTCTAATCTAAGTCCAAGACTAATAAAATTAATTTCCTTGTCAAAGAAGGACTTATCAAGTGGCTAAGAAGAGGAGTTGGAGCTGGAAAAGAATTTTGTTTTCCCTCTTGCTGGAAGATGCCAAGGCTGAATAGGATTAGGACTTAATTCCTTATATATATTCCAAAACAACACATCCACGACAACACACTACATTCAGAGCTGCTGCCAGATCTGAAACACATCCAAGCTAACACACCACATTCAGAGCTGCTGCCAAATTTGGAACTCATCCACGCAACATTACCAAAAGCCACGCATCAAGAGCTGAAGACATCCATTGTCCCTTTTGCCGAAACTAGTATTTTCTCTTTTGTTTATTTTTGTTCAAGCGACCATGCTTTCAATCTAGAATTTTGCTGGATCTGTTAGTATGGTAACTTAATTCCTTTTATGCTTAGCTAGATATATCTAAGCCATGATACTAAATTTGTGAGACAAGATTATGATTTGAATGTTTGATAAATTGATTTTGAGTATTCTGAAATTATTTGACAGCATTGTTATTGAATCTATTTGGATTTGTTTTGAGTAGCTAACTAACCTATTTGAATGATTCATATTGTTAGCCAATTAAGTAAGTCTGGAACCTTAATTAATTAGCACAAGTAACAACTTGTTAATCTTAGAATTAGATTGGCTAGAATAATTTCATATCTAAATTACATAAAGCCACTGGTGGACCTTTATGGTTCAGGTTAGATGATGTTTTCCATAGATCTTAATGCTCCAAGTTCGGTTAAATCTCATGCGCTGGTGTATTGGGGTTATTGAACTTAGTAGGTTTTGTGCTCAGACGTTCTAGTTACAAAACAAACGGTAAGGGAAGATAGGAAATTTAGTCATACAAAGTTCTACAGTCTAGATATACGAAATTAATTTACCTATGTGTTAATGATCAAATTTGTGTTATCATGGCGAGGATATGTCGACACTAAGCATGCCTTATTAATTCCTTTACTCAATCTACTTTTATTCACTCGATTTCCTTTAATTCACTTTCCTTCTCTTTATTCTCTTTTATTTACTTGCTGCCCAGAATTTTATTATTCAGCAATTACCTATCAAAACCCCCCCTTTTGTATGTTTAGGTATAGTAGAAATTAGGTTACCTAGTATTTTATTTTTCTATTATTTCCATTCATAGTTTACTTTCTTTTAAAGCAATCTTATTAGATTAAATACACGCTTCCTCGTGGGATTGATCCTACTTGCCCTATATTATATTATATAATTTTAAGGGAGTAGTGAATTAATTTGTGAGGCTATGACACCTCTCTACAAATTTTTGCGCCGTTGCCAGGGAAGCAACAATTTAATCTTTTAGGATTGTTAGTATTTTATGTGTTTTCTTTGTTTTGAATTTTATAAGTTTCACTGATTTATGTTCTTGAGGAGTGGAAGAATACTTTCCAGCCGCCAAGACCAAATAGAATTGGAAGAAGGGTTCAACATCAATCATTTATTCGAACCTGACACTACATCTAAAAGGGAGATGGCAACCTTGAAGCAATTGGCAGAACCAGACTTAACAATTCAACCATTGGCAATCACATATCCTGCCCTTGCTGTTCCTTTGAAGCTTAATTCGGGATTCATCAACTTGCTGCCCAAATTCCATGGAAGGATAGGAGAGGATTCATACCGCCATATTAATGAATTTATGATCACTTGCTCAACCATTCAGCAAGAAGGAGTTACCGAAGATTAAGTGAAGCTGTGAGCCTTTCCTTTCACATTGCAAGATGCAGCCAAAGATTGGTTGTACTACTTAATGCCTTGATCAATCACCTCATGGCAGCAACTTCACAAAATATTTTTGGAAAATTTTTTTCCAGCCTCTTGTATTGCTTCTATTTGAAAAGAAATATGCAAAATTAAGCAAATCAGTGGCGAGACTTTATATGAGTATTGGGAGCACTTCAACAAGCTATGTGCTTCATGTTCAAAGCACCAAATCAGTGACCAACTTCTCATACAATATTTTTATAAGGAATTAGCACCCCATGACCGAGGAATGATCGATGCTACAAATGGTAGAGCCCTTGTAGACAAAACACCTGCATAAGCCTGAGTTCTAATTGACAACATGGCTTAAAATTCTCAACAATTTAAGGAAAGAAGTGGTTCTTTCTTGCACCCTGCCAATGCTGCAAATAACTCTAATGCTTAACTTACCCAATTGCAAGCTATAATAAATCAAATGATCGGTTCAGCTACAACACCTATTTGTGGTATATGCACAGCTCCAGGGCACATGATTGATTCATTTCCTAATTTATAACAACCGAGAGAGATAAATGCCATGTACAATAACATAAGGTATAATCCCTTTACTCCTCCCTACAATGAGGGGTTGAGAGATCACCCAAATCTCAGATATGGATTACCCAGAAATAATCTACCCAGATTTGATCAAGTTCAATGCCCTCCACCACAAGTTCAAGCTGCTGACAAAACTCAAATAATGTTTGAACAACTTATGAAACAAATGGGCTCTATGCAAACCAAATTCAAGAAAGATTTCAGTGACTTGAGGCGTGATTCTAAAAATAGACTCCAAAGTCTTGAAAATTAATTCAAGCAACTACAAACCTGAATCTCCAAAAATGAAGTGATGGTTGGGAATTTCTAAGCCCAAATGAATAACAGGTTACCTTCCAAATCATTTGCCAATCTAAAGAAAAATGTGAGTGCTATCATGTTACGAAGCAGGCGTGAACTGCACCCTAGCTCATCTACTATGCAACCAAGAGATAAAGAAGATGAAACAGAAGTTCCAGATCTCAAGAAGCCATTGCAACAGCCGCTGCCAACACCTGAACAAACCGAGCAGATTTTGCAAGAAGCACCTAAACAAGGCAAATATGGGTAGCTGCAAGAGCAATGCTGCCAACCCAGTTCTGGACAGAAAAATAGCAGCAATAAAATGCCATTCTAGTAGCAGAAAAAGGGAGAAACAAAGCTGGAAAAATCTGAAGAAAATAAGTATATTCCGAAGCTTCCATTCCCTCAAAGGTTCATGCAAAAGAAGAACGAGGAGGCCAATCAAGAAATTCTGGAAACATTCTGAAAGGTTGAGGTAAATATTCCACTGCTGGATACTATTAAGCAAGTTCCAAGGTACGCTAAATTTCTTAAAGAACTTTGCACTTCAAAAAAAAAAATTAATTGGTAATGAGAAAATTAGTGTAGGGGAAAATGTTTTTGCTGTTTTCCAAAAAGAAATTCTTACAAAGTGCCAAGATCCAGGGATGTTCATTGTACCTTGTAAAATTAGTAATACTTCTTTTGGAAAAGCTATGTTAGACCTAGGAGCTTCAATTAATGTCATGCCTAAAAATATCTATGAAAAATTAAACCTAGGAAATTTGAAAAAAACTAGTTTGATAATTCAATTAGCTAACAGAAGCAATGTTTACTCGGATAGAGTCATAGAATATGTCCTTGTGCAAGTAAATGAATTAGTATTCCCTGCTGATTTTTATGTGCTTGATATGGAAGATGAAGGTAATTCAGGTGATATTCCATTGCTGCTAAGGAGACCATTCTTCAAAACTTCCAGGACCAAAATTGATGTGCACAATGGTAGTTTAACAATAGAATTTGATGGTGATGTTATTAAATTTAATATATTTGATGCCATTGGATATCCTACTAATGTTAACTACTTATATGCATTAGATGTTGTTGATGAAATTTCCCAACATGTTTATGAATTGGAAAAATCTGATGAATTGGAAACTGTCATTACTAAAAGCATGCTTGATAGAGATGTGGCTGAATATGATTTTATGTTGCATGATGCTTTAATAGATATAATTTCAGCATTGAACTTCTCACATCAAACGCATGCAAAATCATATTTACTTCTCCCTATACAGTATGTTAAAGCTGTCTCGTCTCACATTTCACCTTGAAACCTTTGCCTGAAAATTTAAAGTAGGTATATTTAGGAGAAAAGGAAACTTTACCTGTGTTAATTTCAAACTCCTTAACTGAATTATAGGAAGAAAAATTAGTTAGAGTCCTTAGGGAATATAAAGATGCTATTAGGTGGACATTGTCTGACCTAAAAGGTTTGAGTCCTACTTTACGCACCCATAAAATAGCTCTAGAGCCTAATGCAGCCCCTAAGTGTGATCGTCAGTGCCACCTAAACCCTCCCATGATGGAAGTAGTGCAGAAAGATATTCTTAAGTGGGTAAAGGTGGGAGTTATATACCCTATAGCTAATTCAGAGTGGGTTAGTCTTATTCATGTAGTCCCTAAAAAAGGAGGCACCACAATAGTGACCAACCAGCAGGGAGAGCTTATACCCACACGTGTTCAAACAGGTTGGAGAGTTTGCATAGATTATAGGAAACTAAATAAAGCCACGAAAAAGGACCATTTTCCTCTCCCATTCATGGACCAAATGTTAGAGAGATTAGCTGGTCATTCATTCTTTTGTTTCCTAGATGGATATTCTGGTTATTTGTAAATACACATTGCACTAGAGAATCAAGAGAAAACCACTTTCACCTGCCCGTGTGGCACTTATGCATTCAAACGCATGCCATTTGGTTTATGCAATGTACTTACCACATTTCAAAAATGCATGATGAGCATTTTTTCTGATTTTATTGAAAAATTCATGAAGTTTTTATGGATGATTTTACTATTCATGGACATTCATTTGATAAATGTTTGCATCTTTTAGCATTAGTCCTTAGGCATTGCATTGAAGCCAATCTAATTTTGAATTTTGAAAAATGCCATTTTATGGTTAATCATGGTGTTATCTTAGGGCATGTTGTTTCAGCTAAAGGGTTAGAGGTTGACAAAGCTAAGGTGGAAGCAATTAAGACCTTACCATATCCAACTACAGTTAAAGAAATTCAATCTTTCTAGGGCACGTGGGTTTTTATAAGCATTTTATAAAGAATTTTTCAAAAATTGCTTCTCCCCTGTGTGCCTTATTGGCTAAAGATGTTGAATTTATTTTTTTTGATGAATGTAAGTGTGCTTTTGATGAACTGAAAAAATGTTTAATCACACCACCCATTGTCCAAGGTCTAAATTGGGCACTCCCTCTTGAATTACTATGTGATGCCTCGGACAAGGTAGTAGGTGCCGCATTTGGACAGAGGAAAGGTAAGGAATTTTATGTTATATACTATGCTAGTCGCACTTTAGACCCTGCACAATGTAATTACACTATCACTGAGAAAGAATTATTTGCTATTGTGTTTGCTTTAGAAAAGTTTAGGTCATATTTGCTTGGTGTTTCCGACCATGCTGCCTTGAAATATTTGTTGCAACAGAAAGAGGCCAAACCTAGGCTACTTAGATGGATTTTACTCCTACAGGAATTTGATCTTGAAATTAAGGATAGAAAAGGTTCAGATCACCATATAGCTGACCATCTAAATAGAATCCAAACTGGGGAAACTAGTAGAGACCTAGGGGATTTTTTTCCTGATGAGCAGTTATATGCATTGACTAGTAATATCCCTTGGTATGCTGACATTGTTAATTATTTAGTGACTAAAACTTTTCCCCCAAACTTACCTAGGCATGCTAGAGAGAAAATTAAATCCCAAGCTAGGTTCTACATATGGGATAACCCTTATTTATGGCACTCTTTCAGCGATCAAGTCATTAGGCGCTGTTTAGATGAAGCTGAAATTTTTTGTGTTAGAATTCTATCATTCCCGTGAGGGATGAGTCACTTTGGACCCAAAAGAACATCACACAAGGTGTTGGAGTGTGGTTTATGTTGGCCCACTATTCATAAAGATTGTTTTCAATTCTGTCGTGCATGTGAGCTATGCCAAAAAACTAGTAATATTGGGAATAAAAATGAAATGCCACTTTATAATGTTTTTGTTTGTGATATATTTAATGTATGGGGCATTGATTTCATGGGCCCATTTCTCCCTTCCTTTGGTTACATATATATCTTGGTTTGAGTTGATTACTTGTCAAAATTGGTAGAAGCTTTCCCTACTAGGAATGATGATGTGAAGACTGTAGTCAAGCATGTGAAGAATGACATTGTGAATAGGTATGGGATGCCAAGAGCAATAATTAGTGACAAGGGCACACACTTTTGTAACCGCACCGTAAAAGCTTTATTAGACAAATTTCAAGTTTCTCATAAAGTGTCTACTACTTATCACCCACAAACAAATGGGCAAGCCAAGAGTACTAATAGGGAAATCAAGGGAATTTTGGAAAAAATTGTTAAACCTGTTAGGAAGGATTGGAGTTTGAGATTAGGTGATGCGTTATGGGCCATAAGAATAGCTGATAAAACTCCCATTGGCATGTCACTTTATAGAATTATTTTTGGCAAAGCTTGTCACCTCCCTGTAGAACTAGAGCATAAATCTTTTTGGGCTGTCAAACAATATAATCTTGAGTATAATCTAGCTAGAACAGAGCGCAAATTGCAGCTACAAGAAGAGGAATTAAGGTTAGAAGCCTATGAAAACTTAGTAATATACAAAGGTAAATCCAAAGCATTCCATGATGCTAAGTTAACTAGGAAAGAGTTTCATGTAGGTGAAAAAGTGCTACTATATAATTCAAGATTGAAATTATTTCCTAGAAAACTAAAGTCAAAGTGGCTTGGACCTTTTGTTGTCACTCATGTCCATCCTCACGGAGCAATAAAAATTAGGAGCCTTGACACTAACAAAATTTTCAAAGTGAATGGACATAGGTTGAAGAAATTCTATGAAGGTGATGCTGCTTGGATGGTGGAGGCAATTCAGCTGGAGGATCCATGAGCATAAAGAAGGTCGAGCCATCGATATAAAATAAAGGTGCTTCATGGGAGGCAACCCATGTTAATTTCAAGGAAGTTTGCATTTTTAATTCTGTCTATTTTTATTATTATTTCTGCCATGTTTTGTTACTTTTATTTCTGTCAAATTTTTCATTTTAGTTTGTTTTTATTTTTTCTTGCATTAGGGACAATGCAAAATTTAAGTGTGGGGAGGAGAATGGAAAATTCTGCATATTTGCATGATTTAACTACTCTCTACATCTGAATTCTTGCATCCGTCCGAAAATTTTGCACTCTAGAGAAAACAAGAAATTCTCTTGAAAGTGTAGTCTTATATTAAATAGGTATAATCCATGGCATAAGTGAATATGGCTGAGTGGACCCTATCTCAAACCCATACATTGTATAATGTGATTGATTATGAGGACCAAGTGAGTTATTTGGGCTGAGTGAAGGTTAGGACATTTATGCCAACTTGAGTTCATATGATATTTTTATTCATGTGTGTATTTTGTTGGTATAGATCTCTGAAATTTGCTCTAAGCCTTGCCACATGTTTAGAGTCATATCTACATGCTTGAATGTGATTTGGGCACTTAGGTTTAACCAATTTAGCCTTTCACAGCCACCATGCATAATTTCCACTAGTAGACCACTTTTGAGCCTTAGCCTTTATTTCTTTCATTTAAGCACATTATAAGCCATATACCATTACTTTCATTTATCCCCATTTTTGAACCCAACACCTTGAAGGACTAAGTGAATTTGAGATATCAATTTATTACCTAGTTAGTAATTAGGGAAGTGGAAAGAAAGAGCCTCAAAAGAAGTGAAAATCTCCCAAAGCAAAGTGCAGAAAAAGTCGAGAAAAGAAAAAAAAATCTACAAGAAAAGCAAAAGCAAAAGAATGAGAAAGAAGGGAGAAGCAAATATGAGGCTTGATAGTGGAAAGAGAGTGAGCTTGAAAAGTATGCTTTGAATTCACATAATCTCTTCTTGGTGTAATTTAACCCTTGATTTCATCTTCATTAATTTTTTTACTCACCAAAAGCCCCATTACAACCAAGGAAAAGTCCTTTTGATTCAAGTATGCAATGTACTCTAAGAGGTGGAGATAAGACTGACAATCAAATTTTGGTAGCTCTTACTTTATGATTATAAACTTGAGAGAAAACACTTTAATCCTAAACACTGGAGAGAACTTGAGCATAAACACATATGTATATCCAATGAGGATCATTCACATTATGCATTGTGAAATTTGAGATGGGAGTTTTTGCTTAATAACATATCTACTTATGTTTATGAGGTGATGACTTTCTTGATATGGTGACTTACAATTCTCAAGAGAGTTTTCTTTGTTTTATTCTTAGTTTGATCGAGGACGATCAAGAGTTTAAGTGTGGGGGAATTTGTTAGGTCTCATTTTAGTCACATTTCAAACCCATATTTTCTTGGTTTAGTGACATATTCTTAGGTTATTTCATTTGATTTAAATCACTTTTTAGATTCTTGAATTCATAAGGGTAATAATATAAATTGAGCTTAATTGCATGTTTTAACTAGCATTTGTATTTTCACAAGTGATTAATTTCTATGTCAAGAACAAGCATTGAAGAACTAAGCTGGAAAATTGAAGAATGACATGCTGCCTTAGCTCGCCATGGTGAGCTACCCTCCTCGCGGTCGCGAGTTGAAGATTTTCTGGTGTGATTTTTAGGAGTCCTAAGTCAATTCAACTACCAGGAAGCCTTATCTTACAAGGATTGGGACTCCTGAGTTTAAAAGACTCTCTGGAAGCATGGTTCAAGTGTAATCAAAGTCTTGGAAAAGTATATCCACTTAGTGTCCTAGTTAGAGTATGATTAGGATTGACTTGTACTTAGAGATACAATTTAATCAAGAGTCCTATGTTAAGTAGAACTAGGATTAAATATATTTTAAATGACCAATAGAATTAATTTCCTTGTCAAAGAATGACTTATCAAGTGGCTAAGAAGAGGAGTTGGAGCTGGAAAAGAATTTTGTTTTCCCTCTTGCTAGAAGATGCCAAGGCTGAATAGCATTAAGATTTCATTCCTTATATATATTCCAAGACAACACATCCACGACACAACACATCCATGCCAACACACCACATTCAGAGCTACTGCCAGATCTGGAACACATTGATGCCAACACACCCCATTCAGAGCTGTTGCTAGATCTAGAACTCATCCACACAACACTACCAAGAGCCCGCATCAAGAGCTAAAGACATCTATTGTCCCTTTTGCCGAAACTAGTATTTTCTCTTTTGTTTATTTTTATTCAAGTGACCATGCTTCAATCCAGAATTTTGCTAGATTTGTTAGTATGGTAGCTTGATTCCTTTTATGCTTAGCTAGACATATCTAAACCATGATACCAAATTTGTAAGACAAGATTATTATTTGAATGTTTGATAAATTGATTTTGAGTATTCTAGAATTATTTGACAGCATTGTTATTAAATCTATTTGGATTTGTTTGGAGCAACTAACTAACCTATTTGAATGATTCATATTGTTAGCCAATTAAGTAAGTCTGGAACCTTAATTAATTAGCACAAGTAACAACTAGTTAATCTTAGAATTAGATTGACTAGAATAATTTCATATCTGAATTACATAAAGCCGCTGGTGGACCTTTATGGTTCAAGTTAGATGATGTTTTTCATAGATCTTAATGCTCCAAGTTCAGTTAAATCTCATGCCCTGGTGTTTTGGGGTTATTGGACTTGGTAGGTTTTATGCTCAGACGTTCTAGTTACAAAACAAACGATAAGAGAAAATAAGAACTTTTGTCGTACAAAGTTCTACAGTCTAGCTATTTGAAAGTAATTTACCTATGTGTTAATGATCAAATTTGTGTTATCATGGCGAGGATATATCGACGCTAAGCATGCCTTATTAATTCCTTTACTTAATATACTTTTATTCACTTGATTTCCTTTAATTCACTTTCCTTCTCTTTATTCTCTTTTATTTACTTGTTGCCCAGAATTTTATTATTCAGCAATTACCTATCAAAACACCCCCTTTTCGTATGTTTAGGTATAGTAGAAATTAGGTTACCTAGTATTTTATTTTTTTGTTATTTCCATTCATAGTTTACTTTCTTTTAAAGTAATCTTATTAGATTAAATACACGCTTCCTCGTGGGATCGATCCTACTTGCCCTATATTATATTATATAATTTTAAAGGAGTAGTGAATTAATTTGTGAGGCTACAACACCTCTCTACAGTTTCCTATTCAAGCTCTCTTCAAGCTTTCTCTGCCTTACCGCATTCACTCCCATCTTACCTTCCTAACAAAAAGGCACTTCAATGAAGATTCAACAAATCTCCACTAGTGAATTCGAAGGTTCCTTAAAGCAAAACATGGTGACCTCTCCACTGGAGCAGTTTGAGTTACTACCAGATATGTTAGAAATGATAGCCGCAGAGTTGTTGGAGTTCCTTAGACAACGTTTGATCAAGAATGGTTCCTCTTCGGGAACAAAATCTAAAGCGGGGAAAGATACAACCCCCACTAAAATTGCCGAGGAACCTACTAAAGCACCTCTTCCATCACCAAAATCAGTTTCAAAAGAAAACAACAAATCTATTTTACCTGAGCTGACTTAGCGAAAAGAAAAAAAAAGGTGTTAAACTCATCGAATGTTGAATTACTAGGTGAAATAGTTGGGTCTCCTACACCAATAGTGCCTCGCCGAAGGACCCGGAGCTCAAGCCACATGAATATCCCTGTTCAAGCCGAGGATGCTGACAAAATTGAGTTGATTGCAAAGTGAAAAATCACCTTTAGGATGATCATCGACTTTAATAAGGATGGCATCATGAAGAGGATTGGGAAGAAATTCACAAAAATAGGCTGGGAAAACTTCTTTAATGTAACTAAAGAAGTTATGATTCTTTGGTTAGACAGTTTTATAGGAACTTTTCACATTTTGTTCATGGCACCTCTGTTCATATTACCTCTGTTATCGATGGTCACGAATTCACTTTGTCTGAGAAAATTCTGGGAAGCATTTTGGATGTTCCTCCTAAGGGTAAAAGAATTTTTTGCTCGAATCGCTGGGATAAGAAGTCTATTGGTGTAGAATTCGAACAGGCTATGGAAATTATAGCGAATTTTTCAATAGATCCTCTGTGGTCTCTGAAGCCCAACTTGCAGTTTGCAAACCAGCTAACTAAAACAATGGCAAGAATCATCAAGATGGCTGTCATGCCCAAACTGGGAAATTTGTCTAGTCAGAACTACAACGAGATGCACATCCTATTTTACCTCAAGATGAAGATGCCGCTGAACTTACCTTTTCTCATCTTGAACCACATGATTGAGTTATCAAAAAAATCACACAGCAATCTGTTCTTCCATATGGCATGATCTTAACTCGCATCTTCAGGTATTTTACCTTAATCAACATTGCTGCATATCTATTTTCTTCTATGCCTAGAAATAACGTGATCCACAAGCCAATTGCATTCAAGAAGGGACATTTAAAGTGGAAAGCTGACCTTAGCTCTCTAAGCCAAGATAACAGGCCAAAATTTTCTACCTCAGGTGGTATAACTATTAGGCAAGAGTCTCATCCATCTCTCTTAGAGCATAATCGTTGGCTTGAGTATATGCTAAGAACTGCTCTGTCTAGGATTGACACTCAACAGGAGGAGCTAAGATCTGTGAAGCAAAGATTGGATGATCTTGAGGCAAAGCATACTATAGATTCTAAGGCTAGCAAGGATGAGAATGACACTGATGCCGAAGATGAGGAGGAGAAACTTGCTGATAATTTCAAGGATGCTTGATCATATGATTATCTACTATGTTTTTTTCTTTTCTGCTTCTGGACATTCTGACATATTTTTGCTTAACTATCTTTGCTTATGTTAGTATCTCTATTTTGGACATGGTTAATGCTTTTTGTTATTTAACTACAATGACATTTTATGGTTATATATTTTCTGGTTTATCTTGCTTCTGCATTATCTTCTGATTTGCATCTATTCTGATCTAATTTATATATTCTGGTTCAATTTACTTGATTTTCTCTATTTATATTTGGTTTATGAATTTCTGCACCTCTAGTTTCAAGGATTCCATCTGTTTTGTGACTTACATATTTAATTCTATTTTTGGAAGATGAAATAATGCTAGGAACTACTTTCTGAAGGGGGAGACGTTCGGCTAACAAATTTACTATTCCGGTTTGCTCTTTCCTTTTACATTTTTTTTCGGATGAATCTAAAGGGGGAGAAGCACTCGCATGCTTCGCACATGCTCCTCTGGTTTCCTTTCAAAATTTCTCTGGCATAAGCTTAGGGGGAGAAAATTTTTAGAAATCAAAAATTATTTTGTATTCATCAAAAAGGGGGAGAGTGTTAGCTCAAGGGCTAATGTTATTTAAGTTTTATTGGTTTTGATGCTTAAAATAATTTTTGATTATTCCTAATTTTTTATTAAGGTTTTCTACTATTTTAACTACCCAGAAAAATTTCTTTGACACTTTAAAATATTTGTTTTTGGTCCCTCATGCCTCTAGACACATTCTGGAATAGATGCTTTTATTCTTTGTCAACACTACATGCTGGCCACTCACTGTCACCTTGGGCCCTCCAAAGACAAGAAAATGGAAAGACTTCTGGGTGCTTATCACTGCTCAAATCCAAAAGTTCCACATTCATGCAAACCTGCGAACCAAGCATATCCTCAAAACTATCTTCTGGCATCCTTACTGTTTCAGACTGCTGTAAAGGAATGCTAAACCTTTGAAGAAGAAGACATGTGTGAGTCACAACAGTAACCTACTATGGCTCTTGATCTGAAGGCTTTTATCATGAACAAGAAGCTTTATGGGTTAAAGAGATTTCAAGCTTAGCAGGATATGCTTTATGAGTCACAATAGTAATATTTTAGATACTCTACAAAAGGGGAGGAAAGCCACTTATATGTAGGAAGAAGACAGAGAGATATCAAGATTCATCACTTAAGTGCTCTCAATATTCCTCTCTTCACTTCTTGCACCCTAGTCTTACTTGGCAAACTTTTGAGTGCATAAACACATTGGTAGATCTGTTGAGTTTAGCAACATACTACATTTCTCATTCAAATTTCTTCTAAAATTCTGTTAAGGCATTATTGCCTTGTTTGTAACTTTGTGAGAGGGAGTGACATAGTCTTAGTTGTGAGAGGTTGTTGGTACTCCTGGAAAACCAAGCTTAAGTCTTAAGTTGTAATTCAAGAAGCTGTAAAAGGTGCTGGAATCCTGTAAACCAGATCTTTAATGAAGATAAATCTCTACTGAGTTTAAGGGGAGTAGACGTAGGTCTAAGTTGAAACCAAACCACTATAAATCATTGTGCACATCTTCTTCCCTTATTCTCTTTACTTCAGCACATTTTTATCTTTGAATATCACTGTTTAGCTTACTACAATTAACTATTTATCATTTTCCATAAGCTGTGTAGTTTCCAAAACCAAGCTTAAGTTGGTGAAACCAAGCTTATAACCTTAAGCTTGAATCTGGTAACACTTAGCAAAATTAATTTTTAAGTCCTATTCACCCCCTCTAGGACATTTAACTTGCACTTTCATAGAGACAAAATCAGTAGAAATAATCAAGCACAATTCATTTTGTATGTTTTTTATGAATCCAAAGGGGGAGAAGTTTTGCCAAACTACTGCATAAGCATATATTTTTCTCTTTAAATTTTTCTAGCATATCCTTAGGGGGAGAAAAATGTTTTTAGATTGCAAAAATAAAAAAATTATTGTCTTCATCAAAAAGGGGGAGATTGTTAGTTCAAGGGCTAATTTATTGATTTTGATGTTAAAAATAATTTTTTCTTACATCTAATTATTTTATTAAGGTATTCCTATATATTTATTTATCCATTTGTTGCAACATTTTAAAATGCATTTTTTCCGTGTCGTGGACCATACTTTCTTTGTGTTTGGAGTTTTGAAATATGTAGGCCAACCTTGCAGAAATGGCAACATTAGAAAAAGCAAACTTTGTCCTCTTGTGTATGTCATCTTATGACATGCACTTTTTGTCGTGGGGACTTCACTTTGTCAGTAATGTATGCTGGCCTCACACTGCCATCTTGGGCCTTTCGTATACAAGGGAATGGAAAGTTTTTTGGTCTCCTTTTTTGCACTAGCACAAATCTTCCACTTTTGTGTTATGCTAGTTTTTAGCAGAATGAAGCACATCTGTAAAAGCTGCTTTAGTCCATTCTACTCAGCAAGGTCAAAATCCTCCCTGCAGCATTGGGTTCCACATACATAGCTAGAGGAAAGATTTTTTTTGTTTCATCAACCCAAGAGTTACTACTTTCATGCAAGCAACAATAACCTGCATACTAAGCTTATCTTCAAAGCTCTGTTTTGCTATCTTCATTGTCTCAGTCTACTATGAAGTGATGCTGAACTATTGAGAAAGAAGGCTACATGGATCATAACAGTAACCTGCTCTGGTTCCTAGTTTGAAGGCTTTCTCTTGGCTCAAAGAGCTTCTTGGTTAAAGTGACATCAAGCTTAATCAGACAAGCTTCAACTGTCAGATTTTTGAAATGCCTATAAAAGGGGAAGGAAAGCCTCATAACCAGAGTAGAGTGAAGAAAGATAAAAAGGATTTATTTGCATATACTCTCAAAGAGAAGAAGAAAGAGAAGAGGAACAAAAAGAGAGAATAAAATGGATCTTCATTTGCATATCCTCTAAAAGGCTTTTTGGTTCCTATCATCTTCTCTTCAAATTTCGTACACAAATGCTCTCAACTTGAATATTATTATGTGTATTGAGCTTACTGGTATATCAGCTGAATCAAGCAGCACATGTTAAGCTAGATTTCTTCTACTTCAAATTCTATTGTAAGGGTTTTTAGTTAGCCTAGAAAACCAAGCAGAGATTGTTGGCATCCTGTAAACCAGCATAGACATAGTCTTTTGTAAGGGTTTTTGGTTAGCTTGGAAAACCAAGCTTTGGCAGTTGTGCTTAATTATTGTAGATTGTAAAAGGCAGCTGGAAGCTGATAAACCAGTTCAGATAGTAGAGCTAACTCTCTCAAGGGTATTTGAGAAGAGTGGACGTAGGTCTTTATTAGACTGAACCACTATAAATCGCTGTACACTTTCTCTTCCCTATTATCTTTACCTTCTGCATATCTTATCTTCTAGTATCATAATCTAGCTTATTCTGTTAAACTATTTTATCACGTTCTTTAATCTGTGAAGTTTCTAGAATCAAGCTTATATTGGTTAAAACTAAACTTATCACCTTAAGCTTGATTCTGACAACAAACAGTTTATTGCAAAAAAATTTATTGTCTTATTCACCCCCTTTAAGACATATTTCACTTGCACTTTCAGAATTGTGTTCCTTCTGGTGCAGGCAGGCACCCATTTCTTTCACATGGTCTAAAAAAAAAAACTAACCACCCATCTCTTATTAACCAATGGTGTCTCCCCTTGTTGTTATCTGTTCCATACCAGGAGACTAGAGGTTCATAGTTTTGGGTGAATGGGGACAAAACACCTTCAATTTGGTGTTTATGTTTTCCCATACAAGGTTGCTTTAGAATCCTACTTCTTTAGATGCCAACTGGTAACTTCTGGTCATACAAAAAGAAAAAGGAGTCAGGTGAGTAGCATCTACGGATAACGTCATCACCATAAGAAAAAAATTTTCTCTTTAAGATTTCTTCTTGCTTCTCCTCAAGTTTCTTTCTTTTTCTTCAGTGCCCAGGTTTCCCATTATGCTTATGTTCTCTCTGCTTCACGTTGATCTTTGATGCTTTAACTAAATCAAACTTCAGATTATCAGCCCCATTTTGCTACTATAGGTTGCAGTTGCTGTTTTGTGATTTCTGAAGACATCTCATTTTTTAACTGCTAGTGATTTAGTGTTTTGTTCTTTTGTTTCCCTTGAGCTAACAGCTCAAGCAGTCTGCTAATTTTTGCTTTGATAGCAAGTGCTCCGGTGCTTTATTCTTTCTCGTCTTGTGTGTCTAAGATGTTCCTTGCGTCTGTTTTTGCGTTATTTGATTGCTTTTTATTACTAGTTCAAAACCTGTGGTTTGGGCTATGTCAGTACCTATATGCTACTGATTTATGGTTTTCTTCACTTGTAATTTACCATTGCATCCGTGAGTGATATACCCACAAAGATGGATTTTCTTTGGCAGTTTCAACCATGATGGGAGTTTGGTTTGTGGTATTAATGGTTCTCTCCAATGGGTTCTTTCCAACTTGGGCTGACATGAATAATTCCACTGTACCTGATTCTGTAAATATTGGGGTTCTCTACTCTTTCAATACTACTATTGGTATAATTTTAAAAATCGCTATAGAAGCTGCAGTTGAAGATGTAAATTCTGATTCATCAATTATTGGTAAAACTCAGTTAAAAGTCTTAATGCAAGAGGATTCCAAGTACAAAGGTTTTCTGAGCATTGTTGAAGGTATGTCCTTTTTTCAATTTAAAAATTTATGCTTTTAATTCATCGAGAGAGTTATTTTATCTCCGTGAGATTATAATTGTTTATCCTTAAAATAAATTACCAATGTATAACAGCCTTGTAGCTTATGGCCAAACAAACAGTCACTGTAATTAGCCCTCAATCCTCTATAATAGCTCATGTCATATCTCGTGTAACATATGAGCTTCAAGTTTTGCTGCTATCATTCTCGGCAACAAACCCAGCCCTTTCTCCACTTTAATTCCCATTCTTTGTCAGAACTACTATGAATGATCTTTTTCAGATGACTGCAATAGCAGAATTTGTTGAATTCTATGGGTGGAGAAAGGTTATTACAGTTTATGTTGATGACCACTACGGGAGAAATGGCATCTCTGCGTTAGGGGATAAGCTTGCTGAGAGACGTTGTAAGATCTCATTTAAAGCACCAATGACCGCTGAAGCAACTAAGGAGGACATTACTGATGTACTTGTTTAGGTTGCTCTTACAGAATCTCAGATTATAGTTCTTCACACTGATACTGCTTTGGTGGCTAAGGTTTTTAGTGTGGCAAAGAATCTTGAGATGATGAGAACTGGGTAAGTCTAGATAGCCACTAGTTTCCTTTCTACTCTACTGTATACTGCCAGGTCCCTCCCTTCAGATGAAAAGCAGGACATTCAAGGAGTTGTTACACTACGTATGTACACACCAGAGACAGAGCTGAAAAGGAGATTTGTTTCTAGGTGGCATAACTTGACAAGAGGAAGCACTGCCAATGGCCCCATGGGACTGACTACTTATTGTTTCTATGCATACGATACTGTTTGGTTACTTGCTCGTGTAATTGACACATTTTTCAAAGAAGGAAATCGAATTACCTTTTCAAATGATTCAAATTTATTTGATCTACGTGAAGGCAGCTTACATCTTGATGCTTTGACCATTTTCAATGAAGGGAATAAATTGGATAGTAGTATTTTAGGTATTAACATGACTGGTGTAACAGGTCAAGTCAAGTATACATCTGATGGGAACCTTGTTAATCCAGCATATGAAGCCCTCAATGTGATAGGGACAGGAACTCAAAGGATTGGTTATTGGTCTAATCATTCTGGATCATCAATTATTCCTCCTGAATCATTCAAAACCAGCCAATCATTCTTTTGCTAATCAAAAGCTTCTTGAAGTGATTTGGCCAGGAGATACAACCCAGAAGCCTCATGGTTAGGTTTTTCCCAACAATGGAAGGCATTTAAGAATTGGTGTACCAAAAAGGGATAGTTACCTTGAATGTCTCTCAAGTACCTGGCACAGATCAATTCTAGGGGTTCTACATTGAACTTGCTACCCTATGCTGTCCCATACAAGTTTTCCTATCTAGGGATGGTGACAACATCCCTGGTGAGCTTGTCAGTCAGGTCACAGCAGGAGTAAGTGTCATACCAGTTATGATCTTTTCAATTTGGGTGTTTTATAGTTTACTTTTGTCACTTATGGTATTCTTATTCCCATGCAGGTTTTTGATGTTGTCGTAGGTGACATTACAATTACTATAGAGATAACAAAGATGGTGGATTTTACTCAACCATATGTCTAGTCTGGTATAGTAGTAGCGCCCATTATGAATATGGAATCTAGTGCTTGGTCGTTTCTGAGGCCATTTACTCCAATGATGTAGGCTGTCACGGCTATCTTCTTCCTAGGAGTGGGAGCTATTATTTGGATTTTGCAAAGACCTTCTCAACCCACCTAAAGTTCGTCCGCTACCTTAGTGGAAACTTTGCTTTTCCATTCTCATCAATAAAGAAAGGGCGACCCGAATGAGGTTCCGTCACCCGGAAGAACCACACCTTGAATTGCTTGGCGGAGTCTTCCCTTTCTTGGTAGAGAAAGACAGATACCCGACCTCATGCTTTTTAGGGTTTTTAAGAGCATAAAAATAAAAGAAAATGTCCGTTCGAGACGGTTTATCTAGTTTGGCACATATTTTTTGGAAAGCATAGAGGGTCGCCCATGCATTTGGGTGAAGTTGAGAGGGAGCTACTTGAAGTGTTCTAAGAATTTCATTTCAAAGTCATTTAGGGGGAGACATACCCCACACCTATAGGAATAATAGAGGTTCCAGGTAAAAAATCGGTCCCCATACCGACCCTCACTCACCTCGACCCTTGGAGGGCAAGCTGACACACTTAAACTAATAGTCGTTTCTAAACTATTAAATAAAGAATTCCTAAGAATACTTATTTTTTCCTCGGTTAAGCATGAACTAGTCGATGTAATTTCTTAGTTACCCACCATGCCTCTCTCAAATCACTATTAGTGTGGGCATCTTCTGACCTAGGGTCATCAATCTCAAGTACATCGGAACCAAAGGTCACCCCCACATCGTCAAATTCGTGTGCTGTTTGAGAAGCCGCAATGGTCACTTAGGTAGAATTGCTACCAGAGGTAGCACCACCCATCGGAAACTCCCTTAGGAACTTCAGAACTTAGTTCACTCGTCGAAGCCATACCCACAAGATACAGAACACAACCCCTTCCCAAAACAAAGTAGAAAGCTAGCAAAGTACGGAGAATAGGCAAACCTGAGAGGATGTAGAACACGTGACGGGGATGGAAAACCTACGGTGGCCAGGAAAGCGAAGAAGGGCACGACGATAGAGGAGACAATTGCAGAGACACAGGAAGGCAAAGGAGGAACAATAGAGGAGAAGATAGTGGGCTAAGTGAGGACCACATATATAATTAAGAGGGAGGGGTAGTTACGTAATTACCTAAATTTTAAAGAAGCCAACGGCACGATGAAGAGACGATTCGAGAGATGGTATGCGTGTCGATAATGACAAAACAATGAAGGCTATTAACTCTATGGGGCAATCAAGAGATGCTTCGAGAGACGACGAGCGTGTCGATAAAGACAAAATAATAATGGCTAATAAATGTGCATGAACGGAGTTAATAAGCAATAAGTGCGTCGAGACATCAAGGCGGCATGGTGTAATGATATCATTAAAAAGATATTGAAAAGATACGTAAGGTTTGAATGATATCCTTGAGAAGCGCAGCATATAATAGGCATGATGAGTGAATAGTCACCTACTCTAGGATAACCCAGGTGTCATGGCAGACAAACAACTACCCACTTAAGGAACACTCACACACTTAAAAGCCACTGGATGCCGTACCCATAATGTTGACTGGTTGAAAGTTAAAATTCCCATGGCTAGCAATGATAATTCAGTTATCCGGGTCGAAACACTCGATCTGGGATGAGGATGGGAAAGAAAAGACACTCAAGAAACCCCAAATGAAAAAGGCTTAAACAAAAACTAGTCGGCTACTTAGCCTGGCCGCACTCCCCCAAATCACACGACCCTTCACAAACTCTATTTTTCCTTCCAAATGCTAGGGATGTCCATAACATCGGTAGGTGCTTGTATAGTGCTAGCCAAACAATTATAAGAGTGTTATCCTACATAGCTAGGCTATTTGGCCTTCCAAACAACTGACCTAAGGGGCAAATGACGTGGACTTTTCCCTTTGACCCATTAGGCCTTGCGTATGGGCCTAAACATAGGCCTAGTCCCTTACCCAACACTAGTATAAAACCCCCCAGAAACCCTAAAAAAGATAGTTCAGAAAGCCTAACCTCCACCACCGCTTTACAGTCTTCTAGAAGCAGTCCCTTTACCATGCTTACAGAGGTCTGCAGGTCCCCCCACCACTTGAATCCTTCGAATCTCGAAATTGACCTTGATACTTTCATAACATTTTGTTGCTGCAACCTGAAGTGTTTCAATTGCCCCTTCTTGAGAAGACCTTTAATCAGCTTTTTCAACGCTACTTACTCCTTTGTATCATGCCCGATCCCTTGATGATATTTGCAGTATACTCTTGGGTTTGCCCCAAGCCTAGATTTCATTGGTGGGGGGAGTTGGGCCAAACCAGCTTGACAGATTTCGTGCAACACATGCGCCCTGTTTTGATTGAGGAGAGTGAAATTGTTGGGAAATGGTCGAGACCGGTTCTCCATGTCTCTTCCCCCATCACGCTGCCTACTTTCCTTTGGAGTAGCTTTCTCCACTTTCTCCAGTTTCATGTACTTTCCAGCCTACTGTAATAGTCCCTGAAGGGACCCCGGAGGATTTAGGGTGACATTTTCCTTGAACCTTCCACGCTTGATACCTGCCATAAGGATATGTATGGCCACCTCATCATTCAGATCCTTGATCTGTAGAGATAACGTCATGAACCACTGAATGTAAGACCTTAAAGATTCGTCTTTCCCTTGCCGCAACAATAGTAACACTGTCAAAGTCTTATGTGGGGTGATGCTCATAGAAAAATGTGCTACAAACTAATCTGCTAGCTAATTAAACCCAAATATAGACCTCGGGAGTAGGTTGTTAAACCACTGTAATGCTACTTTCCTCAGCGACGTCGAAAAAAGTCCTGCATTTTATAGCATCTTCCACTTCAAAAATCAGCATTACGTTCTCAAAACTACACACATGTCCTGCATTTTAGGGCTTTCTGAACTGTCTCTTTTAGGGTTTTAGGGGGGTTTTATACTGGTGTTGGGTAGGGACTGGGCTTACATTCAGCCCCATACGCAAGGCCTAGTGGGTCAAAGGGAAAGATCCACATCACCTATTAAAGGCATCAAAAGTCTAATCAATAGCAAAGATCCAATTGGATACCAGATAGTTTCTTTCCCTAGAAATTATTTGATTGAGGAAGTTGGTATTGATAAATCTAGACTTGTTCCCCTAAAGATACCAGAAGAGACTGCTAAATCATTGAAAGATAGTCCCAATAATGGTGGTGTTGCTGCATATGTTGATGAATGTGCATACATGGAGCTCTTTCTTTCAAGTCGGTGTGATTTTACCATTGTAGGCCAGGAATTCACTAGAAATGGATGGGGATTTGTAAGTCTCTCTTCAACTAGGATCCTGTTTTTCTCTACTTGGTCTTTACAATTTACTTCTGAATTTTACGTGCTTTTCTCTCATGTGTTGTGCTTCATTTTTCTTCAGGTCTTTCCAAGAGACTCGCCTTTAGCAGTGGACATGTCAACATTCTGGAATTGGCTGAGAATGGAAATCTACAAACGATCCGTGACAAATGGCTTTTGAGCAGCGCTTGCTAATCTCAGAATGCAAAGTTTGAAGTGGACAGACCTAAACTCAAAAGCTTTTGGGGTCTCTATCTAGTCGCTGGATTGGTTTGTCTTCTTGCTTTAATCATACATTATACAAGAACAACAAATTAATACCCTTTATCTCTTTCTTCCCTTTTATTACACATATTCATAGATGGGCTATTGTAGCTAGTTTGTGGTATTAATGAATTTCTTGTGCTAATGTCCAATAACCATGCATTTTCCAATTTTGATAAACTTCATATTGGCCAAGTTTTTATTTTTTATGCTGATGTAACTTTGTTCTGAAAAGAGTCAGAATCATATGAACTATGCATTTACTTGTGTTTCTCCAAAGAAAATGATCCATGTGAGAGTGTCTTTCCTTTCAGGTAATCCGAAAGCAGAGAAAAATATGTATAAGAAGTCCTTCACACCTTTAGATGTCTAAACAGAGCCAAATCTTGCTCAAATTATCATTCATTCTAGCACAAGGATGAAAATTTCATGCCTACCATGATATCATGTCATCAAGTGTAACAGTCTCAGCAAAACTTGAAAATACAAGTGATGGGGTGAATACAATGAAGACAATCTGCGAGAGGAACAAAAAATCATGTTTAGAACAATGTTCTTGACTGAAATTGTTTGTAGTATTCAGCTATTGGTATATTGTTGGATCTATATATACCTTGTTCAAGGATTTTCGAGTGTCTGCTGATAGAAGATTATTAAAACACTCAGTTGCCATGAAAGCTCCCAAGGCACTGATCATCAAGACTTGAAGAATTGGCGGAGAGACGACCGCCAAGAGATCCCAAAAACCCATCTTTCCTTCCTCTAACAGTCTTCAAAGAAACAAAAAGACAGAGTATGCCTTTGCTTCTCTTGTGCTAATAATCTCCTTCCTTTGCTTGCTGCTTAATATGTGAATCAAAGTGGGACTTGTATCCTGAGATGAAGAGAGGAAATTAATCGTTATAAAGACAGAAACATAAGAAGGTAAGGGTCCAGAAAATCAATGCCAAACGTTGGAGAGTGAATATACATGTGAATCCAGATTTATAGACACATGGCCAGATTCTCAGCAGGAAGTAACCATGAGGGCACCATCACTTGTCTGGAAGTGGAGGAGGTAATACGTAGAGCACCTGCAAAAATTTTGGCAACTTGATTGACGATGCACTCTATCAAATTTAGAGTACACATTTTATTTATTTGCACAGAAATCTTGAAAACTGAGCCAAAATGCTATGTTACCGACGAGATCAGCTCCCCATGCTATTCTGTCTAGAGGATCTCAGAAAACAGAGACCGAGCTTTCTAAACAGTCTGCACTTAAGCTATTCCTTTCTTATCTAACCTTCAGACCAAACCCCCAAAGAAACAGCTATGGCAACCTATTAATTACTTCCCTTAATGAAAAATGGGCATTCGTTCATGAACTAAGTCGCACAAATGATTGTATGGTACAGCTTATTATTTTATCATTTAGGATACAGCATGGGACCCTGAAAGTATAAGGGGATAGCTGTAAGACATAATTATGATCCAAAGTTCAAAAGCCTGAAGCCAAAAAATATTTCTTTCTTCAGTTTTTTCTTTTCTCATGTGAAGGAGATGGAAAATTTATTTTTGCATACAGCCTAAGAATTGGTACAAGAAAACAGCCAGAAAGATGTGGGTTTGGCAGCAGTCTCTGTACTTTCTATCTTCGGAATCAATAATTGAGAAATTTGATGATTGACGTATATATATATATCTAAATGTGACATGTATTTATTTATTTATTTATTTTCTATTGATGAGTACTATAGATAACAATATGCTTCTTTCCACGTCTCAGTACCATCTTTATTTGTCTGCAACTACAATTCCATGATGACTCCACATCTTAGATATATTGGTAGACCCAAAATAACCAGAACTCTAATTTCTTTCCAAAAACACCAGAAACTATGTACATATATGTAAATAAACCTATAGTCCGTTCAATTATGCACCACCATAGAAAATTAATCTTAAAATGAGCAAGCGAGGGGAGATGTTGAATAAAAAGAGCAGCTAATCTTCATTTTTTTTGTTTGTTTTTGGCCAAGTGTCCTTCAATATGAAGTTTGATAGGCTAATCAATTTCTGTCTTATTATATACAGTATATATACTTTCTGGGCCAAATTCTTTCTTGACTTCGATTGGCCAGAATTATTGAGAAAGAAGAATAAAGCAAAAGCATGCACGAGTGCGTATTCTATCAGGAATTTATATCTGCAGGGACCACAACCAACCCAGAAAAAATTAAAGTTCATATCAGCCAGCAATGTTAAAATGGGTATTGGAAAACAAAAAAGAATCAATCAGAACTTCAATTGTAAACAATGTACGAGGAAAAAGAATTAATGAACAAATTATAATCTAAGGAAGAGAGAAACAGAGCATATGTGTGCGTGTGTGTGTATATATATATATATATATATATATATATATATGCATGCATGTTTAAGAAAAGTAACGTACCTAGTTCAATTCAATTCAAGGTGGGAAAGTGAGTAGAGTGAGTTCCAGAAATATACGATGTTTGATTGAAAGAAAAGATCGATGAAGATGAAGTGATGAGTTTGGGAAAGAGACAGAGATGAGGAAGAATCCAATATAAATAATTAATCTGACTTCACATGAGTAGATGTGTTGATCGCTATTTGCGCGTTGCCTCTTGGATTGAGTGATTACGCCATCCTCCTTCTCATACATAAATAGTTGCTAAATATATATATAGCTAGAAAGATCTTGTGTTTCTTCCGTGTAATTCATGCATGCATCTTCTCTTTCAAATTTCTATTATTATTATTATTCTTTGACCAAAACCAAACTTAGCTAATTAGATGATGAGGATGAACAATACAAGTTGATTTTCATATATAGAAACATACACGTTTACGTACCTTAATTTTTGGTCCATGCATGTTTATATTTTGGACTTATATATTTAATTTGTTTGGAATAATAGAGTTCAATTTGAATTTGGAATCAAACCTCTTTCTTGGAAATTAGTCTTTTATATATATTATTAATTTTTTTTTATTTTTATAATATTATTAATTTTAAAAAGATTTTTATGTTTTAAAGTAAATGAAATAAATTTTTATATTTTAAGTCAAAAATAAATATAAATCTTCTATATAAATAAAAAATATTTTAATAAAAAATATTTTTATTTTTACTTAAAATACAAAAAATTATTTTATTTAATTGAAAATATAATAATTTTTTAAAAAAAATGAACGATAATACAATGAAATAAAAAATTAATAAATTTTTTTGACATATTTATAATCAAATTGATTGCACCAAAAAATGAGTCTATATTATAGAACTGTATATTATTCAGGATATTAATTATTATGTTTCTGGTGTGCTACTGATTAAAAAGATTTTTTTACATATAAAATTACTAGGAGAGTTCAATTTGAACTCGGAATCAAACCTCTTTCTGGGGAAGGACTATATGTACTGTACCATCAAGACTAAAACCCTTGACTCACCCAAAAAAAAATAAAAATGCGTTAAGGATATATATTTTTTAAAAAAAATCACTGATATATCACATCAATTGATTTAATTGAAAACCACAACAAAATAAATCTCCCCGTTATGTTATGAGGCTGCTACATTTTCATACTTACTAATTAACTAAAGTCAAGAGCTATATGATGTTGTGAATGGATGATTTGAGAATATATCACATCACAAAAGATTAAATAGACGATTCCAGAATAAACTTGATTTACATTTATCGTTTAGAACGATAACATTTAAAATGGCCACAAAAAAATTGTGGTCCATGCCGGAGGCCTATATATTGACATTAAAATTAGGCTAGCTCCCAAATTCCCAAGAAGTTGGACCTCCGGCATATTGATTAAGTCCACAACTACATTATACAGATATTGTAAATGATTTTAAATCATTTAACGATAATTTATTTTTCTTTTTCTTTTTTTCGTTGGTAACATTTTTATTTTTGCATTCTGCAGTAATATTTTGGAAAGGGAATATTTTGTGATGAATTTGATTGAAAGATTTTGAGTAAAATAACATTATTATTATTTTAAATAAATAAAAAAGAAAACTCTTAATTTAATTTAATTTAATACTTATAAGATGAAAGTGAAGTATCTAAAAATATCAAATTTAGATATTTGTATCTTGTCCAAGTAAAGAATTATAGTATATATGTTTGGAATATTCCATTTTGAAAGAGTTGAAAAAGCATTATCTTAAAGGTTTTATCAATTTGCCATTTCTCAAGGAATTTTTTTTAAACAATGTCTCTATTTTTTCTTTTTTTATAATGATAAATATTTTGGAGTGTGAATCAAATTATAAATAAAAATTAAGATATGTACTTATTAAATTTTGATATTACATTTGTACTTTTAAAATTAAATTTATATTAAAGAAGCCATAATCAAGATATTAACTTGATAACATATTTATCAAAAATATTTTATTCAATTTTTAAAGTTAATTTCATAAATATTTAAGTAATATCAAAAAAATTATTATAATATAAAAAATTTAATAAAACTTAGATAACATTTTTTTATCTCACGATTATTAAATTAAATATTTACATAATAACTAAATAAGAGAGGACTTGAAATCTGCAGTCGGAGAAATTAATTATTGAATGAAAATAATTGCAAGAAATACAAGAAATAATAATCACTAAATGGCATCCCACTTTTGAACTCAACTATTCATCTTGGGTGCATCACATTTTGACAGACAAGCCCACCACACCCAAGCTTGAAGGATTCCAACATGGTATTTTTCTTGTCTTCCTCAATCATACAAGTCCATTATTTTGGCTTCAATAAAACCTAGGTTCATAATTGTTTTGAAGGAAGTGGGAATACCTTTTCGGGATGCAGAAG